>CM057462.1:125546233-126063733 GCA_030035585.1 Dugong dugon | reverse complement strand
TTATCGACCTCGTACGGACGGCAGACCCCACCCGGCAGACACCCCACTCTGTGTGTGTGTGTGTGTGTGTGTGTGTGTGTGTGTGTGTGTGTGTGTGTGTGTGTGTGTGTGTGTGTGTGTGTGTGTGTGTTGGGAGGACGTCACACCCTAATCCAGCCCGCTGCTTGCCTGTCCCCCCTTCTCTGCCAGCCAGCAGCCGCCCATCCTCAGAGAAAAATGTGAATGTGGGCACATTACGCACCATTAAGGAGACACTACGGTTTTAATGTGGCCTAATTAGTGCCGCTAACCAAGCAAATATTATTATATTAAATAATGATAATATGATGAAAATATTAATGCTTTTGAACTAAATTTACACGTGGGAGCCGTTCCTTCGGTTCTCCCAGGGCTTCCCAAGTACATTCAGATACACCAGTAGACGCCGTCAGATGCACCTCCGGGAAGGCGAGCTCACAGGCCAGCTCCGGACATACATGTGTCATCGTAGGCACATAAACCACATCCTGCGCCATGCCACACATCACCCATCACGCAAAAGACTCCCCTCCAACAGCGTCCTCTTTTTCTCTGTAGGAGGACGTAAAAAGTGAATCATATAGGAGGCCACTGGGGTCCCTCTTTACGGCGCTTCTCCTCTGCACCCCAGGAATGTCGTGGTGTGAGCGCCGGATATGTTTTGCCTTAACAAGGGCCGCCAGGCAGGTGGAGTTGAGGGAGAAGGGCCCGCTTAATTGGCATTTAAATTCACAGGCCCCTCTTATTGCCAAATGTGTCTCCCTCGGGAATTTGGTGAAAAGCAGGCATTTAACAATTAGGAAATGCGAAGGCTCTTCAAAATAAGGATTCGGAATCTTAATTCTTTTCGGGGAGTTTGCAGGGCCGAGTGTGTGGGAGGCGGGTTCTGGCTGGCAAGGGTATGCCCGCGACCCAGAAGATCAGCGCACCCTCCTTGCCTTTTCCTCTTCACCAAAGCGCCAGGCCCTCCCAGGGGTCTCCCTACATCTCCACCCCATGGTTATGGATCCCCAGGAGACAGAGGCGAGAAGACTGGCTGTCCTGTCCGCGCTGTCTGAAAACAGATCAACTCTGTTTTGGCTGCTGGGCTGAACCAGGGCAAGGGCCTAAGAAGAATTTCAAAATGAAGCAGTTAGTCTGTTCTGGGAAATGGGGCTGCACGGCCCCGGCCCGAGCGCGCCCCCTCTCGGGCTGAACTCCTTGCGGGTTACACATCTCGTTCCCGCGCGCTCCAGGCATTCTTCCGCTGAAGAAACGTGGATGGGTTGTTCTCCGACGCAATCCCCTTCTCCTCCGCCTGCTGCATCCGGACTAGAAATCATCTCCTAGACAAGCGTCCCGCTCAGCGGGTCCCGGGGCAGCGGCGAGCGGTTGGGCCGGCGAGGACCCGGGAGTTGGCGGGTTCTGCACACCCAGAAGAGGCTGCGAGAGCCGACGGAGACCGCCCCGCCCCCGCGGTCTCTGGGAACCCAGTCCCGCCCGCACGAGAGGCCGGAGCCGGGGCGGGGAGATTTCAATTTGTTCCAGTGATGGCTCTAACTTAATAAGGCGATTGATTAGCGCTCAAAGTGCCGTTTTAATTAGCCGCTTGTTAATTAACATCGCAAATGAATTTCCCCTTCCCTGACTAGCATCTTCGCTCGTTGCTCTGAGGCTTTCGTGTTTCCTCTGCCCTGGCCCCTCCATTCTCTCTTAACCTCAGGAGTTGATAAAAGAGTCAAGTCCCTTCCTGAGAGAGGCCTTATAGGCGTCAGAGTTCTTTTTATAGTAGGATGTGGGGGTGTCACGTGGGAACTCTTTCATTTCTCCTGGAGACAGTCTTTGATGGACGATGGTCCACTTTAAAGGGGGATGAGATACAATCTCCCTGTGTTCCTCTCGGCTCCTCCTCCAACTGCCTCTACCTAGTCGTCTTCTCTATCCCCACCCATGAACTGGAGGGAGACCTCTTTCTGGGTCTGTTAAGGTCACCAAGCCTTCCAGAGTTTGGAAATCTAGAAAAACGAAAGGAAACAAAGGAAGAAGTGGGGCTACGGCCTTGCTTAGAGGGGGCTAGATCATCTCTTGGGATCAACTCTAAAACTGTGACCTGCTGTAAAAAAATTCTGCTGCCAAGGTCTGTGGACATGTGCAGTTAGTTCCTATTTTCTCCAAGGTGCTCCAAGAGTAGTTGTTCCTTCCCCCAGCACTCGAGAGACCTCCAGAGCCAACATATGTCCTCAGATGCAGCCCAGCGCCATAGTCAGATTAAAAAGTTAGGGCATTTCGTGGACACTTTGCACTTAGCTACCATATAAAGCAATATCTGAGCGTTTCTTCCTACTCTTCCCTCTACTTGGGATGCACCCTTTTTCTCTCAAGAGTGAGCACACCCTTCATTTTCTTTCGGAAGGCTTTCTGCCTGGTTCAGCCTCTCCTAAAGTAGGACCCCCCCCCCACTCCCTCTTTTACACCCTTATTGTAGCGGGTTGATTTGCATCATGGCATTTATGACAATTTCCAGTGTGCTCAAGATTCTGTCAACTCTCTGAGGTGGATTAGTGTCCCATTCTCGAGCACCTGGCACAGAGTGCACGTGCAGTAATGTTTATTGACTGAGTGAAGGAACAAAATGAATGAGGAAGGGAAGAAGTGAAAAACATGAGGGTGCTGGGTGTTGCCCAAAGCCAGAAGTCATTGGCACACTTGCATCGGTCATTTGTCAAACTGTTCCTTCACATTTTGTAAAGATCCTACTTGATCATCACAACCACCCTATTCTAGGCAAGAACGATTCTCCCCTTTAATAGACAAAGACACTGGTGACCAGAAGGTTAAATGCTTTGCCAAGAACACTGCAAACTGGCAAAATGAGACTAAAATGTCCTCCTCCAGTATTCTTTCCTCATCTCTGCGTGCCTTGGTGCCGACTGCTCCGGCATAATCCACATTTAACCCCCAGGGAAAGCCAGCTTCAGTGGGCCCCTTCTGAGCTGCTGATTCTTAAAGTTTTGGTGAAGCTTACAGCTCTGGAAAATCTTATTATGATATCACAACTATCTCCCAAAGCTTTTACTCTCCTGTGACAATTAGTAATCTCATAGATTATTATTTTAACTTGTTTCTTCTGTTGTAATAGTTCTCCATTAACTTACTTTTTATCCCATTTTTTCTTTCTCTGCTCCCTATCTCCACTCTCCTGGTTTCTGACTACATAAGAGACTCAGTTCCTTTTTTCTTTTTCTTTTTAACATATATTTCTAAGCAAATATGTATCATGCCCTTAGGCAGTTGGAAATATATTGATAGACTAAAAAAAGAGAGGGAGAAACTTCAGGCGTTTCTGTAGCTTTGAAATGGCAAAAAATCACAGCATCGTCAGGGAGTCGGTCATAGATGACGGAGAGTTTGTGTATCTTGCATCTTTCGTTTATAGAAAGAAACAATAGCCAGCTTCCTAGGTTTGGGGCTCTTGGCGCCGCCCAGTGGACGGAAGCGCCTTCGCACGTCATTCCCTTCAGTCTCAGCATTGTCATCATCTGGACTCTTGGAAAGGTTCAAATTAAATACGATAGGAAGAAACACCGGTTCCAGGTTCATAATAATCGTAGATGGCTTTCTTCAAAGTTCATTTCAGTTTTTTAAAAAAACTCACGTGTCATCTTAAACACAATCCAAACCACCAAATAGTTTATAAAAGTGGACTGCAGAAGGTGTATTAACCAAAATAGTTTGAATCATCTCCGCAGTAGGCAAGGAACGTCTTTGGTGGTGATCAAGACTGAGGTGTCCTTCAGAGTCGGGAAGGGGAAGTTTGTTCTCTGTTATCCACAGCTGGCAAATAACTACTTTCTGTGCAAAAATTCCAAGATCTTCCAAAAATTAGAGAATTTTGCCCCTTCCTTCACTTTTTTTTTTTTAAATTTTAAGGAAAGAAAGGCCTGAAAGTGGAAGATCATTTTCAAACTTATGTCATTTTAGGGACTATATTTTATCTGTATCTTAAATCCAGTGGGAAAATACTGTTATTGCATTTCCTTTAATATCTGGGAATTGGCAATGTTATTAACTTACACTCTAAATATTTATTTCTAAATTTTTATTTTTTTAATGAAAAGTTCTTCATGCTTGCTCTGCTATAAAATACACGACTTCTTGAGTATATACATTACATATATTTTCAGGAAAAAAATAAGGGCAAAAGGGACATGTGCCTAGAGAAAAAAGAACTGAGAAAAGTTTAACAAACCGGTGGCTCTGAGAGTTTGCTTTTCATTAAGTTTGTGATCTAGTCTTTAAGTTCCTCTTTTGATTCTTCAGGCCACCACCAGCATTTCCTCTGTGGGAGGAACCTAGAGGTAGGAAACTTGGTAACAAGTCAAGGTCGTATTTTTCCCTCACAATTGTTGCTCCGGATAGTTGATCTCCTAACATTTCTCCCAAAGAAGTCTTCTATGTTATTAACCTTTTTAAAAGAAAATATGATCTGAGACATACACGGGGTGTGGCCTGCTTTAGATTTTTTCAGAAAACACTCACCTCCCTCCCCCCAATACTTCGACCTTCCTCTCCCCCTTTCTTTTCAGATTTCTTTTTTTTCCCCTGTGGGGTCATATTTCCGTCTTCCTGGCCAATCTTGTGAATTATTCCAGGCAAAAAAACTTGTCGAACCACCCAACACAAGCTGTGCGATCAGTCTTTTGAGCTCTTGAGTCATTTTAGGCGTCGGAACAAAACAAAAATAGGGTTAAATGAATTATTTATTAAGGTCGAGAATAACTGATTTGTGCAGTGTCGTCAGTTCTGGATTTTAAATTTGTTTTCTCCCCCTCCCCACTTCCCACCTTAAATAGGCATAGAAGGGAATATGGGTCGGAGCCCCAGGGGCTGGGAGGAAACGCACATCATTCGGGAAGTTGGTGGATGATGTCAGAATGGGAAGAACCCTGATCGATATTTGAAGGGGGAAGAATGCCCGAGCATCCGCCGGCAGCCTCCGCGCCCTTCTTACAGTGGTCAACAGTGCCAGGGGCGCGGGCATCGCGGCCTTCGGGAAAAAGCCCTCGCGCGTCCCAGGACCTGGCGGCATTAAGGCCCAGGCTCCGCTCGCACGCTCCACGGAGAGTCTGCCCAGCCAGCAGGGAGATCCCGTTCCCGAGGCGTCTGCTTCAACCCCTCTCCCGCCACCGTTCAGGCCCTCCGCGGCTCCTCGGGCCAGAGTGGCCGAACCTCACCGGGCAGGGCCCAGTCACGTGCTCCCGAGGGGCTCCCCGCCCCTCCCGCCCCCAGGCTGGCGTCAGCCTCTGCCTGGAGCGTGTTCTGCGTCCCCGCCGCGGCTCACCAACCCCGGCTCCTCAGCCGAAGTCCCCTCGCCTTCGGAGCAAAGCGAGAGCTGCCTGGATGGTACATCTACTCGCTGCTCACCTCAGAGACAAACCTGTGAAAAAACGGCACGAAGATGATAAGAAACAGCTCAACGAACCCTCGAAAGAGCGTGGGCTTTTTCTGGGTCAAATATCGATTTCCCCAGGAAAACGTGGGAGGGATGATTCTTCCGGATCCTCTCTTGCGGACCCGGGCCCACACAGATGCAGTTCTAACCGAAAAGGCACTATCTTGTCCTAGGAGGTCATTTGCCTCACTGACACCGCCCCCATCCCCAACAGAAAAAAGCTGTTCCCCAGAAAACGATCTACAGAACCGCAACGAAACCCCAGATGTCGGCCCAGCCCTCCTTGGAGACTTTAAAGGCCATTTTCTAACATCATTCTGCACCTAGTCACGGAAGCGATGCCAGCCACGCAGATTCATAGGGTTCTTAAAACGGTAATTTGGAGTAAAATGTAACTCAAA
The DNA here is from genome assembly GCA_030035585.1 of Dugong dugon. Taxonomy (NCBI): domain Eukaryota; kingdom Metazoa; phylum Chordata; class Mammalia; order Sirenia; family Dugongidae; genus Dugong; species Dugong dugon. Next base: position 126,057,883 of record CM057462.1, on the reverse strand, counting down.
GAACTTTGAATCATTCATTAGCACCTTATAATTACTCTGCTAATTAGGTTGACAGGAGTAATACGCCGTCTGGTCACTGGCACTTCCCATTACTCTGACATTCAACAAGAGACAGGTTGGAGACGTCCTAGAGAAAATAATGCAAGTTGATACCCTCTGACGAGGCGCCACAGTCTTGCTCCGGGTCCCAAGCGGATCCACAGTGACTGCTTCCTTTCCAAAAGAGTGACCGACCCGCAGAGGAGAGGAGAGGAGAGAGAGAGAGAGAGAGAGAGAGAGAGAGAGGGAGACTGAGACAGAGAGGGAAAGTGGGAGAGAGGGAGAGAGAACAACTGATCGGCAGGGGCGCCACCGCCCTCTGGAAAGGGGTTCCCCGGGCCCCGCGCCGGCCTTGCGCCTCGGTGAACTGAGACCGCCCTTGCCACTACAGAATATCTCAAGACGTTATTTCCCCCGCTTGGGAGAAAGTCTCTTGCGAGGCATTTCCTGCAGCACCGGCTCTGATTAGAGACGAGGCTGGGTACCTCCTTCTGAGCCGCCGGCCCCTTCCTCTCCGAGAGTACCCGGTGGCCTCAGAACCAGTTCCAACTCTCTCAGGGACGGGCCGCCAATGTGGGCCGGAACCCGAGCGCCTGGGCTCCTCGGGCGAGAAATGAGAGCGCAGAGCCCACGTGCCCAGCCAGAGCCCCGGCTCTCTGGAGTGACACACGTTCCCGCGGGTTCCTTCAGGGATTCACTTCCCTTGCTGTCAGTGCCTTCCTACGATTGCAAGCGCGTGTTGGGGATGCTGCAGGGGCGGTCGGGCTGGAGTCTAAAGGTAAGTCAGCCCGATTCCTTTACCCTTCCCGCCCTCTCTTTTCCCTTCTGACTTCTCATTAAGAAAACGGGCACATCGTTACTACCACCGTCTTTTCTTGTTTGCTTTCGCTCCCTTTCTCTCTCTCCCTTTGCCCCTCACGTGTGATTGTGGGCACCGGCACCACAGTAGGACTAGGCACTCGGCTCAGGGCTGCAGGGAAAGGGGTTGTGCGGGTTCTCAAAAGAGCAGCGGGTCCGTAGCGGGGCTCGCTGACCGGCTTGCGAGCCGCGCGCCCATTGGCTCCTGACACGTCGGCGTCGCTCGCTCGCGGGGGCGCGGCCAATGGGCGTGCGGGGCCCCGCGCGCAGCCTCCGCGGTGGGGACGCGGGCCCGACGCCGCTCGGGGAGCGGCGGCAGTGGCCGTGACGTCACGGGAGGGGGTCGGCGCCGCCCGCGAGCCACCGGATTACAAGCGATCGCGCCCGGCCGCGGCCGGAGTCGCCCGGCGCCGCGTCTCCGCCGCCTCGTCCGCTGCGCCTGCTTCTCCTCCTATTCCTCTTCCTTCTTTTCCTGGCGTGGCCGCGGCTGCTGCGGCCGCTCCTGCTGCACAACTTTCCAAGAAAGTTCAGAAACTCGGCACCGGGGCGGCGGAGTCGCGCGCAGCAGCCACCTCGGGAGGAGGGCGCGCGGCGGCCCGGGCTTCGCGGTCCCCGCACCTGCCACGTCCGCCGCCGCAGCCGCCCGGTGCCAGGCTGTGGGCAGACCCGGGCGGGGCGGCAGCGGCGGCGGCGGCGGCGGCGGGGTTGCCTCCAGCCGCCTGCGCCTTCGCCTGGGTCCCCGCGCCGCCACCGCCGTCCCACGTGCACGGTCGTTCCCGGAGGGGACGCTCTGCGCTTTCTCAAAAAAAAAATTCGTGACTTTTCTCCTGTCTCTTTCTCTCTAACCCTACTTTTTTGCATAAAGAAAAAAAAAAGTTGTATCGAAAGTGTACACCGGTTGCCACCTCCCAATTATCCTTCCTTCCTTCCTCTCCGCCCCGCTTTTTTTTTTTTTCCCGTTGTTGTTTGTTTTAAAACGGCGGCAACCTTGTGTAGTGTTTATTTGGTTTTACGATCGCTACCTCCTTTACTTGGTCCGGGCGGCTGCTGCGCGGCGGAGTGTCGTGGACCTCATGTAGAAATGACAACAATGGAAGGGGCCAGCGGGTCGAGTTTTGGAATAGACACGATTTTGTCCAGTGCCAGTTCGGGCAGCCCCGGCATGATGAATGGAGATTTCCGCCCGCTCGGCGAGGCCAGGACTGCGGATTTTAGGAGTCAGGCCACCCCGTCCCCTTGTTCGGAGATCGATACCGTAGGAACGGCGCCTTCTTCTCCCATCTCGGTCACCATGGAGCCCCCGGAGCCGCATCTAGTCGCAGACGGGCCCCAGCACCACCACCACCTCCACCACAGCCAACAGCCGCCGCCGCCGCCAGCCGCGGCCCCGACGCAAAGTTTGCAGCCTTCGCCCCAACATCAGCCGCCACCGCCGCAGCAGCCGCCGCCGCCTCCCCAGCAACTCGGCTCGGCCGCCTCGGTCCCCAGGACTTCCACCTCTTCTTTTTTAATTAAGGACATCTTGGGCGACAGTAAACCTCTGGCGGCGTGTGCACCCTACAGCACCAGCGTGTCCTCTCCGCATCATACCCCGAAGCAGGAGACCAATGCAGCGCACGAGAGCTTCAGGCCAAAGCTGGAGCAGGAGGACAGCAAAACCAAACTCGACAAGCGGGAAGAGTCCCAGAGTGACATCAAGTGCCACGGTGAGTTGCGCCGCCCCGGCTCCTTCAACCGGCTCCGTCAACCGTCTAGCTTCTCCTACTCCTGGTTCCCTTTCCTGTCTCCAGCTGACCTTGAATTTCTCTGGTGGGGAGTTATTCCGATAGCTTCTCGGGAGATTGGGCGCGGGTCAAGACGGAAGGCGGTCTGGGCATGCGATTTGGGGACTCATTTGAAGTTCTGTTATTGCTCCATTTTCTACCCCTCAATCTTCACCTCCATCCAACTTCTTTCTGTTTTATTTAGTTTTAGTTTAAAGGGGTGGGGGCGGGCAGCGGCGGCGGAGGGAATCTGACGGGTAATAATTATCGTTGATAAGGGGGGCCAACTTGAAATTTTTCTAGCCGAGTCCTTCGGAATGAGGATGAGGGTGTGTGGGAGCGAAAAGCAGACCTAGGAGCCTGGTGTCTACGGGTAGGATCACAACCTGCTGTTTATTTTTTAAAGCAAATGATTTCATTTCTTCTCCCCCCCGCCCCCCGCACACCCCGTATTTTCTCAACACCGTTACAGGAATTATCGGATTTAATGAAGAAACAATTTCCAAGGTGATTTCCGGAGCAACTTTTTAAAATTATATCGTGATTTATATAAAGGAAGCTGTCACTGCAAAATTTTTGTGATCAGTTTTTTAAAACTCTCTTCTTACCCACAGTTCTATCTGTCTCTTAGTAAGGTTGAAAACAAAACAAGTATTTTTTGGTCCCTTGCAAGTAACTGGGAGGTAGCGTTTATGAAAGCGAAAGTGTATGGAATTGAATTTATCTGTTTTTTGTAAAATCAGAAGAGGACTATTGAAATTGTCCTTCACCTCCTTTTTTCCATTTTGTCCTCAGACAATTTCATAATTTACTGCTTTAGTCTCTGCGTGGCAGAAGAGTTTCAACATACCAGGAGAGTTCTTTCTTTTACTGACAAATTTATTATTCTTGTTGTTATTATTAATCCTTACCGTTTCTGGGAAAGATGTGTGCCGACTGTCTGGAAGGTAGGACATTGGCTCCTCATTTTACTATTTTAGCATTAGCATAATAGTGCCCAAAACAGATGTACAGTCTGGTCTGGTGATTTTTTGTGCACCAACCTCCCCAGTGGGTCAATTAGAGAGATTATTGTTCTTCCTGCAGGGAAGATCAAGGAGCGCTGCAAAAACGGGTATAAACAGAGAGGGATTGACATATCGATTTCCCAGCATTTTAGTAAAAAAAACCAAAGTTGACAAATAGAATCCGGAAATCTCCATGCTGTCACCTGGATGGTTTCAGTGATTTTGAACTCACCTCGGTGTCTGGGTGACGTATTCTTCCTGAAGCTTTGAAAGACCTGATGCAGGTGGCTGCACAGAGCTTGATTCCAACATTTCTGAAGTGCATTTGAAAAAAGAAAAACAAATGCCTGTAACTTTCGGTAAAAAGAATTTTAAAAGGCACCCCTCCTCAAAAAAAAAAAAAAAAAAAAAAGAGTGGAAAGACCTTTTGAAAACTCCCGAGTGAAAAAAACAAAGTCGTAGTGAAAACAATAAAGGAATGGGACAGTGTCCCCCTCACCCCCACCTGCCACCAAGGAAACAACAATAAGAAAAGGATCCTTTATTGAAAAAAAATTTTTTTAACTTCCAATGACAGAAAGATCAGAAACCTTTTTTGGAACCCTTTTAGGAGCTGAGCACAAGGACCCACACTCCCAAGCCAGAAAAGGGTCCTCCTCCTCCGTACTGGCTCAGGCCCAAGTGTGTGTATGAGGGGATTGGGGGGGAGGTTGTGGTGGTGGCAGTGGGAGAGTATAGTCCCCAGAGACCAGAGGCAGGTTTGGGAATGAGGAAGTGTTGTCAGGAGGACACTACCCTTCCCCGCTCCAGGCTAATTTGTGGCTGTGACTGGGTTTCTGTCGTAGGAACAAAGGAGGAAGGAGACCGGGAGATTACGAGTAGCCGAGACAGTCCCCCTGTGAGAGCCAAGAAGCCTCGAAAAGCCAGGACGGCTTTCTCTGACCACCAGCTCAATCAACTGGAACGTAGCTTTGAGCGGCAGAAATACCTGAGCGTGCAGGACCGCATGGACCTGGCTGCCGCACTCAACCTCACTGATACCCAGGTCAAGACCTGGTATCAGAACCGCAGGTAAGGGAGGCTATGTGGGGAAGCACAGGTACCTAGCCAGCCAGGTAATGACCACCATACCTATCTCCTTCCCCTGCTTTGGGAGACTCAAGGGCCTGAGACTTAGGGGGCCTAGAGTGGGTGCTTGGGTACTTTCAGGCTGGAGCAGGGATTAGCCACACCTCTGAGGTGTGAGAAGCCACTGGGGCAGCTGAAGTTTGGAGAAATTTGCACTTCTAAGTGTCTTTAACAGGTGCTTCATTCCCTCCCAAACCCTAGCTTCTAGAAATCCCCCTACCTCACCCTCAAATGAATGAAGCCACTTCTCAAATTGAGACTTCCATGTAGCTGACCCTCAGGCCCGAAATTGCCAATGCAGTGCACCCATTGGGCCTGCCTCAGTCTGGTTCTGAATGCCCATGACGGACAACAGTCCCACTATTGCTCTCGGCAGAGCTGCCTCACTGACTTTGGCTTAAATGTCCTTGCCTTGGCCGGTGAGGCGGCCAGGAGAGGCAGGGTTGGGGCTTTGGTCAGAGCAGTCAGTGAGGCTGGAAGAGCCCAGATGGGCAAGGGCTGGGTCAGCAGCCATATGTGGACAATTGGGCTGCTGGCCAATGTCTGGGCAGGGGGTCTGTCCCCTGTACTGGCCATCCCCCCTGCTGCCTCCATAGGGAGAAAGGGCACCACAGAGCCCACCTGGAACCCCTGCTTCTCTGGAAGGGAAATTAGCAAAGGGACTGGCAGTTCTCGCAGGCCCCTGAACTGTAGAGCGAACCTGGGCCATCACAGGCTGACATTATGCTGTGTTTACCAGCCTGGCATTTGCCTCCCTTGTCTCAATTTTTTCTCCCCCTCCTTTTCTCCTGTTGTGTTCTAATCGTGGATAAGTGCGGTTGGAAATGCCCATCCAGTTGTCATCTTTACCATAATTTTCTGTCTCATTACATATGGTTTCGGCCACCCTAATTCTGTCGGAAAACATTAGTGTCATTTGTAGCCAATTTAAAGTGGGCGACATGTTTATTAATTTGGCTGGAGCTGCCGGGTATGGACGGCCCACCAGCCCTGAGTCCCTTCTGAAGGCATTTGCTCAAAGGCGGCGTCGCCTAGCCTCTTCTTCCGGGCGGGGGTGCGGTGGGGGAGGGAGGAGACCGAGAAAAGCTGATCACAGGTTTTAATTGTTACCATCTCCCTGAGGAGAAAATATCTTGAAATGCAATTTTCCCCCGGAATGGCCCCCAGGTACTGTCCCCTTGGGAGAGCCCTCCCTCAAACGAATTCCGTTTTGAAACCTTGTTGTCCTCCTCTCCCTAAGCCCCCTGCCCGCTGCAAGGGCCTGTCAGGCTGACGAGAGAGGTGTGTCTCCACAGACCCGGGGACACTGAGGGGCCGGGTCCGAGGCGCAGGAGTCTCTGCGTCCCTTTGTTTGCGGTTTCTTCTCGGGGCTTGGGGGGGGGGAAGGGGGAGGGGCGGAGAGCAGACACTCGAGGGTTGTTGGGGGGCCACGCGGGAGAGGAATTAAGGGAGGGCGGAGAAGACCGCTTGCGGAAAGAGGGGTCTCACTTGGCCTCCAGGAGAGTTTAAGGAAGCAGCCCAACTATGAGAGACAACAGCAGGGCAGAGGGTCAGGAAAAGGCGGCGAAGCTTGTAGGATTTCATTTGTGAGTGTCTCAGATGTTGAGGGTGTAATTTACGAAGTTGACTTGGGTTTGGGTGGTTCTGCTAGCCGCGGGTGTGGTGCTTCGCTCCTTCTCCGAGCTCTTGGAGTCCTCCTGCCACCCGGGGGAGGAGGAGATGGGAGGGGGGAGAGAAGGGGCAGGGGCCGCGGTGCCCCGACTGTGCCCACAGCCTCGGAGTGCGTGCACGCCTGCTTTATTTCAGGACCAAGTGGAAGCGGCAGACCGCGGTGGGCCTGGAGCTGCTGGCCGAAGCGGGGAACTACTCGGCGCTGCAGAGGATGTTTCCGTCGCCTTATTTCTACCACCCAAGCCTGCTGGGCAGCATGGACAGCACCACGGCGGCCGCCGCGGCCGCTGCCATGTACAGCAGCATGTACCGGACTCCTCCGGCGCCCCATCCCCAGCTGCAGCGGCCCCTCGTGCCCCGCGTGCTCATCCACGGCTTGGGGCCCGGGGGGCAGCCGGCCCTCAATCCCTTGTCCAACCCTATTCCGGGCACTCCGCATCCCCGGTGAAGAGCGAGCAGCGACGCTGCAGGCCTCCCCCGCCCCGACCCGGACAGCTGTCCCTCCTCTTCCCGCACAAGGCCAAGGAGCTTCGCTCGCAGCTGACCCCGAGAGGCTGAGGAGTAAGAGAGGAAGACGCTCAGCAAGGGCAGGGGGGCCCCAAAGAGGAGACGGCTCTCTGCTCTCCATCTTCCCGCCCCCGGAGGTAGGGCTGGAAAGCTCCCCCACAGCAGTGTGACTGGCAAAAACGCTGACCCTACACAAAGTGCGACCAGTAAGTGAAAACATCAACAAAAACAAAACCTCAAGTTCTTTTTAAACACGACTTAAGGGACAAGCAGGAGGGAGGGGGGAGGGCAGAAGGAGGGAAGAAGGGCACGGAGAGGAAACTGCACGGACAGAGAGAATTGTAGATGGACCGACAGACAGACTCGGAGGCGGAGGGCGTCGACGTGGACATTCCGAGTGCCCCAGAAAAAAGAGGAGGGTAACTGAGAACCTTGCACTGATTTCTCATGACCTTTTTTCTTTTGGAAAAGTGGCATGCTCCATAATATGAAAAAAAAAAATGTACATTTGACAGACTGAGTGATAAGTGATATATCATATTTATTATATGTTGTCCAAAAAAGAGTCACTTATATACGTTAGTAAAAACATGATTTTTCTTTTCATGTCTTTTTGATTCAGTAAAATAAATGCTTAGACAAAAATACAGATTTTTTTGTGATTGAAAATTTAAAAAAATAAAGTTTATCTTTTTTTAACAAGTGATGAAATCCAAGGGAGCTGATTTTACTAAAGCAGAATGTATGATAAGGAAATGCGTAACTTGGTTTAGGAAAAAAAAAAAAATCCCTCCCGGCATATTAGGAATTTACAAAATCTGTAAAGACGTTGGGTTGACTTGTACAAAAACAGCTCCATTTTTCATGTTGGCCTCTGCCGAGCTGTTATCTGATATGTGAGTTCCTTCCTTTTTAAGTAGATGGTTTCTGGCCGTGCCGGAGAAAGTCTCTGCTTTGTAGGCTGTTGGTACTGGGTAAGTGGGCGGCCAACTTCCCCTGCTGTCCCAGCTTTCTTGGCATCCCGGGTTTGGTCAGTGTGGGAATCCCTCTGTCCTCCCCTCCCCCCTTCCCTCGGGGTCTTCCTGGGGCAGCGAGGGTCCGGAGCGCTGGGCAGTGGAGATTCGGGCAGGGGCTGGGTGGCGGGCGGATCGCGCTCGATGGGCCTAGCAGCTGTTCTGCCGCCCGCGGCTGGGCGCCCGAGCGGCCGGACAGCCTGCGAGCGGGGGGCTGCAGAGCGCGCAATTAGGATGCCCCGGGGGACGCGGACAGGCCCAGCTAACAAACCCTTGCTGCGCCCGATTCTTTCCTTCTCGGTCTCCAGCGGGCATCCCCTCCCTAGCGTCGCGCCGAACCGCTAGTCCGGTGAGTTCCCAGTGCTTGGAGCGGGAATGCAAAGGCGAACTCTGCCCGCGAAAGGCGTGCCAGGCCTATTAACCGCGCCCCTGGATTCTCTGGGACCAAAAATAAGAGACCCTGCCCAGAGGATGGAGGAGCGTGTGTGACTGTGTGTGGGTGTGTAAATGACCGGAGTACCCCGGCCAGGATCCGACTTCGGCTGCAGACGCCCCCTTTCAGATCAGCTCCCCACTAGGCTTAGCGCTCAAGACTCTACAGGGAATAACTGAGCGGAGGGTTCAGGTCTCGGTTATGCCCCACTAATTTCCTGCCCCAAGGTCACTTCCCGAGTAGCCAGAATCAGATCCCCCATCTGGGTATCCTCACATATCTGTTCCCACTCCTGCACTAGTACAATGACAAAGGAGTAAGACAATCAACACATCCAGACCTGCCCTCCAACTTTCTCTGACGCTTGAACCTTAGTAGAGTTAAAAACATCCGTATATTTTTAAATGTGGAATGGTGTGGAAGTGTGTGTTGGGGGATGGGGGGAGGGATGGGAAGTAAGACAGCAAAGAAAAGAGGTGATATCTGGGAGGAAATTGCCTCCGGCGCCTTGATCAGGCCTTGGCTAATTAGGGAGTGGTTTGCAGATTTCTCTCCAGCTCATCAATTTGCTGTAAAAACGGTCTTGGTCTTGTTTGATTCTAACAAAAGAATCTGGACTGGCCCTTCTCATTTTTTGCCCGCTGGGCTGGGCAACCTGAGACAGCTGGGCTTGGCTGGAAACTGGGCACTGTTGTGTCCAGTGAGGATGCCACTGCCCCAGCACTCAGCAGACTCTCCTTGTTCCATCTTAGCTGCTGTTGGGTTTTACAATCAAGTTTAAACCATTCAAAAATGGCTTAAAAAGCCATTGCTGTCCAGTCGATTCCATTCAGACTCATAGTGACCCCGTAGGACAGAGTAGAACTACCCCATCGGGTTTCAAAGGCAGTAATCTTTACGGGAGCAGACTGCCACATCTTTCTCCTGTGGAGCAGCTGGTGGTTGGAACCTCCGACCTTTTGGTTAGCAAGCAAGTGCTAAACCACTGCACCACCAGGGCTCCTTAAAAATGGCTTTCCTGGGCCTAAAATTTAGGCACTCTCCAAGGCTTGCGGCGGTGGGTACAGGGGGTGGCTGGAGCTTCTGTCTGTACTGGACTTTGGGGCTGGGCAACTCTGGGCCCAAGGGTGACCTGGGAGGTCACTAGAGTTCACATATCCAAGCTCCCTACAAAGAATAACCTCAAGTTTGGTTGGGAAAAACAAACAAACCCCCAAATCCAAAGAAAACCATAGCACCTGGCTGCTGCCAGCAGCCCACCAGCAGCCCGCCAGCAGCCCACCAGTCAGTTCACCAGGAAGCCTTCCCACTGCTGCTTCAATTTTAAGACCGAACCTGGACTCCCCAGGTGGACAGCGCAGGGGGAAGCATTATGTCTACAGAGAGCAATGTTTCCTGATTAACCTATTGCTCCACTGCTGGAAGCAACTACTCTGGATCCACCAGAGTCCCTCCAAAGTCACTTTTCTTCAGTCATGTTTTCTTTCAGTTCCTGAATGGTACAGCTCAAAGCATCAACTCCCCTTCCAAATTAGCCTTGGTTGCTTGCTCTTGCCTACAAGTTGGCAAATTGGATGCCGAGGGGAGTGTCCCAGGAAGAAAGTTGGTTGTTGAGTTCCTGCTTCTTTTTATTTTTTCTTTCTGAAAAGGGCACCTCAGCAGGTGCCCCCAGTATTCAGCCGTCCTCAAACTACTGCTTAGAAGCTAAACACAAATCCACTCCTTTCTCTCACGAGGGATCCTTCTGTCCTTCCATGCCTGCCCAACAAAGTTTGGGGGAGGAGGACTGGCTAAGAGGTGAGGGGAGCAACCCAGATTTTTGAGAAGCAAGGAACAAAATAACAGGCGAAGACCTTTTCGATCCAGAGTTAGTTATGAGGCTTAGAGGCTGGCTGTCCCTGGGAACTGCATTCTTTTTCATTCTCCCACCTTCAGCTGGTGTCTGAAGGGCGCTCCACGGCTAGACTCCATTTGGATTGCTCCTTTGATTAAGCTGGGGCTGGCAAAACAGGAACTTTCAGTATCAATCTTCACTTGTTACCGAAACACAGGAAAACAGACTTGTTTCAGAGAGATGTTTAAAAAGCCACTAAGGTCCCTGAGATTTGCCCACCCCAAGATCAGCTCGGGGACGCCAGCAAACCTAGCACAAATCTGCAGTGAGTTTGAAGGAGGAAGTCAACACTCAGGCTAGCAGGCAGCTGTTCTAGCCCAAGCCAGCAATTTTCAATGAGTTGCAAAGTAATGATTGTTGCTTGGCTCCATGCCTCCAGCAGATATACCTACCGTCCTGTATCAGTTTATTTTTGCTCTATCCCTTAAAATGAAAGCCCGTATGATGGCAAATTAGACAGCAGATTTCCTCTGTTGCAAATAAAACAGCTTACCCTCAAACCAAGCCTTCCCTCCTCCTCCCTCCCTGCCATCTGACTCCTGCATAGGCAGTACTTCCCCAGGAGTCTGCTGAATCCCACCTCCCTTCTTTAAACAAATGGCTTGTGAGTAGTTTGTTTTGTTATATTTTTAACTTTCTAAAAATATTTGGAAAAGCTCTCCCCAGGGCAGGGAAACTTTAGTTCCTGTTAAGCCACGTGGTTACAAAAATATACTGGATGAGAGCTGCTTAGTTTTCTAAAAAGCCAGGCACAACTTGAAGTCAACATGCTTGGAAACAGACTGGTGGGCACATTCAGGGGCAGGGCTGAGCCTCGGAGTGAAGTGATGTCTCCTCCCCAGCTCCAAATCCTTGGTTGAGGGAGAGGTGGCTTGTCTCTTGCCCCGGCTACTAGGGGTGGGGTTGGGGGGAGAAAACAGAGGGAGACAGGTGGATGGGTGAGTGGAAGGCTGATCTGATCGGAGGGTCTACCCATGGATCCCGGGACAGTTCCCCAGGGTCCTTGAGCCTTCCGCTAGGTCTTCATCCGATCCCACTTCCTCTGCCATGGCTACCTTTCCTTTCTGCCACTGTGTCTTTTCCTGGAGTAAGGACTCCCTGCCAGGGCCCAGTGCTCCTCCCTTCCTACCTTTGGCAGGCTAAACACCCTCAGGGCTAGGTAGGAGTGTGTTGGGGCGGGGGGTTGAGGGTGCTTTCAGAGAAAGGGACAATCACTGGCCTCTTGCATTGGAAAACCAGGTCAGCTGTCTGGGGTGAGGAGATGACCCAGAAGGGACTATTTCCTTCCCTCCTACGGGGCTGAATTTTGAAGGTCTCTGAGGATGCGTTCAGGCTGAGTGTTGCTGGGTGGATCGTCTGGGCCAACCCTGCATTCTCAGTTTCTTCTCTAGCTTTGTCTCTCCTCCGGGGCCTCCCTCAGCCCGGTTCTCTCTCCTAGCACCACAGACAGCTCCCAGGGCGCGGGGCTGAGCGAGGTGCCAGGGGCTGGCGGGTTCCAGAAGAGGCCTGGGCGACTGCAGGGGGCGCGCAGGGAAAGGGTCGGCGGCGCCTGCGGGGGAGGTCTGCGAGGTGATTACAAAACGTCCTCCCCGGCAGGGTTTCCTGATTAGCTCTAAGTCCAAACAGGGTCACATACCAAAGAACAAAATCTTCAGATCAATAAAGTAATTCAAAAACCAAAAGATTTCGGGGTAAGTCGTGCTCAGTGGCAGATCACTCTAAATCGTCCCTGTTTAGTAAGTTCTTAGTGGAAGCCTGCTGGGGAGGATCGGGGCCTCAGGTCTGCTGCTTCGATCCCTTGCGCCGAGGCTGCGGCGAGGTCGCCAGTGAAACAGCTCTAAATGGCACGTAGGAGCAGCTCGGCGAACAGTTGCCTCGGCGGTTGGAGGCCCCGGAGAAGCCCTCCGGTGGCGGCCGGCCCAACAAGTCCTGTTGAACCGGAGCCGGATCTCCAACGCTGCTCCCACCCCACGGCCCCTCCCCGCGCTTTTGGGACTCGCCCAGCTCCGGCTAGTCTCTCATCTGGGACAGCGGGTCGCCCCGCGGGAGTTCCAATGAAAGAGAAGGACCTTCCCGAGCGCAGGATTTACATAATGGTCACTTTGTGGCGCTGATGGACACCCCCATTGATTCTTCAGTGAGGAGGCCCACAGTGTGGCTGTCATCCTGCCTACTCCTAACGATTCTCGCACACCTTGCAGCCAGGGGCTTCGCCACTACAAGCCGCACTGCATCTCCCGCTCCGTGCGAGGTCCACCGCGGTGCGTGCTCCAGCCGGGCCTTCGAGCTCCTCATTCCCCTGGGACAGCGCTGCAGCCACAAGTTCCAGCGCCTGGTTACAGACTGTGTTTCAGGGCGGAGTGGCCGCACCAGGACAGGGGCCCTATAGCTCTGGGACAGGAATTGAAACACTTTCACGGAAAGTGTTTGGGCTGGGCCTACAACGCAAGACCCTTTTTATACGTCTCATGTAAAGATAAAATAATCTATGCTCAGGTAGGAGTTCATATCTACATCCTGTCTCGTGGACTCCCCCCCTTCCCCTCCCAAAGAAAGCCTGCACGTAGCTCCTTCCTTCATATTTTCCCTCAGTCCTGGAACACCAACATCTCTTTTTTGATATCCACCTCTGACCTCTCTGGCTCTCCTCTTCCTTTTCCCCATTATAGTTGGAGGTGATGGAAATGCTAAATTGAATTCAGGAGCTGACAGAGATTTGTAGCGGCACTGACTACCCATGTTTGTAGGTACAGGCACCACTGGGGAGACAGGGTTTCCTCCAAAGCCTCTAGAGGCTGGAGGAAGAGGTGTTCTAGGGTGTCCATCAGGCACAGTCCATCTTCATGTGAAACGAGAGGGAAAGTTTTCTATAGAGCAATATGCATTTGTAATGCCTCATCACAAAAAAAGAAAAAGAAAACAACAACAAAAAAAACCGGTTGAGGTCGAGTCCATTTCTACTCACAGTGACCCTGCAGGACAGAGTAGAACTGCCCCATAGGGTTTCCTAGGAGCGGCTGGTGGATTTGAACTGCGGACCTTTTGGTTAGCAGCGAAGCTCTTAGCCACTGCGCCTCCAAGAGAGAGAAATTAGGCATTGGTGGTGCACTGTTTCCCTACTCCAAAGCTGCAAAATTTCTTCTGTGATGGAAAATTAGTCCACATTCTAAAACCAATGGGCTGACATAGCATCAGCAAACAGACGTGGGAGTTGGTGCTACTCACTTCCTACCATAGGGATGCTAAGCAACTTTGTATAGTTTCTGAATGTGGAACCTCCTAAGTGAAGAGACCACACTAGGTCCCTTTCACACTACCAGGTTTCCTATTGAGTAAATTGCTATGAAATGATTTTCTAACGGTCTAATGTTAAACTTTGATTCTTAATAGCTCTCATTTGAGAAAACTGGCATGCTATAATTTCTGAAAGATGTAAATGTTTGGTAAGACCATGAAAGGATCTCATTTACACAACTTCCTTTTGCACCAATTCAATCGCCCCCAGGCTGGGCATCTGCGGAACTATGGGCAAGGAAATTCCAGCCCAGATATGAACAGTTTCCCATCGGAAATAGGGTCTATCAGAGCTGCAGTCACTTAAAAATGTCACTTCATTATTCATTTGCCCTATTTTCCACAAACTGTTCTATTAATGGAAGCTTACAAAATCGTTTCCATTAAATTAAGAGGATATCAAAGGGACACCTACTTCCTTATCGGCCTTGAGTGAACGCACTGTGGCTTTACATTAAACATGCTCATACATGAATAAATGCATAAGAATCCCATAATTTTTCATTGCTATGCATCCATAGATTGTCCCAGAAAGTCACAAACAGCACAAATGGTGGGGCGCTCCCCTTTATCTTTCTTCTTTTCTGGATTGCTTTAGAAAGGTAATTTAGAAATTCCTGGCAATCTGCATTTTGGATTCCCCTCGAAATTCTCCAGATTTACTTCAGAGACCACTGCCAAGAGCCAGTTCTTCAGGGCAGCACATAGCCCGGCCCCTCCGTATCACGTGGCAATTTTCAGCCCGCCCATCTCAGCCCTGCCCAATCAGAGCACGGGATAGGAATCTGCGCACAATCACTGGAGCTTCCCTCTCTTAGATCTTCTAGCTCTGCAGGGCGGAGGCTTCCCAGGCAGCAGGCCCCGACATTTCCTTACCCGTTTCCTCTTACCTGCCCATGTTATCATTTTGGGTTAAAACCCTTTGCCCCTGCTAGTGCCTAAGGGATGACGTTATGTATCCCGTAGGCGCCACCGGGCGTCTGTCTAGTGGCCTAATTATCCCTGCAGAAGACACAATTATTTTCACATGCCCAGAGTCCTCCCACGAAGATATTTATTATGGTAGAATTCGATTGGAATTTATGTAAGCGTTAAGACGTTTCCGTCTCATTTAGTAAAGCAATAATGACTGCTTTCATTTCAGGAACTGGTAATAGGTATGATAGCCAGGGATCTGGTGGGAAGCGTCTGGTGAGCGAATTCAAAAGAGGAAAGCTCTCGGATGCCTGGAGAATTTCAGGGCCTAGATTCATGTCACGGTATCCGTTTTTCTGTGTCCATTCCCTGCCTACGTCGTCCTCCCGATTTTTGCTTTGCTGTTTTGCGTGCCTGGGGTCAAAGGTGATGAGCCAGGCATTCCTATTGAAGGGTACCAATGCTGAAAGGATGAACCAATCTTGTAAATTTATTGGATCTTACTACTAATTAATATTTTCAAACAGGATACAATTTTAAAAACCCCATTCAGAACACTGCTTCTTTACGGTAGTGCTGTGTACATTAGTGGCATTTCATGAAGCCTTTCTTGCGTTTGGCATCGTTTTTTGCAAGCTTTGCTTTTCTTCCCATGAATGATCTAGTTTGTTAGGGGGATATAACTGTTACTTGGTCCTGCCAGAAATTTGGCAAAAGGATATTTTTCCAGCATCCACATTAATAAATAATTGGATTTTAAGCAGAACTGATTTTGGTTCAAACTCAGAGTTGGAAGGATTCTCAAAGGTCATCTAGTTTGATACCTATTCTAAGCTTCAGTTCCTTCTACAGCATATTTGCTTAGCAGCTTTTTCTTTCAACCCTTCCCCCCGCCCCCATTTTTTTTCTATAAAGCTAGGGAGGGGAAAGGGAAGGAAGAGAAACTACATGATTACTGCATTTTCAGATGATTCTTGACCTTCAGTTTTAATGGAATTACATTTATGTGGCAAAATCATATTACAAAAGAAACTGAAAATTTCTGAAAAAATTATTAAAATAATTTTCAGATTCTAAAAGTAATACGTACTTATTATAGAAAACTTGTAAAATGCTCATAAGTAGAGAAAAAAATCCATTTTATATCACTCAGAGAAAACCACTGCTAACGTTTGATTTCTTATTTCTAGATTTTTGCTGTGCATTTTTGTATAGTTGTGATCGTATTTTATCTGCAACTTCATTTTTGCTTTTTTCCATGTACTACAAGTATTTCCCCTTGTTATTTAAAACTGTTTATAAATATAACATTTGATGCATAATCTTCTCTCCAGTAAATGTGTCATAGTTGATTGAACCATTCTTCTATGCCTGGAAGTTTACATTGTTTTCCTTAATTTGAGATAAATAATGCTTCAGTGAGCATGCAAGCAAGATATTTGAGCATGGTTTCTACATGTTACTTGGTGTATCACTTTATTATTGATCTTGATTAGGGCAGTGGAAGCAATGAAAGATCCAGGTGACCAGCTCAGTGACAAAAGGGGAAATGAATTACTGATCAGAAGTAGTGGATTTAGTGAATAATGCAAATTCAGCCTGGATAAATTGAGAGCTTCATGAGTTAACCTGTAAGTTGTGGTGAAGTCAGCTAAGAACACCACTTAAATTTGTCTGTGTGTGTTTTTTCAGCTTCAGTGTCGTTTGAGTATCCGTTTGGAAGCCTCCTAACCAGAGAAGGAGACTTGCCTGACTAAGGAGTGGAGAAGAAAGTATGTTGTCCACTTAGCTTGCCCTACTCTCTTCTGTGCTCTATTATGTGGACAAATTAGAAGGCTTTAGCTTCTAAGGCTGTCAATATGGCACCTTTCATGAGAAATAAATCCAGGTTAAAGGAAAAAAAAAAAAAAAGAATCATAACCCACAGAGACATTTGAGGGTGGAGGTGGAGGGGTTGAGGAAAAGAATTAAATAGCAATATTCTACCTTTTCATTTACATGACACACATTAACTGTAACATAGAAGTTCCAAGAGAACTGTCTTGTTCCCTTGTCTCCAGGAGCCCATGTAGGGCACTTTAATTGCCACATTTTCAAACCGATATAATGGTGAGGATGTCTTAGTAATTACCTTAATGAGATAACACCTTTCCTTCCCTCAACCTACTCATTATCACGCCTCTTGTTCAAATTTCAACTACAAAGAACTATACTTGTAAAAAAAAAAAAAAAGTCTGAAATTTATTGTTCCAGGTCTCATACCCTTAAAATAATCACATCGCACATATCTTCAAAATATGAAAGAAATAGTACACATAGGCAATTCAGGCATGTTAACGAAAAGGCTTGAGATAACTAAACTCAACATCTGGATGTCCTTTAATTATTCTCATACCTTTACAATAATCGCATTGCACAAATCTTAAAAATATGAAAGAAATAGTACACACAGACAATTCAGATATGTTAAAGGAAAGGCTTGAGATAAGTAAACATCTGGGTGCCCTTTAATTATTCTTGGTTGGATTCTTTATCTTGACCTATAGTGATGCTAAGGTGCCAAAGTGATGAATTTTAAGATGTTGGGCTGTGAAGACGTGCAGCTGCAACACTGATGGATTTAGGAAGGGATGGTAACAAGGTTAGCTGCATGTGAAGTGTGAATTGAGATTTTTGCAAAGAGACTGTGATTGCAGATGGGCATAATGTTGTACCCTTGCATGAAATCTTGCTATTATTGTATAATGGTCAGACAGAGTGTGAAATGACTTATTACTTTTCCTTTATTCTTTAATGAAGCTGGTTAGAGTAGCAGTCCTACTGCTAGTCAGTAGTAGTAAAGCACACACACAAACTATATGACAGGTGCTGACATATTAAATATTTATTTAGTTTTGAGTTTTCCCCCTAATCTTCAGGAATATCCATATGCAAACAGAAGCATCTCCTTATCTGTATAGACAAATATATACCGATTTGTGTTTTTTTACTTATCCTTATTATCTTGTGTAAATATCCATACAAGGCCCTAATGCATATAAAAGATTTTAGTGTTCAATAAAATTTAATAGCTCTTCTAAATGTTTAAAAACGCTGTAATGTTTTGGGACTGATTTCTCTATGGAGTTCTGATTTGAAAACTCTATTTGGGGTCATATGGGTAGTATTGAAATATCAGTTTATATGAATATGGTGACTTAAAATGCTCTATGGAACAAAACGAGACTAAAGGGGCACACCAGCTGGGGGGCAAGGACTAGAAGGCAGGAGGGGACAGGAAAGCTGGTAATAGGGAACCCAAGGTCGAGAAGGGACAGTGTTGACATGTTGTGGGGTTGTTAACCAATGTCATAAAACAATATGTGTATTAACTGTTTAATGAGAAACTAGTTTGTTCTGTAAACCTTCATCTACAGTATAATAAAAAAAAATGCTTTATGGACACAAAATATAATGAAAACTTATTGTGAAGCACACTCTACCACATTTGCAGATATGGAGAGATCAAATCATGGTCCTTCTGTTTTGTGATGTAGAATACATATCGTTGATTATGTGACAGAGTACATGATATATATGTCTCCTTATCTCTCAGTCTCAACATCACAAGAAGATAATACTTTAGTTTTTACGAGTCAAGAGGAAATAATGCTATGGTGTTAAAAACAAAACAAAAGCAAACAATAGTCAGTTGTCTATAGTCACTCTTCTGGCTCCAGGTGCTTGTGTTAGAAACAGTAAGAAATTGCATTTAAAAAATATTTGGTTTCGGACATTAAGCATTTTATCCTTTATAGAATTTTTTATGTGGTCTGTAAGATTCACAGTCAGTCCTAATTCAATGATTTGATACTCTTGGTATGAATAAATGTTTAGAAGAAATACAAAGTTATATTATTTTTTATTGTACTTTAGGTGAAAGTTTACAGCTCAAGTTAATTTCTCACACAAAAATTTATACACATACTGTTTTGTGACATTAGTTGTAATCCCCCCAATGTGACAGCACACTCCCCCTTTTCACTGCAGGTTCCCTGTGTCCATTCGACCGATTCCTGTCCCTTCCTGCCTTCTCATCTTGCTTTTGGACAGGAGCTGCCCATTTGGTCTCATGTATGTGATTGACCTAAGAAGCACATTTCTCACGTGTATTATTTTTTGTTTTATAATCTTGTCTAATCTTTGTCTGAAGAGTGGGCTTTGGGAATGATTTCGGTTCTGGGTTACCAGTGGGTCCGGGGGCTGTAGTTTCAGGGGCTCCTCCAGTCTCAGACCATTAAGTCTGGCCTTTTTACATGAATTTGAGTTCTGTCCTTCATTTTTCTCCTGCTCTGTCTGGGACTCTCTGTTGTGTTCCCTGTCAGGATGGTCATTGGTGGTAGCCAGGTCCCATCTAGTTCTTCTGGTGTCAGGCTGGTGGAGTCTCTGGTTCATTTGATCCTTTAGTCCTTCCGGCTAATATTTTCCTTGTGTCTTTGGTATTCTTTAATGATCCTTTGCTCCGAGTGGGATGGGACCAATTGATGTATCTTACATGGCCACTCGCAAGCTTTTACGATCCCAGACATCACTCACCAAAGTGAGATGTAGAACTTTTTCTTAATAAACTTTGTTATGCCAGTTGACCTAGATGTCCCCCGAAACTATGGTCCCTAGGCCCCAGCCCCAGCTACTCTGTCCCTCAAATTGTTTGGATGTGTCCAGGAAACTTCTTAGCTTTTGCTTTGGTTGAGTTGTGTTGACTTCTGCTGTATTGTGTGTTGTCCTTCCCTTCACCAATAGTTGATCCTTGTCTACTATCTAGTTAGTTTTCCCCTTCCCCTTCCTCCCCACCCTCATAAGCATCAAAGAATGCTTTTTTCTGTGTTTAAACTTTTTCCTGAGTTCTTATAATAGTGGTCTCATGCAATATTTCTCCTTTCGTGATTGACTTATTTCACTCAGTATAATGCCCTCCAGATTCATCTGTGTTGTGAGATGTTTTGGGGATTCATCATTGTTCTTTATCATTGCATAATATTCCATTGTGTATATGTACCATAATCTGTTTAGCCACTAGTCTGTTGCTGGGCATTTCGGTTGTTTCCATTATTTGCTATTGTAAATAGTGCTGCAGTGAACACAGGTGTGCGTGTGTCTATTTGTGTGACGCCTCTTATTTCTCTTGTGTATATTCCTAGGAGTGGGATTGCTGGATCGTATAGTATTTCTATTTCAGCTTTTTAAGGAAGTGCCAAATCGTTTTCCAAAGTGGTTGTACCATTTTACATTCCCACCAGCAGTGCATAAGAATTCCAATCTCCCCACAGCCTTTCCAACATTTGTTATATTGTGTTTTTTGGATTAGTGCCAGCACTGTTGGTGTGAGACGGTAACTCATGGTAGATTTGATTTGCATTTCCTTAGTGGCTAATGATTGTGAGCATTTCCTCATGTGTTTATTAGCCACCTAAATGTCTTCTTTGGTGAAGTGTCTGTTCATATCCTCTGCCCAATATTTAATTGGATTATTTGTCTTTTTGTTGTTGAAGTGTTGCAGTATCTTGTAGATTTTAGAGATTAGACCCTTATTGGATATGTCATAACCACATTTTTTTTCCCAGTCTGTAGGTTTTCTTTTTACTTCTTGGTGAAGTCTTTTGATGAGCATAATTGTTTGATTTTTAGTAGCTCCCAGTTACCTAGTTTCTCTTCTGGTATTTGTGCATTGTTAGTTATGGTTTGTATACTGTTTATACCATGTATTAGAGCTCCTTAGAGTTGTTCCTATCTTTTCTTCCAAGATCTTTATTGTTGTAGATTTTATATTTAGGTCTTTGACCTATTTTGAGTTAGTTTTTGTGCATGATGTGAGGTACGGGTTCTGTTTCATTTTTTTACAGATGTAGATGTTATGCCAGCACCGTTTGTTAAAGAGACTGTCTTTTCCCCATTTAATGGAGTTTGAGCCTCTGTCAAATGTCAGCTTCTCGTAAGTGGATGGATTTAAAAATTTTTTTTTAATTGTTGTAGTTTTAATGAAGTTACATTTCAAGTTAGTCTCCCATACAAAAATTTATACATACATTGTTATGTGACCCTAATTGCTCTCCCCATACTGTGACAGCACACTTCTCCTTTCTACCCCTGATTCCCCATGTCCATTCAACCAGCTCCTAACCCTCTCTGCCTTCCCATCTCACCTCCAGACAGAAGCTGCCTGTTTAGTCTCTTGTTTCTACTTGAGCTAAGAGACACAGTCCTCATGAGTATCACTTTATGTCCCACAGTCCAGTCCAATCCCTGTCTGAAGAGTTGGCCTAGGAAATTATTTTAGCTTTGGGCTGATAGAGAATCCAGGGGCCATGCTTTCTGGGGTTCCTCCAGTCTCAGTCAGACCATTAAGTCTGGTCTTCTTACTAGAATGTGAGTTCTGCACCCCACCTTTCTCCTGATCCATCAGGGACTCTCTGTTGTGTTCCCTGTCAGGGCGGTCATTGGTGGTAGCCGGGTACCATCTACTTCTTCTGGTCTCAGGCTGATGAAGTCTCTGGTTTATGTCACCCTTTCTGTCTCTTGGGCTAATACTTCCCTTGTGTCTTTGGTGTTCTTCATTCTCCTTTACTCCATGCGGTTGGGCCCAACTGATGCATCTTAGATGGCCATTTGCAAGCTTTTAAGACCCCAGACGCCACTCACCAAAGTAGGATGCAGAACATTTTCTTAATAAGCTTTATTATGCCAAGTGACTTAGATGTCCCCTGAAAGCATGGTCCCCAGACCCCTACCCCTGCTACTCTGTCTCTCAAAGTGTTTGATTGTATTCAGGAAACTTCTTAGCTTTGGTTTAGTCCAGTTGTGCTGATTTCCTCTGCAGTGTGTGCTATCCTTCCCTTCACCTAAGATGATTCTTATCTACTATCTAGTTAGTAAATAACTCTCCCCCTCCCTCTCCACCTGCATAACCATCAAAGAATGTTTTCTTCTGTGTTTAAACCTTTTCTTGAGTTCTTGTAATAGTGATCTTATACAGTATTTGTCCTTCTGTGACTGACTGAATTCACTCAGCATGATGAGTTCCAGCTTCCTCCATGTTATAAGATGTTTCAGGCTTCATCATTGTTCTTAATCTTTGCGTAGTATTCCATTGTGTGGATATACCATAATTTGATGGGCACCTAGGTTGCTTCCATCTTTTTTTTATTGTGAACAGTGCTGCAGTGAACATGGGTGTACATATATCTATTCGTGTGACGGCTCTTGTTTCTCTAGGATATATTCCAAGAAGCGGGTTAGCTGGATCGTATGGCACTTCTATTTCCAGCTTTTTGAGGAAGTGCCACATCGATTTCCAAAGTGGTTGTACCATTTTAAATTCCCACAGACAGTGTATAAGTGTTCCAGTCTCTCCACAACCTCTCCAGCATTTATTATTTTGTGTTTTCTGGATTAATGCTAGCCTTGTTGGGGTGAGATGATATCTCATTGTAGTTTTGATCTGCATTTCTCTAATGGCTAATGATCGTGAGCATTTCTTCATGTGTCTGTTAGCCACCTGAATATCTTCTTTGGTGAAGTGCTTGTTCATATCCTTTGCTCATTTTTTAGTTGGGTTATTTGTCTTTTTGTTGTTGAGGTTTTGCAGTATCTTGTAGATTTTAGAGATTAGATGCTGATCGGTTTTGTTGTAGCCAAAATTTTTTTCCCAGTCTGTAGGTTGTTTTTTGACTTTTTTGGTGAAGTCTTTTGATTTTTAGGAGCTCCCATTTATTTAGTCTCTCTTATGGAGCTTGTGCATTGTTATTTATGGTTCATATTGTGTTTATGCCATGTATTAGGCCTCCTAGCGTTGTCCCTATTTTTTCTTCCATGATCTTTATTGTTTTCTATTTAAGTCTTTGATCCATTTTGAGTTAGTTTTTGTACATGGTGTGAGATATGGGCCTTGTTTCAGTTTTTTGCATATAGATACCAGTTATGCCAGCACCATTTGTTAAAGAGACTGTCTTTTCCCCAGTTAATGGGCTTTGGGCCTTTGTCAAATATCAGCTGCTCATAGGTGGATGAATTTATGTCTGGATTCTCAGTTCTGTTCCATTGGTCTATGTATCTGTTGTTGTACCAATAGCAGGCTATTTTGATTACCGTGGCGATATAATAGGTTCTAAAATCAGGTAGTATGGCGCCTCCCACTTTGTTCTTCTTCTTGAGTAATGCTTTATTTATTTGGGGCCTCTTCCCTTTCTGTATGAAGTTGGTGATTTGTTTCTCCATCTCATTAAAAAATGCTGCTGGAATTTGGATCAGTATTACATTGTATCTGTAGATGGCTTTGGGTAGAATTGACTTTTTCACTGTGTTGAGTCTACCTGTCCATGAGCAAGGTATGTTTTTCCACTTATGCAGGTCTCTTTTGGTTTCTTGCAGTAGTGTCTTGTAGTTTTTATTGTATAGATCTTTTACGTCTCTGGTTAGATTTATTCCTAAGTATTTTATCTTCTCGGGAGCTATTGTAAATGGTACTGATTTGGTAATTTCCTCTTGGAGGTTCTCTTTGTTAGTGTAAAGGAATCCAACTGATTTTTGTATGTTTATCTTGTATCCTGAAACTTTGCTGAAATCTCCTATTAGTTCCAGTAGTTATCTTGTGGATTCTTTGGGGTTTTCTGTGTATAAGATCATATCATCTGCAGATAGATACTTTGACTTCTTCCCTACCAATTTGGATGCCCTGTATTTCTTTTTCTAGCCTAATTACTCTGGCTAGGACCTCTAGCACAATGTTGAATAATAGTAGTGGTAGAGGGCATCCTTGTCTGGTTCCCGTTCTCAAGGGGAATGCTTTCAAAGTCTCTCCATTTAGGATGATGTTGGCTGTTGGCTTTGTAGAAATGCCCTTAATTATACTGAGGAATTTCCCTTATATTTTGTTGAGAGTTTTTACTATGAATGGGTGTTGGACTTTGTCGAATGCATTTTCTGAGTCGATTGATAAGATCATATGGTTCTTGTCCTTTGTTTTATTTATGTGATGGATTACATTGATTGTTTTTTTAATGTTGCACCATCCCTGCATACCTGGTAAAAATCCCACTTGATCATGATGAATTATTTTTTTGGTATGTTGCTGAATTCTATTGGCTAGAATTTTGTTGAGGATTTTTGCGTCAATGTTCATGAGGGATATTGGTCTGTAATTTTCTTTTTTTGTCGTGTCTTTACCTGGTTTTGGTATCAGGGTTATGCGGGCTTCATAGAATGAGTTTGGGAGTATTCCATCCTTTTCTATGCTCTGAAATACCTTTAGTATAAGTGGTGTTAAGTCTTCTCTGAAAGTTTGGTAGAATTCTCCAGTGAAGCCATCTGGGCCAGGGTTTTTTTTTTTGTTGGGAGTTTTTAAATTACCTTTTCAATCTCTTCTTTTGTTATGGGTTTATTTGGTTGTTCTATCTCTATTTGTGTTAGTTTAGGTAGGTTGTGAGTTCTAGAAATTTGTCCATTTCTTCTAGGTTTTCAAATTTGTTAGAGTACAATTTTTCATAGTATTTTGTTATCATTCTTCTAATTTCATTTGGGTCTGTTGTGATGTCACCCATCTCACATCTTATACGGGTTATCTGCTTCCTCTCCTGTTTTTCTTTTGTCAGTTTGGCCAGTGGTTCATCAATTTTGTTGATCTTTTCAAAGAACCAGCTTTTGGTCTTGTTAACTCTTTCAATTGTTTTTCTATTCTATATTTCATTTAATTCTGCTTTAATTCTTATTATTTCCTTTCTTCTGGCACCTGAGAGCTTCTTTTGCTGCTCTCTTTCTACTTGTTCCAGTTGTAGGGTTAATGTTTTGACTACAGCCCTTTCTTCTATTTGGATGCGTGCATTTATTTGTATAAGCTGACCTCTGAGGACTGCTTTTGCTGTGTCCCAAAGGTTCTGGTAGGATGTGTTTTCATTCTCGTTTGAGTCTATGAATTTCTTTATTCCATCCTTAATTTCTTCTGTAACCCAGTAGTTTTTGAGCAAGGTGTTGTTCAGTTTCCGTGTGTTTGATTTTTTTCCCTTGCTTTTTGTGTTGTTGATTTCTACTTTTATGGCTTTATGGTCAGAAAAAATGCTTTGTAATATTTCAATGCTTTGGATTTTGTTTAGGTTTGCTTTGTGGCCCAATATGTGGTCTATTCTGGAGAATGTTCCATGTGCATTGGAAAAGAAAGTATACTTGGCTGCTGTTGAGTGCAGAGTTCAGTATATGTCTGTGAGATCAAGTTAGTTGATTTTAGCATTTAGCTCTTCTGTGTCTTTCTTGAGCTTCTTTCTGGATGTTCTGTCCTTCACTGAAAGTGGCTTGTTGAAGTCCCCTACTACTATTGTGGAGCTGTCTATCTTTCTTTTCAGTGCTGTTAGAATTTGTTTTATGTATTTTGGAGCCCTGTCATTGAGTGTGTAAATATTTATTATAGTTATGTTCTCCTGATGTATTGACCCTTTAATCATTATATAGTGTCCTTCCTTATCCTTTGTGGTGGGTTTTACTTTAAAGTCTATTTTGTCAGAGATTAATATTGCCACTTCTGCTCTTTTTTGAGTGTTGTTTGCTTG
This sequence comes from Dugong dugon, assembly GCA_030035585.1. Taxonomy (NCBI): domain Eukaryota; kingdom Metazoa; phylum Chordata; class Mammalia; order Sirenia; family Dugongidae; genus Dugong; species Dugong dugon. The sequence continues at coordinate 126,032,787 of CM057462.1, read as the reverse complement.
ATATATTTTTCCCATCCTTTGAGTTTCAGTTTGTTTGTGTCTTTAAGTCTAAGGTGTGTCTGTTGTAGGCAGCATATGGACGGATTGTACTTTTTTATCCAATCTGCCACTTTCCATCTCTTTATTGGTGAATTTAGTCCATTTACATTTAGCATAATTATTGATAGGTATGAGTTTAGTGCTGTCATTTTGATGTCTTTTTTTGTGTGTTTTTCACAGTTTCTTTGTTCCCCTTAATTTTCTGTGCTGAGTTGTTTTTCTTTATGTATTTTCTTTTCATGTTTTTCATTGTTGTTGATTTTGTGTTTGCTGAGTCTTTATATTTTTCTAGTTTTTCATTTTGATTCATAGGATTGTTTCTTTCCTTTGTGGTTACCTTAATATTTACCTTTATTTTTCTAAATTTATACCAGTCTTTTATTTCTTTATATCACCTTGACTCTTGACTTCCTGTCCGTATGAAAAATCTATGTCTATATATATTTTAAATGCCTCTTTTTTGTTTAAATGTTGTCGTTTTATACATATTGATATCTCTGTTTCCCTACTTCAATGTTTTCGCTTTGATGTATTTTTTTGACTTCCCTATCTGAGTCGATGTCTGGTTGCTCTGTTCTGTGTTCTAGTCTTGGATTGTTATCTGATGTTATTGATTTTCTAATCACAAGACTCCCTTTAGTATTTCTTGTAATTTTGGTTTGGTTTTTGCAAATTCCCTAAACTTCTGTTTATTTGGAAATGGCCTAATTTTGTCAAAATATTTGAGAGACAGTTTTGCTGGATATATAATTCTTGGCTGGCAATTTTTTTTCCTTCAAGGCTTTATATATGTCATTCCATTGCCTTCTTGCCTCCATGGTTTCTGCTGAGTAGTCCGAGCTTATTCTAATTGCCTCTCCTTTGTAGATGACTTTTCTTTTATCCCTATCTGCTCTTGAAATTCTCTCTTTAACTTTGATTTTGGCAAGTTTTATTTTAATATGTCTTGGTGAGTTTCTTTTGGGATCTACCTTATGTGGGGTTCGATGAGCATGTTGGATAGGTATCTTCTCATCTTTCATGATATCAGGCAAGTTTTCTGTCAACAAATCTTCAATAATTCTCTCTGTATTTTTTGTTATCCCCCCTGTTCTGGTACTCCAGTCACTCGTAGGTTATTTCTCTTGATAGAGTCCCACATGACTCTTAGAGTTTCTTCATTCTTTTAAATTCTTTTATCTGATTTTTCCTCAAATAAGTTAATGTCAAGTGCTTTATATACAGTGTCACGAATTCTGACTTCTACTGCCTTAATTCTACTCCTACGACTTTTTATTGGGTTGTCTAATTCTGAAATTTTATTGTTAATATTCTGGATTTCTGATTGCTGTCTCTCTGTGTATTCTTGCAGCCTATTAAATTTGTCATTATGCTCTTGAGTAACTTTTTAAAGTTCCATTACTGCTTTCTCTGTATGTTCTTTGGATTCTCTACATTTTAAAGAATTTCCTTTCTAATTTCTTGAAGAGTTCTGTATATTAGTCTTTTGTATTCTGACTCTGGTAATGTCAAGAAATTCTCTTTCTGCAGAAAATTTGTTGATTCTTTATTTTGGGGAGCTTGCTGAAGCCATCATGGACTGCCTCTTTATGTGATTTGATGTTGACTGTTGTCTCCAAGCCATCAGTAAGTTATTATAATTTTATTTTATATTTATTTAGTGTGTCCTAGCTTCTTGTTTTGTTTTGTTTTAATATGGCCAGATAGGCTGCTTGTGTGGGCTAGTTTGATTAGTGGCACCTTTGAAGCTCTAATGTCCTGTCACCAGGTAGTTAGGTCTATAACTAAGTATGTGTGCCTAGGAGTCCGTTAAAATTTTCCTGTATGGATTCAGCTCAGGTGTCCAGGCAGTCTGTCACCAAGTGTGTGGCACAGGCTCTCACCTACAGTCTTAAAGAGGCATGGGTGATTGGTGTAGGCACATGTATCTGGCTGCAGCAGGGGGTCACACGCTGAGCAAGGCAGGGGCTGACAGCTGCCCCTGAGTGTCTGAAACAAAAGCGTGTCCCTGTTCTCTAAAGCGAGCAGGTAGGTGAGTTTTGTGGCTGGACTATGAGCACTGTACTCTGTTGGGTGTAAGGACTGGGGGGCACCACTTATTCTTGGACCCCTCTAGCAGGTGGCTAGGTGGCATGGGTGGAGCCACCAGTCCTCAAGCCCCTGATAGAGACAGGTAAGGTGCCTGCTTAAAGGGCAGAGCAGTGTCAAGCATCACAAATCTGCCACTTCACAGTTGAAACAGTTAAAGTTAGACTTCAGTTGTTTACCCTGTTGTACTATAATAATGAGCACTTACACTGTTGAGATGAGTCCACACAAGCCTATACAGGGGTGGAAGGCACTCAAAGTCTGCGGACCCCTTATGCCTGTGCCCAGGCAAAGGAGCTGTGCCAACCCTGAGTTCCTGGCTTAGGGGAGCCCGTAGCTTATTTTTTCCCTGTTTGTGAATTTGTTCCCTCGCCAAGGCCAGGAGAAGGGGTCAGGGTGCCTTATGGGATCTACTTCCAGCCCAGGGGACTCAGAGATCGCTGAAGCTGGCTGGACCTGGTGCAGAGTGGGGAGGGAGGGGATAAACAGGAGAGAGGTATTTCCCAAATGGGGTTTTTTTTTTTTAAATCCCCTTGAAATGCCACACGCGTGTACTTATCTTTAGCCACTTGGGTGCTGCTTTTCACTCGTTGGAGTGTCCAGGCAGAATTTCTGCTGCTGGATCTCTCTCGATGTGGAAACTGCCTCTGGAGTGAGCGAGGGGAGCTGTATGACCACCTCCCTGTGCAACCCAAGCCTATCGGGGCTGAAGGGCTGCGGCTCCTCCCGGGTCAGTTCAGGTAACTCCTTGCTGCTTCCAATCAGGGCTCCTAAATATTCATATACAATCAAATCACTTGTTTTTTCAAGTCTTTGTTGTAAGAGGGACATAGGAAGCCATCTGACTACTCTGCCATCTTGGCCCTACCTCCATAAGTTGGTGGATTTAAAGTTATTTTTTAACATATTCTCTTAAATTGAAAATTTAGCATTTTAAAAGGAAATTTAATTTTAACTTGTGTGCATGTTTCACATTACTAAATAGTTGGGCCCTAATATAATATAAATTCTTATTCTGTGGTTTGTAATACATTGAGAGTCAAATGATGTTCTTCAAAACAACACAGATTAGCCCTTAGAAACAAACTTAAATCAACTGGCCTATAAAAATAATGTTTAAATCTCGTTCCTCAGCACCAAATTTGTTGACATTTTCCCCACTTTTCTTTAGGCTCAACTTGCTCCACAGATAGAATTCTATGACCTATGTAGTTCCCCATTACTCAAAAGATAGAATATGAAATCTGGAAACATAACACGTTATACCTTCTTGTTTTCATTCTTTTTTATAGACAAATATTATCTTTCACTAGGAGATGTTTAGAGTGGTCTCCTCTTTCAAGATTAACCTAAGAATATATGTAGTATAAGGCACTATGCATAGAGCAGATTTATGAAGGAGTTGAATTTGTGAGATTCTGTAACTTCATATGTGTGTAATGTCAATTTTAGGAAAGATGTATACTCCCAGTGCTTGCATGGAGACTTGGCCATATCTATAGAAGCCTTGACTTTTGACTTCTGTCAGCTATAATTAGTTATCTCTCACCTTCTTTGATCTATATTCCCTGGAGTGAAATGCTGTGATTGTCTTACAGTCTATTAAGATAAGCAATTCTATAGCTGTATGAAACTGAATGTATATAAGAGAACCCATTATCTGTTACATGGGTGAGAATCTGATAACTACCTTATGAATTTCAGATTTTTTTTTGATTGGCTGAGTGGCATCTGTTGCAGTTAACTCTGACAGCATTTCAGGAATCCCCTACAACTCAACATCAGTGTTGTAAAACTTTGAATACTTCCTCATTAAGAAAAGCTTTCAGCTTTCCATGAATACACAGTATGCACATAAACATTTATCTCAACTAATTTTTCAGCTGATAGCTTTACCCTGGAGGCTTCCTTTCTAAACTCATTCTTGAATGAGAGACATCGGTCTCTATGTTTGAGAGTGCTTGATGGTCATTTTCTTTATCAAGATGAGACATATTCCTTTTGGATTGGGCAGGCGACAATGAAATAATACACTCAAAGTCTACTTATAAATGAAAATGTCATCACATCTTTCTAAGTCCTGGTTTCTAAATTCTGGAATGTTGCCAAGAACGTCAATCTTGTGCATATTCACTGTACACTAGTGGTCATAACTAGTAAATTAATATTTAACATTATCCTCAAGAACTGTGTTATATATTTTTCTTTGTCCTCAATCTCTAGATCAGTGTCTACTATAAAGTTGTTGTTGTTGTTAGGTGCCGTTGAGTCGGTTCCAACTCATAATGATCCTATGTACAACAGAATGAAACATTGCCTGGTCCTGTGCAATCCTCACAATTGTTGCTGTGTCTGAGCCCATTGTTGCAGCCACTGTATCAATCCACCTTTTTGAGGGTCTTCCTCTTTTTCACTGGCCCTCTATTTTACCAAGCATGATGTCCTTTTCCAGGGACTGGTCCCTCCTGATAACATGTCCAAAGTAAGTGAAATGAACTCTCAACATCCTTGCTTCTGAGGAGCATTCCGGTTGTACTTTTCCCGAGGCAGATTTGTTCATTCTTCTGGCAGTCCATGGTATATTCAATATTCTTCGCCAACACCGTAATTCAAAGGTGTCAGTTCTTCGTCAGTCTTCCTTATTCACTGTCCAGCTTTTGCATGTATATGAGGTGATTGAAAATACCATGGCTTGAGTCAGGCACACCTTAGTCCTCAAAGTGACATCTTTACTTTTTAACACTTTAAAGAGGTCTTTTGCAGCAGATTTGTCCAATGCGATAATACCTTGTTTGATTTCTTCACTGCTGCTTCCATGGGCGTTGATTATGGATCCAAGTAAAATGAATACTTGGCATACTACAAGGTAGATCCTCAAAAAAAGTTTAGAGAATTGAACATCAAGGCATTGATTAATTTAAAAAAACTGCTGTATATTCTAAGTGACATTTACAAGTTGATATGTAGTTTCCTTGATGGGGTGAACCATGCATGTCTCATCTTTCATCATGCTTCAGTACTTAGCACATTAACTTAAGAATCCTAGGGACACAATGAATGTTTTGATGGTGATGTAGTAAAAATTTTTTTAGTTTTAATTTTCAGTTGGTTTTTGGCTAACATTTTACAGATGTCAATGAGAAGAATAGAATCTGATAAAATTGTACTAGTTATGTGACCTCAGCTTATTCTTGAATTAATTCGTGCTAAAGGTTTACTTTTTAATTAAACTCATCCTTTTTCATAGCTATGATGTAGCTATATGACTCATTAGACTTTTGTTGTTGTTGTTGTTGATGATGTGTAGCAAGTAGAGAAATGCATGAAATACTCTTTCAATTATTTTCTAAAAATGAACCTGTTTAATAGGGATAGGAGTGAAGGCAGACATCAGGGATTGAGTCTACTTTCCATTGGATCCTATATTCTTAATTGTGTTGGGAAGTAAATTCAGGCAGTAAGAGCTCAACTGCTAACCACTTCTGGTTGGCAGTTCAAATCCACCAGCTGCTCCTTGGAAACTCTATGGAGAAGTTCTACCTTGCCCTATAGGGTTGCTATGAGTCAGAATCGACTCGACGGCAACGGGTTCAGGTGCACAAGCTAAGAAAAGGAATAGGGAGACCTTTAGTTATTAACAATAATGTTAACAGGGTAGTGACGACTGGGAAAATAAATTGAGTTGGCAATTTAATAGGTATAACTCAAAGAGTAAACAAAACCAGCTAAATTTCATGGTTAATAGTAGTACTATTGAAAAAAGTCTGTTGGAAGACACTGTTAATGAAAACAGTGACTTTCAAAATGAAGCTGCATTTAGCAACTGTTTTTCACTAGAAGTATTTGGCATGATGTTTGAGTTCAGAATTACTATCGGTATTGCTTAATGCATTGTTAACTGGAATTTGCAACGTGTGTGGCAGGAGAAGAGAGAAAACTGATGCTTTTTCATGTAAGAATGCTCACATTCAGATTCTCTTTGTATTTTACCACACCTGTATTTGAAGATGCCTGGAGAATAAAAGCATACCAATTGAGAAAATCTGAAAAATTTTGTCAGGTAGTATTTATATATTATTATTTTGTTGGAAAATACGTGAAAATGTGAAGAATTAGAAAACAGAACAGTTAAAATAAGTTATAATGAATCACATCTCAATGTGCGCACACATGCACGCACACACACATGCATACAGAAGGGAATAAAAATGTAATGACAACACATTTTCATTATTCTAAAAACAAATTCTGCCTGATGGTTAAACCCTACTAATTGGGTATTTTAGCTACTCACTAAAAGAATAAGACTGTAGTAAGTAGCCTTTCATTCTAAGGGAGAAAAATAGAGAACTAGTATCATTATATTTGGTGATCTTCTGGCTCTCCTATACTACATATTATGGGAAATATGGAAAGTATGTTGAAAGAATATACTTGTTAGGTGCTGTTGAGTCAGTCCCAACTCTTAGCGACCCTGTGTACAACAGAACGAAACACTGCCCGGTCCTACGCCATCCTTACAATCCCTGCTATGTTTGAGTCCATTGTTGCAGCCACTGTGTCAGTCCATCTTCTTGAGGGTCTTATTTTTTTTCACTGACCCTCTACTTTACCAGGCATGATGTCCTTCTCCAGGGACTGGTCCCTCCTGATAACATGTCCAGATTACATGAGACGAAGTCTTGCCGTGCTCGCTTCTAAGGAGCATTCTGGCTGTACTTCTTCCAAGACAGATTTGTTCATTCTTCTAGCGGTCTATGATATGTTTAATATTCTTCACCAACACCATAATTCAAAGGCATCAATTCTTCTTCAGTCTTCTTATTCGTTGTCCAGCTTCTGCATACACGTGAGGCAACTGAATGTACCATAGCTTGGGTCAAGGGCACCTTAGTCCTCAAGGTGACGTCTTTCCTTTTCAACACTTTAAAGAGGTCTTTTGCAGCAGATTTGCCCAGTGCAATGCATCATTTGATTTATTGACTGCTGCTTCCATGTGCGTTGATTGTGGATCCAAGTAAAATGAAATCCTTGATAACTTCCATATTTTCCGTGTTTATCATAATATTACTTATTGGTCCAGTTGTGAGGATTTTTGTTTTCTTTATATTATGATGATGTAATCCATACTGAAGGCTGTAGTCTTCATCAGTAAGTGCTTTAAGTCCTCTTCACTTTCAGTAAGCAAGGTTGTGTCATCTGCATATTGTAGATTGTTAAGTCTTCCTACAATCCTGATGCCATGTTCTTCATACAGTTCAGCTTCTCACATTATTTGCTAAGCACACAGATTGAATACATATGGTGAAAGATACAACCCTGACACACACCTTTCCTGATTTTAAACCATGCAGTATCCCCTCATTCTGTTCAAATGGCTGCCCTTTGGTCTATGTACAGGTTTCTCATGAGCACAATTAAGTGTTCTGGAATTCCCGTTCTTTGCAGAGTTATCCATAATTTATTATGATCCACACAGTCAAATGCCTTTGCATAGTGAATAAGACAGAGGTAAACATCTTTCTGGTATTCTCTGCTTTCAGCCAAGATCTATCTGACATCAGCAATGATACCCCTTATTCCACGTCCTCTTCTGAATCCACCTTGACTTTCTGACAATTCCCTGTTGACGTACTGCTGCAACCGTTCTTGAATTATCTTCGGCAAAATTTTACTTGCATGTGGTATTAATGATATTCTTAGATAATTTCTGCATTCTGTTGGATCGCCTTTCTTTGAAATGGGCACAAATATAATCTCTTCCAGTTGGTTGGCCAGGTAGCTGTCATCCAGATTTCTTGGCATAGATGAGTAAGTGCTTACAGTGTTCCATCTATTTGTTGAAAACATCTCAATTTGTATTCCGTCAATTGTTGGAGACTTGTTTTTCATCAATGCCTTCATTGCAGCTTGGACTTCTTCCTTCATTGTCCTCGGTTCTTGATCATATGCTACTTCCTGAAATGGTTGAATGTTGACCAATTCTTTTTGGTACAGTGACTCTGTGTATTCCTTCTATCTTATTATGGGAAGTATGGAAAGTGTGTTGAAAGAATATACTAAGATATTTCATATGGGAACTTCAGATTTCCTAGAAACCTTAGATACAAGATATTTGAGGAAAAAACTGAACAAAGTAGGAATCTTCGAGACACAATAGCTATCCCCAGAGTAGTAAAATGATTCATAATTCACAAGAGAGCAAGGCTCAAGTGGATCATGCTTTTTATGAGATTAATATTGTACTTCATAGAATACAACATGTTTATCACATTTCAACTTCTTCCTGCTGTATCGAGGCTTAGGAGAAAGGACATTAGAATATTTTAATACTTCTAGATTGAGAAAGACCAATGGTTATTACTGTTTAAAGGTAGAAGTAATTTTGAAATTATTTAATTCTTAGGAATTTGAAATGTATTCACACCTACTGTGTAGCATTGCTATGATTTACTGTTACTGAAAATATGTGATTATCTTTTCAACTTAGAAATTGTTCTGCTGACATGTAAAAGTTAAGACTGTCTGTCCCTTTTCTAAGTTACCATAACTGTAGAGATGACTGAAAACCCGTGAAACAGATACTAAAACATTTATTTGCATGTATATCCTAGAGCCCCCATGAGAGGTATATATTTCTAAAACTCTTATGAAATTGGTAACTGTGACAGTAAGACAGCATGGCTAAATAGATTACTGCTTGAATTCACAAAGTGGCACTTGAGCCAGTTTTTGGAGTCATTCTACCACTTTCCATTCTGCATTCCAATGCCTTTTCTCTGTTTACTTTAATTTTTCTCCTGTCTCCTCCCACTCCTTCTACTCTTTTTCTTAATCCCTTATATTTGTGTTTAGTACGTGTGCCATTCTGCCATGTATGGTATTTGATTCCAAACCCAAAAACCAAACCCGTTGCTGTCAAGTTGATTCTGACTCACAGTGACCCTATAGGACACGGTAGAACTGCTCTATGGGGTTTCCAAGGCTGTAATCTTTATGGAAGCAGACCATCCTATCTTTCTCCTGAGGAGTGACTGGTGGGTTCGAACTGCCAACCTTTCAGTTAGCAGCTGAGTGTGTAACCACTGCACCACCAGGCCTCCTTGATATTTGATTACTTGTCCCTTTTTCTCCTTTGACTATATGCCTTTTGAGGATATCTAATAAGAATTTTAAAAATTCCCCCAGTGCCTATCAGAGATGCTCAGTAAATGTTTATCGAGCTCTCACAAGCTCATATCCTTATCCTATAGGTTATACAGGGGCCAAAAGGATCATTAAACTCTAGAAGAGAGATTTTTCTTTATTAGTATCTATATGTATATATTTAAATGCCCAATTCAATTAATTTAGACATAGTGTTTAAGGGTGACTGGTGTGGATTATCGACACAATGCATATGTATAACCTTAGATGTTTGACAGGTCTCCTATACAGCTTTTTATTTATCAAATGGAATCTGAGGCTTGTGATGATTTTCTCCAGAACATAAGGCTAGATATTAATACACTATTTTTTTTCTATGTTAGTCAATAAAGACTGAATGTAGGGTCTTACAAAGGAGAATTGGAGCTGTGAAATTTTATGAACCAGCTCTTTTTAAAAGAAAACGGAGAAAGATGTTCTTCCATTCCTAGGCTTGGGAAAGTTTAATTAAACTGATTGGTGAAATCTCTTGGAAATGTAAGAGTTGGCATTCATCGGCTATTCTATTTATACTATTTATTATGGTGAAGTCATTTTTTTTGGTATAAAATACTCTCTTGGGTCCCAGTTTATTGATAGCTCACCTAGTTTGAAAGGACAGTTAAAGAGCATTGGTAGATGAATATTAAAATGCATCTTGTTTCCTTGCAGCGTCTGCTAGGGTTCTCTCTAGCTTTTCTCTGCAATGCCAAATGGCCAGGGAGTCCTGGCAAGGAGACTCTTCAGGCTTTGGCATTAGAGGGTGGGCCTACATTTTCTCAGCTGCCCAAATATTTTGTGACTTTTAGTCCCAGCAGGCCTCCCTTTCTCTTCCATAGCAACAGTGCATTTGGGGGATTACTGTGATGTTTTTTGTCCTCCCCCCGACCTGCTGTGGAAGAATACCACTATTTCTAAGCTGGGCTAAATCAGGTCACTGTCTAGAATTCAGTAGGGCTCTGTTGGACACTACTTCCAGAGGGTAGGGTTAGATACAATCCTCAAAGGTAGGCCTAATTTTGGGGGTCTAGGGAAAAGCATAACCAAATTATAATGTTAATTTTTAGCTTGTATTTATTTTCTGGTGTTGGAGTGTGTTAAAAACGGTATTTTTCCTTTAAGAAATGAGCATAAATATATGTAATGTGTCAAGAACTAATCCTCAATCTTAAGGTCATTTCTATAGAGAGTTCTTTTATTAAACTAAAAATTTACTGTGGATAATGATTATATGCCTAAATGATACATAACTACTCTTCTAGAGGACTTCCCTTAAAGCATTTTATGCTACATGGATTGTTTTACTGTGAACATTCCCAGTGATTGGTACAAACCCTTGCCAATGAATGACAAATTTACATACACTTCATGTCAGCCAGCAATATTTTGCAGCGTTAATTGCTTTAGCTTCAGGCATTCCATGCCAAAATAGAGTGTTTAATGTCCTCCAAGTTGCTCTGTTTCTTTGCAGCGTTAAATTATTTTGTAATTTGTCTGTTTTCTTTCTAGTGTATTGTCCATTAAGTCCTTTAATAATTTATAATATAAAATGTATGATGCAACTTTAAATAGCATTACTACTTTTTTTTTTTAAAAGAAGGTTCTAGGTGTGTCTTAAGAAGACCAGAAAACCTGAAATGCATTTTCATAATATGTTTACCTTCACCTTATGTGCTAGGTAAAAAGATCCTCCTTTATGTTGTTTAACTGTTGTTTAAATGTGCACTGTACTGTTTATTATACAAATATATGTAATGTTATATTAATTATTAGTTTTAGATAAAATAGTATCTCTTAAAAAACCCCAGGTAGACAATATTAGGATCCACTGAAAGGAAAAGCGTGGTATTCTGTGCAGCCAACTACGTTTTTTAATGGTAAAGTTGATTTTTTTTTTTCAGTAAATGGTGAGTAAATGTATGAGATGAGAAAAAGTTAGCTGTACCCATTTAATTAAGCCCATTTCAACAAGGATGTATCAAAATAGGAACACAGCCTTTGATACGTGTTTGGTTGTTATAGGTTTAAAGTATATGAAAAGAATAATATTTATCTAGGTTACACTAATGTCTAAGTTTTCTCATTTCTAACCATTTAATCTAACACATTTGTAAAGAATGACCCTCGTCAGTAATTCTTTATTTCTGATGCAGTACTGCTATGCACACTTACATTTTGTCTTGGATATTAAGATAAAATAATTAGTAAGAGTCACATAAATGTGTAAAATCCAAAGAATGTCAAACAACTACTGTTCTCTATTTAAAACATTAAAAATACAGATTCATGTATTCACATATTGTACATTTACCTTTAATATTACCTTTTTTTTTTTGTTTTCCTCTAGTCATAAGGGTGTTTGTTTAATTATTCTGTTTTGCTGTTGAGTGCCAAAAGTCCCGTTGGAGAAGTTTAGCTATAATTTGGTTGTTCAGTCTTCGTGATCGCAATTTCATAATTGATTTTCTAAGAATTTTGGAGCACCGGAGGAGTATCTAGCCCAATCTGTTACCATTTATACCTTTGAACTCATAGAGAAAAGTGTATTGTCTGATCAGATACTCTCTAGAGATATATAATCCAAGGTTGATATCATTTCTTGATAGTTTCTCCTATGATAGAACAGTTTATACTTCAGTGGTATTTGTGAATCAACCATAATTCTTATTGTTGGATTTTTAAAAATAGTGTGTGATGACAGTGTATTTGAGGTATTTGACCATAATGAAAAGCCTTATCGTACTTGGCTTTAATACTTCACTTTTGGGAGAGTTCACTTAAGGGAAAAGTTGATAAGGCTGGATATTTTAACATGGTAGGATTTTCCCCCACCATAAACTTAATTGATCACTTATCAATACAGCACTGTTTATTTATTTATTTATTTAAAATACAAGAGGGTTAAAAGGGAGAACGTGGAAAATTAAAGGTGTACCATACCAGGCTTTGGTTGGTTCAAATTCTGTTCTGTGACTTTGAATGTGAAGTGAGGAACCTATGTATACCTTGAGCTTTGAAGGCCTGAATTAAGTGGCATTTACAAGCATTTTCAACTTCATGCTTCCAGAACTGTGAAATACATTTAGCAGGGATAAGTATATGCTTTAGTGACCAGTAAGAACTCTTTGACTACATTAGAAAAGGGCATATTTGGATTAGCAAGTAAATTGAAGTTATTGGCAATAACTATACACACACACACAAATACACACACACACACACACACACACACACACACACACATATATATATATTCTTCTTTTTCTTTGTTTATTCAATTTCTGATGGAAACTCTGGCCAGACTATTTTATGAAGCAGTGTTGAGATAAGCTTGGCCTAACGATTCTTATAGGAAACTCCCTCCTGTTTGCTGATTTAGAGAACGTCCATGGTAATTAGACCAATTCTCCACCAAAAAAGGGAGAAATATGAGTGAATAAAAATTGATTATTTTTCTGCTTGCTTCCCCAGGTCTGAGCCTTTTTTCTTGTTCTGTCTTTGGAATTCTAAGGAATAACTTGATACTCCATCCCATACCTGGGGTGGGGAGGGCACAGAAAAGGTGAGGAGAGGGGTACTTGTGGCCACATTTCTGTATTGAATTTAATTTTTCATTGATAATTAGACTCTTGAAGCCACCTGATATTTTTGACCAGCAGGAAACAAAAGCCCACTGATTGACTCAGGGGATGCGCAGGAGCGGCCCCCACTGTGCTCGCACGCTGCAGCTCCACGAAGACTAAAAACAAGAGCTGTGGCAAATTGGATCACCATGCAAGTTCCAACTGGCCCATTGTGTACAAGTAGTAAATTGGGAGCTGATATTTCTGAGAACTACTTATTAGCGAAGCTTGGTGTTTTACTCCCTCTCCACCCCCCACCCCCACCTTTAGTTTTCTTCAGCAAACAGCCTTTATACCAAATTAGATGAGCAGTCTAAAGCATTTATAAAATATTCAGGTAATTATCCAAAGAGTTGTGCAGACTAGAAATGTACTAACTATCTGTGACAAATTTATTAAACAAAAAATTTTTCCAGTAATTTTAACAGGCATTTATGTGTACTTAATTGTAGAAAGGACAAACGGGTGGCATTTGCAAGAGTTTACTGAAATGCAAAAAATAGAATAATATTTTAAAAATTCAATCCTATTGCTGCACATATTATTAAGATTTTTAGATGAAGGTGTTTCAGTGACAGCTTCTGGTGGATCAGTTCTAACCATTTAGTACAAAGAGGTGTGAAAATACTAGGCTGTGGCCAGTTAGCAGAAATCATAGTTAGACAAGCCTGGACCTGCGTGTCTTATAGAAGAATTGATAACTCTGGGTTTTTTTCAATTTGAGTAATACAGAGAGAGAAAAATGGAGTCTATTTCGTTAGGTGTTTATATATGTACCATCTCTGAGATTTTTAGCTTTTGGCAAGTTAGGAATGTGGTATTGTTGCTACTACCATTATCATCGGGGAAATGTACACAGAAGCTTCTATAACTGCAAAAGCAAAATTTATATTCATTTTTCACAGTAAAGCCTTAGAGGTGATACCAAACATTCATTTTATGGATATTTACTCATTTGATCTTTTATGAACAATATCACATATGGTCCATTTTTGTTTCTGTACTCTTCCATTTTTATATAGTGCATAAACTAATTCTGTGACTAGTGAAAAGATTTGGTGAGAGGAGCTTAGGGTGACATGATTACTATTGGGAATGCCAGGAACACTATGGGGACTATCATAGAGAGGGTCCAAGCATGGTCTGGTCATATTTGTTTCTGAGCATTAGGACTCAACTGTTGAATATTAACAAATGCCTATGGTGCCTAATAACGTATTGGATGTCATAGGGGATGAAAAGAAGTATGATGCTTGGTTTCTGATGTCCAGAAGTTTATAATTTAATAGGCAAACAAATTACCCACATAAAACAAATAGCAAACTATTCAACTGCAGAGATTGGGGGCATAGTATTACAGAGCTATGAATATTTGAATGTCTGGAAACATTCATGTTTAGACATTCTTTTAGAAAGAATTTAAAGTGTAGCCTTCCTTAATGTGGTAGCTAGCATGAAGTGGGTGGGGTTATTGTACCTCAGAAAATTAGAATAGAATTCAAAAATATATTAATAAATTAGAAACGAAAATTGATTCTTGGGAACCAAAGTAGACAATAGGGATTCCGGATGTGGAGATACTGAACAATCTCAAGGACTCGGAGGATGTAACTGGAATATGATATGTTGAAGAAAATTATTTAGTTTTTGCCATTATAGATTCAAAAAGGATGTAGAAAATTGAAGAGAAGCAAAATGAGGAATATTAATAATAGTTCCTCATAGGGCTGTTAGGAGGATCAAATGAGATAAAGCATATAGGTGGCTGGCATACACTAGGTTTTCAATAAATGCTAGTTATTTTAAAAATAAAGCTGGCTAGGAATGCAGAAGATATAACTACTTTGGAAGACAGTCTGGCAGTGTCTTATACAGCTAAACACTGTCTTACAGTCCAGCAATTGCACTCCTAGGAATTTGCCCAAATGACTTGAAAACTTATGTCACACAAAAACCTACACACAAATGTTTATAGCAGCTTTATTCATAATTGTCCAAAATTGGATGCAATCAAGATATCCTTCAATAGGTGAATGGATAAACAAACTGTGGTACATTCATACAATGGAATATTATTCAGTGCTAAAATATAAGCTATCAAGCCACTAGAAGACATGGAGGAACCATAAATACATATTACTAAGTGAAAGAATTCAGTCTGAAAAAGCTACGTACTGTACAATTCCAACTATAGGACATTCTGGAAGGGCGAGCCATTATCATCAGTGAAAAATCATTGGCTGTAAGGGATTTTGAGGTATGGTGGTGATGGTGGCGGGATGGGATGAATAGCTGAAGCACAGCAGATTTTTAGGGCAGTGCAACGGTTCTGTATGAGACAGTAATGGGGGATATATGACATTACGCATTTGTCAAACCCCACAGGACCTTACGACACAGAGTGAACCTTAATGATGTTAATTTTATTAGTTAATAATAATGCATCAACACTGGCTCATCAGTTGTAACAAATGTACTACATCAATGCAAGGTGTTAATAGTGGAAACTCTGGGCGGGGGGAGAGGAAGTATATGGGAGTTTTCTGTACTTTCTGCTTATTTTTTTCTGTAAGCCTAAAACCTAAAAAATCTAAAAAGAAAAAAAGTCTGTTAATTAAAACAACAACAAAACTGGCAGTATAGGCTGAATAGTTTTTGAGTGCCTGGGAATAGAGAGTAAGTTAGGATGATTCATCGTCTTTCTCCCTCAGCTATCAGAGCATCAGGTGGACATGCGTCTGCTGGCAGTCTGGCGGTGATCCTCTAGGTTAGCTGGGCTGGGACCAGATGCTCTCCTTACATGCCTACATATTACACCTTTACCACCCCTTTTTCCATACCGCAGGCAATAGACCTAATTTCCAGGTCATGGGGACTCCTATCTGCAGCATTTGACATTTTTGCCTTTTTCTCTGATCTTCTAAAAATCCCCCCATTCCTTGGCTTCCTTAACTATCTCTTAGTTAAACTTTTCTGAAGCTCCTCTCCTCTTTCAATGAGTTTTCTTCCTCTACCAGCCACCTACTCCCTGCTTTTTCTTTTTAAACCTGAATTCTATCCTCAACCCCCTTTTCTTTTCAGTCTGTGTAGTCTCTCTAGGAGATTCTCATCGTTCTGCATGACTTCACCTTTCATATAATGACTAACAATTCTCGACTTTCAGCCCCAGCCTCTCCATTGAGCTCTAAATATGCATTTCTGACCTGTTTATTCTTGCACTGGTTAAAGCAATCAACTGGTAACCAAAAGGTCAGCGGTTCCAAACCACCAGTGGTGCGGAAGAAAGATATGGTAGTCTGCTTCTGTGGAGATTTACAGCCTGGGAAACCCTATGGGGTTGCTATGAGTCGGAATTGACTTGACTGCAGTGGGTTATTCTTGTATATTTTGTAGTTATGTTGAATTCAATGTGTACACAGCAGAATTTATTTTCCATAGCACAAATGTTCCTTCTCCTGTATTTCTTATATAAGTTAATGTTATTCCTATCATAGGGTAACCAAATGTACTAGTTTGCCTGGAACCGAGGGGTTTCCCAGGCCATGGGACTTTTAGTGCAAAAACTGGGAAAGTCCTGGGCAAAGTGGGACAGTTGGTCCCCCTAACTGTCTACTAAATCTCTGAAACCAAATACCTCTGAGTTTCCTCTCCCTTATCTCCTACCTCTAGTCACCAAGCTCTTAGAATCATATCCCAGAAATCTCTGTTGAACTTTTCCCTTCTTTTTTATTCTCAATGCTATTGCCTATATTCAGATCTTTATTATTTCTTGCCTGTGCTGTTATAATAGAATTCCACCTGGTATTCTTGACTTTAATCTCACTTGTTTTATACACTACCTGAGTAATCTGCATAAATACAGACCTAATCATCATGATGCTAATAAAAAGTAAACAAACAAGTTAGGAAGTGATAAATCCATGGAGAAAATTGAGTTATGCTGTAGATTAGAAGGTTTTGGCTCTTCAGCCAACCACAAGAACCCTGTAACTCTGAAAGGAACTGATTGTAACCTTAATATAATAGATCTCTGTTAGAGATCAACACAATTTTCTCCTCAGCATCTGGATCAGTTTTTACGCTCTGTCTGAAAAGGAGCTGGCTTTATAAAAAATTACTATGGGAACATCCACTTGTATTATGATCTAATTAGAAATAAAACAAAAATATTCTGATTATTTATCTGCGTTCAAAGAACTAGGTACTTGGGGTAGGATAAAGAGGTAAGAAATGGCACAAAACACAGATTTTAACCAAAAAACAAATACAGAAATCTTGCAACTTTAGTATCTTAAACATATCCAGAGCAACTCATCCTCCCCACCCTACTGTAGGACCGGTCTCTTGTTTCAACTACAATCTTACTAGTGACATCATTTATTGCTCTCTAACAGTATGCCCTGTCTTTGTTACCTAGGCTGCTGTAACACAAATACCACCAGTAAATGTCTTTAAAGAACAGAAATGTATTTTCTCACAGTTCTGTAGGCTTGAAGTCCAAATCAGGGTATCAGCTGTGTTGATTCCTTTCTCGTCGGTAACCTTGGTCATTCCTTGGTTCCTTGGCATTCTTTGGCTTGTAGACGATCCTCACATGATGCTTGTCTTCCCCAGTGTGTGTCTCTATGTCTGTTATGGTCTTTTTATGACTTAGAGGTGTTTAGGTTTAAGATCCACCCTACACTGGTATGACCTCATTAATATAACAAAAGAAAACACTATTTCCAAACAGGATCACAGCCACTTGTACAAGGGCCAGGAATTCAACACATGTTTTTTGGGGGGACACTTTCAATCCGTAACATGCCTAACCACCCATGCCAGGTGCATAAACTCAGAGTAAGTGATGGTTTTAAAATACGTCCATCAAAGTCTTTGATACTTCATCAAAGTCTTTGATACAAGAGGTAGAACTTAATTCTTTTCCCATTGAGTGTGAACTGGACTTAATGACTTGCTCCTAATGAACAGAATATGGCAGGAATAACAGTCTGTTGGAGCGCTGCTGATGCAGTGGTTAAGAGCTTTGCTGCTAACCAAAAGATTGGCAGTTTGAATCCAACAGCCACTACTTGGAAACCCTATGGAGCAGTTCTGCTCTGTCCTATAGGGTCGCTATGAGTCAAAATTGACTCAGCGGCAATGGATTTTTTGGTTTGGAGCAGTCTGTTACTTCCAAGACTAGATCATAAAAGGCATTGTGGCTTCTTCCTTGATCTCTCTTGGATCACTTGCACTGGAGGAAGCCAGCTTGCCTGTCATGAGGATACTTAGACAGCCCTGTGGTAAGGTCTGTCTAGTGAGGAACTGAGGCCTACTACCAACACCCAACACCAGCTTGGCAGGCATGTGAGTAAATCACCTTGGAAATGGCTCTTCTAGCCCCAGTCAAGCCTTCAGGTTACTGTAGCTGACATATTGACTGCAAACTCATGAGAGACCCTTCATCTCTTAATTCTTGTTTTTACATGCACTCATTCTGTGGTCCTTTCTATCCTCCACTTGTTGGGAGACAATTCTCCATGGGTGCTTTCTCCACATCTTGTGAACAGAGGCACTAACCTACCCTTTCGCTCTGGACTATATTTTCAAGGATGTTTGTATAGTGCACAGCCTTGGAAGACAGAGATAATGTCTCCCTCTGGAGCAAAGGTCAGGTACCCAGTATAAAAGATTTGAGTCCCATAAACTCAGTATTCCTCAGCTGGGATGCAAATTTACTTCATGTGGTCCCATCCCTGTGGCACTTGGAGGGCAAGGGTAACTGAAATAAAAATGATGTTATATGACTTGCTATGCTATGAGTAATATGGTCCTATGTCTCTGACCCAGGAGTTTCATGTCTTGTGGTAGCATCCATGAAACTGTGGAAGGCTAACTAGTTAGCTTGCACATATGATAAAATCATAGACCCTTCATAGTTGTTGATAGATAATTTTAATCCATTCCCCTCAATCACACCTAAAGCTGCAATCATGCCACTTCTCAATGAATTCTTTTATTCCTTCACCAAATTAAAACTGATCATAGGCACTAAATCTCTAACTGCCTCCCATTTTGACTGCACTTTTTTTTTGGATATGTTTTAGTGAATACGTCAGGAAGGCAAATCTCAAACATACTCTTCTCATTTCTGCCTTGGAACTCTAGAAGGTGACAAGGTTTTAGTCTGTTACATTTCCTCTTATTGCTCTCCACTAAAACTTGACACCTACTATTTTCAAGAGAATATTTAATACTTACCTTTCTGGGAAATATTTATCCATTGTTTTTTACTTGATTCTGGTCATATTCTGACCAGAATCACACTTTCCCTTGCTTTCTCTTTACTTCCTTCAAATACTTAGTTCATATATGTTATGCAACAATAGCTTATTGTAAACATAAATTTATGGGCTTTTTTTTTAAAGTCATGTGTTACCCCATATAGATGTATTTCTGCTACATAACATAAGAAAGTCCTCAAAAGCAAGAAAACTTGGCTTTTGTTTCCTTAGTACGATGCACAGATCTGGACAGAGTATGTTTTATATTGTAGTCACTTATCTGGTGCTGGCAGGCCAAAATATTCTGGTTTCCTGGGATAATCTGAATCTTATCTGATGACATTGCCTTGCTTTTTGAACATAGGCTTGGAAACAATCACTGAAGTAGGTCCAGTCCTGGGAAGAGATGGCAACCCTTGAAACTGCCTCTGGCTGCACTGTAGAGCCATTTCTCTTTTCTAGCCCAAGTCTTTCTTACCAGTCTTAGCCTTTATCCAAGACTTTTTACTCTTCCCCTCAGGCTCCTGTAGTTTAAGTCATCCTCCAGAAAGAAAAGAAGCCCACCAAAGCTCTTAAATCTTTTGTCCATCGAATAACTCTTCAGTTCTCTTTCTTATGCCCTTTAATGTTCTCTCTCTGAGTGAAGATGGGGCTCCTTGGTTTCATATTGTATTCTCTGTGGGAAAGCATTAAAAATAGGAAAAAAATAAAAAGTTTTACTGTAAGGGGAATTTTTTTTTGGGTCTCTTCATTTCTCTTTGATGTATAATCTATTCTGCAAACACAGAATTTTGGTTAATCTATCCTTCACTCTGTACTCCTGGAAGTTCAGTCCTTGTGGGTAGTTTTTTTTTTTTTTTTTCCTTTTTGTTTGATATCTTTTATATGTATGTAGTCTTTCAGGGATCATCTCCCTTCTCCAGACCAACTCTGCTGCAGGCTTGTGAACTTGAAGCAACATGTGTGTGTGTAAGTGTGAGCATGTGCACACATCAAGAAAGAGCAAAAAAAAACCTCTCACCAAGCAGGCTCTTTCAAGTGCCCTCAGCTAGTTTTAGAATCTGTGAGTAGGGCGAGGAGGCAGAGGATGAATTTGTCCCCTGATGATTCACATGCCCAACAGCTCCTTCAAATTCTGTAAATTTATAAGATAGCAGTTTTTCGTACCAGTTTCTTGACTGTAATTTGAATGATCCCAAGTGCTGATATTTAAAGTAGTTAAAAGGGTGAACTTAAGGCTCATTTGCATCTTGTGGCCATGCAACATGGGGATTCATAATTAAGGGCATTTTACAGGTAAAATGAGATAATGTATGGGACATGCAGTATAAACCTCTTTTTGATTCTTTCAGTTTGCTGTAAAAGCCCAATGAGAAGAAAGAAACTCTGTTTTGCTAGAAAAGTCTTTATTTTTTTTGGTCTTAAGAAAATAGGAAATGTTTTTTCTGTTTGTTCTCATGGTAGAGTCAAACTTTAAAAATGTACTTGACAAGTGGGTTTCAGAGAAAGATTAACTATGTACCTGTAGACTATTTCACCTGACATTTAAACATTTGAGTGTTTTTTGCCCTGGGCCACACATTTTATGAAATTTTAAAGAAATTACTATATAAGTGGCAGAGGTATTGGGCTTGAATTTACCATAATATGTATTACAGTGTCTGCTGAAGGTGTGTATATATTTATGAAATTAGAAAATATTTTAAAAAAAAATAACAGATACGTAGATTAAGCCTATCAACTTTTCTCTATTCTTGCCCCAAATCCCATTCTCTTCTCTCCCCCTCTAGAGATAAACTTAATTTTACTACATGGCACAGGTTGGAATCACCAGGAAATTGGTTCTGAGACTCTGAAATGCATGTGTGGAGGTTACTGAGGGGTGCTCTCTGGAGACACACCTGTGAAAGGAGAGGGAAGTGAGATTGGGTAAAGGGAGAAGTTGAACTGTGATTCAGTCACAACAGACATTTCTGTTGATACTACAGAGAGTTCTGAAGCTGAGATGGCCTTGCAAAGTTATCTCAGTTGACACAAGAAAACCAAATCTTTGTACCGCCACATTGGCTAGTAATTGGATGCAGGCTTCCCCCAGGGAGGAGGTATAACGCTGGGCAAAACAACTCTCTTCTGCTGAGTCCTAAATCCTACAGAGAAGTTTCGCTGTAAACCTTCAGGAGCCAGTATTCCTGATAGCTGAGATAATGAGGACCTTGGTCCTGAAGGAGGATCTGATGGTACACCAAAACATCCACTTCTCTACATGTATAGTAGGTTCTTTTATTTCTTCGTTTAAAATTTTACATAAATGGTCAAAATTAATGTATGATACCATACTGTTGCATACCATACATACTTAGATGTATAGGTTGTTTCTAATTGTTTCCTAATACAACCAATTTGCAACTAACATCTTGAATATGTCTCCGTGTTCATGTGCAAGAGTTTCTATACACAGAAGTGGAATTTCTGAGTCATAGGGAATGCATGGAAAGATGGAAGGAATACACAGAGTCATTATACCAAAAGAATTGGTCAACATTCAGTCATTTCAAGAGGTAGCATATGATCAGGAACCGATGGTACTGAAGGAAGAGGTCCAAGCTGCACTGAAGGCATTGGCAAAACACAAGGCTCCAGGAATTGATGAAATATCAACTGAGATGTTTCAACAAATGGATGCAGCACTGGAAGTCCTCACTCACCTATGCCAAGAAATTTGGAAGACAGCTACTTGGCCAGCTGACTGGAAGAGATCCATATTTATGCCTATTCCCAAGAAAGATGATTCAGCTGAATGCGGAAATTATCGAACAAGATCATTAATGTCACACGCAAGTAAAATTTTGCTGAAGATCATTCAAAAGCGACTGCAGCAGTATATCGACAGGGAACAGCCAGAAATTCAGGCCATATTCCAAAGAGGATGTGGAACCAGGGATATCATTGCTGATGTCAGATGGATCCTGGTTGAAAGCAGAGAATACCAGAAAGATGTTTACTTGTGTTTTATTGACTATGCAAAGGCATTCGACTGTGTGGATCATAACAAATTGTGGATAACATTGGGAAGAATGGAAATTCCAGAACACTTAATTGTGCTCATGAAGAACCTGTACATAGATCAAGAGGCAGTTGTTCGGACAGAACAAGGGGATAAAGTCAGGAAAGTTGTGTGTCAGGGTTGTATCCTTTCACCATACCTATTCAGTCTGAATGCTGAGCAAATAATCCAAGAAGCCGGACTATATGAAGAAGAACGGGGCATCAGGATTGGAGGAAGACTCACTAACAAGCTGGTTATGCAGATGACACAACCTTGCTTGCTGAACATGAAGAGTACTTGAAGCACTTACTGATGAAGATCAAAGACCACAGCCTTCAGTATGGATCACACCTCAACATAAAGAAAACAAAACTCCTCGCAACTGGACCAATAAGCGACATCATGATAAATGGAGAAAAGATTGAAGTTGTCAATGATTTCATTTTACTTGGATCAACAATCAACACCCATGGAAGCAGCAGTCCAGAAATAAAAAGACGCATTGCACTAGGCAACTTTGCTGCAAAAGACCTCTTTAAAGTGTTGAAAAGCAAAGATGTCACCTTAAAGAGTAAGGTGCGCCTGCCCCAAGCCATGGTATTTTCAATCGCATCACATGCATGCGAAAGCTGAACAGTGAATGAGGAATACCAAAGAGGAGTGGACGCCTTTGAATTGTGGTGTTGGTGAAGAATATTGAATATACCATGGACTGCCAAAAGAACGAACAAGTCTGTCTTGGAAGAAGTACAACCAGAATGCTCCTTAGAGGCAAGGATGGTGAGACTACGTCTTACATACTTCAGACATGTTGTCAGGAGGGATCAGTCCCTGTAGAAGGACATCATGCTTGGTAAAGTACAGGGTGCGCAAAAAAGAGGAAGACCTCAGGGAGATGGATTGACACAGTGGCTGCAATAGGTTCAAGCATAACAACGATTGTGCACGGCGCAGGACCAGACAGTGTTTTGTTTTGTTGTACATAGGGTCACTCTGAGTTGCAGCCAACTTGACGGCACCTAACAACAACAACAACAACAACAAGGGTATGCATAATTTCAACTTCATTAGAAATTATTCAGTTTCTTTCTAAGGTAGTAGTACCAACTTATCCTTATGCCAGAAAAACTGTATTATTGTTTAAGCATATCATGGCTAACACTTGGTATTGTCAGACTTTAAAATTTTGCCACGCTGATTAGGTTTGAAATGTTCTCATTATTTTATTTTACATTATTAATAATGTTGAACCTCTTTCCATCTGTTTTATCTTCCATGGATCATTTCTCATTTTCCTTCTATGAATTGCCTGTATATATCCTTTGCCCATTTTTCTATTAGATTACTTACCCTTTTTTTTTTTTTAAATAACTTTGTGAGAGCTGTTTATGTATTCTAGACATCAATCCTTTGTCAATTGTGTGCATTGCAGAAATCTTCTCAAGCCTTTTCTTTACCTTTGCTCATGATGTATTTTGTGTAGCATTCTTTTTAAATTAATATTTTATTTTTATTCCAATATCTGTCTATATGTATTTACTCCTGTTTATTTTCAGCCTTTCTGTTTTATTCTTGCAGTTTTGAAATATAGTTTGAAAGTGACATGTAAAAACCAAAATACTAAACCCACTGCTGTTGAGTCGATTCTAACTGTAGTGACCCCACAGGACAGAGTAGAATTGCCCCATAGGGTTTCTAAGGCTGTAAATCTTTACAGAAGCAGACTCCCACATCTTTCTCCTTGGGAGTGTGTGGAGTATCTGGTGGGTTCGAATCACCGACCTTTTGGTTAGCACCTGAGCACTTTAAACACTACACCACCAGGACTCTCTGTAAGTGACATATAGTTCCACTTAAAAAACAAAAACAAACTGAGGACTATGTCCTTAAGATGACTGTCTTAGTTATCTAGTGCTGCTATAACAGAAATACCACAAGTAGATGGCTTTAACAAAAAAATTTATTCTCTCACAGCCTAGGAGGCTGAAAGTCCAAATTCAGGGTGCCAGCTCCAGGGGAAGGCTTTCTCTGTCTGCTCTGGGGTTTTTGTCATCAATCTTCTCTGGTCTAGGAGCTTCTCAGCACAGGGATCCCAGGTCCAAAGAACATGCTATTCTCTTGCCTCTTGTTTCCTGGTGGTATGAGGCCCCCCTGTCTCTCTGCTTGCTTCTCTCTTTATATCTCAAGAGATTGACTTCAGACACAATCCAATCTTGTAGATTGAGTCCTGCCTTATTAACATAACTGCCTCTAATCCTGCCTCATTAACATCATAGAGGTAGGATTTACAAAACATAGGAAAATCACATCAGATCACAAAATGGTGGACAACTACACAACACTGGGAATCATAGCCTAGCCAAGTTGACACACATTTTAGGGGGATACAGTTCAATCCACGACAATGGCAAATTCAGTCTGTTTGCAGTTTTTGTGATTACTGATATATTTGAATTTGTTTCTGTGTCCATTTATGTTTTCTACTATGTTCATGGTTTGTTCATTCCTTCCTTCTGTTGATTGAGTTTTTCTTATTCCTCCTTTCTCTCTGAAATGATTTTTTTAAAAATTGTGCTTTAGGTGAAAGTTTACAGCTCAAGTTAATTTCTCATTGAAAAAATTATACACATATTCTTTTGCAACATTAATTGAAATCCCCACAATGTGACAACACACTCCCCCTTTCCACCCCGGGTGTCCTGTGTCCATTTGACTGGTTCCTGTCCTTTCCTGCCTTCTCATCCTGCTTTTGGATAGGAGCTGCCCATTTGGTCTCATATATCTGATTGACCTAAAAAGTACATTCCTCACATGTACTATTTTTTGTTTTATAGTCCTGTCTAATCTTTGTCTGAAGAGTGGGCTTCAGGGTTAGTTTCAGTTCTGGTTTAACAGTACACCTAGGGGCCATAGTTTCAGGAGTTCCTCCAGTCTCTGTCAGATCATTAAGTCTGGTCTTTTTACGTGAATTTGAGTTCTGTTCTACATTTTTCTCCTGCTGTGTCCGGGACTCTGTTGTGTTCCCTGTCAGGGCAGTCATTGATGGTAGCTGGGCACCATCTAGTTCTTCTGGTCTCAGGCTGGTGGAATCTCTGGTTCATTTGGTCCTTTAGTCATTTGGGCTAGTATTTTCCTTGTGTCTTTAGTGTTCTTCATTCCCCTTTGCTCCAAGTGGGATGGGACCTGCTGATGTAACTTAAATGGCCACTCGAAAGCTTTTAAGACACCAGATGCCACCCACCAAAGTGAGATGTAGAACATTTTCATTATAAACTATGTTAACGCCAGTTGACCTAGATGTCCCCTGAAACTATGGTCCCCAGGCCCCAGCCCCAGCTACTCTGTCCCTCAAAATGTTTGGATGTGTCCAGGAAACTTCTTAGCTTTTGCTTTGGTCCAGTTGGGCTGACTTCCCCTGTATTGTGTATTGTCCTTCCCTTCACCAAAGTTGATCCTTGTCTACTATCTAGTTAGTGATTTTTCCTCCCTCTCCCTCCCCACCCTTGTAACCATCAAAGAATGCTTTTTTCCTGTGTTTAAGCCTTTTCTTCAGTTCTTATAATAGTGGTCTCATGGAATATTTGTCCTTTTGTAACTAATTTCACTAAACATAATGCCTTCCAGATTCATCCAGGTTATGTCTCACAGATTCATCATTATTCTTTATCGTTTTGTAATATTCCATTGTGTGAATATACCATACTTTTGTTTATCCATTCATCCGTTGATGGGCACATAGGTTGTTCCATCTTTTTGCTGTTATGAACAGTGCTGCAGTGAACATTGGTGTGCATATATCTATTCGTGTGACGGCTTTTATTTCTCTGGGATATATTCCAAGGAGTGGAATTGCTGGATCGCACAGTACTTCTGTTTCTAGCTTTATAAGGAAGCGCTAAATTGATTTCCAAAGAGGTGGTATCATTTTGCATTCTCATCAGGAGTTCCTAAGAATTCCAGTGTCTCCACAACCTCCCCAACATTTGTTATTTTATGTTTTTTGGATTAGTGCCAGCTTTGTTGGGGTGAGATGGTATGTCATTGTAGTTTTGATTTGCATTTCTCTAATGGCTAATGATCATGTGCATTTCCTCATGTGTCTGTTAGCTGCCTGAATGTCTTTTTTGATGAAGTGTCTGTTCATATCCTTTGCCCATTTTTTAATTGGATTATTTGTCTTTTTGTTGTTGAAGTTTTGCAGTATCTTGTAGATTTTAGAGATTAGACCCTTATCAGATATGTCATAGCCAAAATTTTTTTCCTGGTGTGTAGTTTCTGTTTTCACTCTTTTGGTGAAGTCTTTTGATGAGCCTAAGTGTTTGATTTTTAGGAGCTCCCAGTTATCTGGTTTCTTTTCTGGTGTTTGTGCATTGTTGGTTATGGTTTGTATTCTATTTATACCATGGATTAGGGCCCCTAGCATTGTTCCTATTTTTTCTTCCATGATCTTTATTGTTGTAGATTTTATATTTAGGTCTTTGATCCATTTTTAGTTAGTTTTTGTGTATGGTGTGAAATATGGGTCCTGTTTCATTTTTTTACAGATGGGTACCCAGTTATGCCAGCACTGTTTGTTAAAGAGACTGTCTTTTCTCCATTTAACAGATTTTGGGCCTTTGTCAAATAGCTGCTCATAGGTGGATGGATTTACATCTGGATTCTCAATTGTTTTCCATTAGTCTGTGTGTCTGTTTTTGTACCAGTACCAGGCTGTTTTGACTACTGTGGCAGTATAATAGGTTCTAAAATCAGGTAATGTGATGTCTCCTACTTTGTTCTTATTCTTCAGTAATTCTTTACTTATCTGAGGCCTCTTCCCTTTCTATATAAAGTTGGTTATTTGTTTCTCCCTCTCATTAAAAAATGCCATTGAAATTTGGATTGGGATTGCATTGTATCTGTAGATTGCTTTGGGTAGAATTGACGTTTTCACAATGTTGAGTCTTCCTATCCATGATCAGGGTGTGTTTTTTCACTTATGTATGTCTCTTGGTTTCTTGCAGTAGTGTTTTGTAGTTTTCTTTGTATATGTCTTTTACGTCTCTGGTCAGATTTATTCCTAAGAACTTTGTCTTCTTGGGGGCCGTCGTAAATGGTATTGATTTGCTGATTTCCTCTTCAAAGTTCTCTTTGTTGGTGTAAAGGAATCCAACTGATTTTTGTATATTTATCTTGTATCCTGAAACATTGCTGAACTCTTCTACTAGTTCCAGTAGTTTTCTTGTGGATTCTTTGAGGGTTTCTGTGTATAAGACCATGTCATCTGTGAATAGGGATACTTTTACTTCTTTACCAATTTGGATGCTCCTTATTTCTTTTCCTTCCTTATTGCTCTGGCTAGGACTTACAGCACAGTGTTGAATAAGAGTGGTGATGAAGGGCATCCTTGTCTGGTTTCCGTTCTCAAGGGTGTGTAATGATTTTGAAATTAGATTTTATATATTTCTGTTTCTTTGATGTTAACTCTTATTTTTGTTCTGTTTTTCTAATGCTGTTGTGGGTTGAATTGTATTCCTGCAAAAGACATGTTGAAGTCCTAACCCCTAGTACCTGTAAATTTGGAAGTAGAGTCATTGCAGTTATAATCAAGTTAAAAATGAGATCATACTGGATTAGGGTAGGCTCTAATCCAGTATGACTGGTGTCCTCATAAGAGGAGGAGAAGAGAAGCAGACACACAGGGAGAATGCCATGTCAAGATGGATGTAGAGATCGGAGTGATACATCTACAAACTAAGGAACGCCAAGAATTGCTGGCAATGACCAGTAGCTAGGAGAGAAGTATGGAACAAATTATCTTTTAGAGCCTCCAGAAGGAACCAACTTGCCAACACTTTTATTTCAGAATTCCAGCATCCAGAACTGTGAAAATAAATTTTTGTTGTTTTAAGCCACCCAGTTTGTGATAATTTGTTACAGCATCTTTAGGAAACTAACATAGATTTTGGTACTGGTAAGTGGGGTGCCTCTGTAACAAATGCCTAAAAATGTGAATGTGGCTTTGGAATTGGGTAACGAACACACATGGAAGAGTTTTGAAGCACCTGGTAGAAAAAGCCTAGATTGCTGTGAAGAGACTGTGGGTATAAATATGGATGTTACGGGTGATTCTGATGAGGACTTATAAAGAAGAGAGAACTGTATGAAAACTTCTATCATCTTAGAGAATACATATATTATCATGAACAGAATGCTGCTAGAAATATGAACATTAAATGTGTTTCTGGTAAGGCCTTAAAAGGAAATGATGAGCATGTTATTGGAGTCAGGAGAAAAGGCAATCCTTATTATAAAGTGGCAGAAGAAAAGGCAATCCTTATTATAAAGTGGCAGAACGTGACTGAATTATGTTTTACCATTGAGTAACTTATCAGTGACGAACTCGGATATTTAGAGGAGGAGACTTACAAGCAAAATGTGAAAGGTATGGCCTGTTTTGTCCTTGCTGCTTATAGTAAAATGTGAGAGGAAAGAGATATGTTGAGAAAGGAATTATTAAGCACCTTCTTTTCCTTCCAATTTTTCTCTTTTGGAATGGGACTGTCTGTCTTATGCCTGTTCCATCATTGAATTTTGGAGGCAGATAACTTGTTTTGTAGGTTTCATAGGTCCACAGATGGAAAGGAATTTTGCACCAGGATGGACCATACCCAGAGTCTCACCCAGACCTGATTTAAATGACATGCAGATGAGATTTTGGACTTCAAGTTGATGCTAGAATGGGTTAAGACTTTTGAGGATGTTGGGATGGGATGATTGTCTTTTATGTGTGTGATGGGCATGAATTTTTGGGGGCCAGAGGTGGACATTGTTACGATTTTTGCTTTCAGCAATCATACATATTGTAATGAACTTAAGAGGAAAAAAACAGTCTATTTTATTAATCCAAATATTTACAATTTCTGCTGCCTTTACTTCATTCCTGGCATCTCAACTTCTGTTACCACTTTTCTTCCATCTGAATAACCTTCTTTAGCATTTCTTTGAAAGCAAGTCTGCTGGTAACGTATTTTCTTAGTTTTCCTTCATCTGAGATTGTGTTTTGAGATGAATTCTGATGGATAATTTTGATATAGGATTAGCTTGACAGTTCTTTTCTTTCAGTAGTTTAAATATATCATTCCACTGTCTTCTGGATTTCATGGTTTCTGATGAGAAGTCTTCAGTCATTCGTATGTTTTCTCCCTATATATAATGTTATTTATCCCTGACTGTTTTCAGAATTTAAAGGAATTATCTTTGGTTTTCAGCAATTTTACTACAATATGTTTGAGTGTATTTTCTTTAAATTTATCCTGTTTGTGGTTTGCTGAGATTCTTGGATATTTAAATTTATGTCTTTCACCAAATTTGGGAAGTGTCCAGCCATTGTTTCTTCAAATATTTTTCTGTACCATTCTCTTTTTCCTTTCATTCTGGGACTCCTATGTGATGAATAGTCGACCTTTGGATATTGTTCAACAGGTCCCTGAGGCTCTGGTTATTTTTCTCCACTCTTTTTTTCTCTGTTGTTCAGGCTGGGTAATTTGTCCTGATCTGTCTTCAAGTTCACAAACTCTTTCTTCTTTCATCTCCCTTCTGCTATTGAGTCCCTCTGTGATGTAGTGGTTAAGTGCTATGGCTGCTAACCAAAAGGGCAGCAGTTCAAATCCACCAGATGCTCCTTAGAAACTCTATGGGGCAGTTCTACTCTGTCCTATAGGGTCACTATGAGTCAAAATTGACTCAACGGCAACAGGTTTAGTGAATTTCAAAATTTCTGTTAATGTATTTTTCAGTTCTAGAATTTTCAACTTAGTTCTTTTCCTGTAGATGCTGTTTCTTTGTTGAGAATGTTCTATCTTTCATTTGTTTCTAGATAGTTTACCCTTAGTAGCATGGTTATAATAGCTGCTTTAGAATCTTTGTCTGATAATTCCAACATTTGGGTCATTTTGATGTTGACATCTGTTTTCTCTTGCATTGTTTAGGTTTTCCTGGTGCTTTGTATGTTGAGTAATTTTGGATCGTATCCTGGCTATTTTGAATAATGTATTATAAGATTCCGGATTCTGTTAAAATCTTCTGCAAGTGTTTTTTTTTTTTTTTTTAATAGGAGATAGTCAACTCTGTTAGGTTCAGACTGCAAGTCCTGATCTGGCTTCTCTGGATTCTGGTTCCAATGCCAGTTTGATTTTCAAAGACTTTGCAGTGCTATTCTGGTTTCACAGCTTGTGCACCTGGTGGTCTACACTGCAGTTCAGTTCTCAACGTCTTTACTGTGCTAATTCTGGTAGATTTCATGCATATTCAGCTTGAAGGTGAACCCAGCACTTGGGAATTCCCCACTGGGTTGTCCCTTGAGTTCTGCTCTCTCTATTCAGTTTTCCTGCTTTTATCTACCTTTCAGGATCTCCTGATAGTTGCTTTATGCATTTTCTCCAGGGTTTTTAGTTGTAATCAGTAGGAGAGGTAGAGTGAAGTCTGTTTACTTCATCTTAATTGGAACTGAACCCTCTGCCACGTGTGTTCACTTCTGTTTGTTGTCTTCTCTGTGCTGTATGGTTGGCAGTTTCCTTAGTTCACTGATTCTTTCTTTAACTGTATCTAATTTCCTATCTAATCTATCCACGGAGTTTTAGACACTATTTTTTCTAACTTTTAGAAGTTCTGTTTGATCCTTTTAAAAATCTTCCTGTGATTTTTTCATACTTTTTTATTCTTTCATCAAGGTTTCTAGTCCTTCTTTTATCTTTTAATTAATTTATAGTATAAACCATTGCACTTAATTAGTAGCATCTTTCTGATTGTTTTATCATTTTAAATTCTTAGGTACTATTTCTTATCTTTAGAGTACCTGATGATTCATTCTCATGGTGAACTTTCCTCAAGTGGTTTATGATATTTTATTTAGAGCATATCTTTAGTTGGAGTTATTTTTATTGTTTTTCAGGAATTTCTTGGACCCTAGATTGCAAAAGTTTGTTGTACTGATTAACTCAGACTACCATATTGCCAAAACCGGAAATCGGAATAATTCTGTCAAATAATCATCATTTTTTTGTGACAAAATGATGTAATTTTCACTGGGATATTTTTAAAATTTTACAAAAAGTTCAAGTAGCAGATGAAGTCAGTGCTATCCTAGTATTTCCTCAGATCCCTTTACTATTTTTGTGCGCATTGACTCCTGCGGATTTTCGCTCCCAGCAGCCAGCACCTGCATTCCTTTGTCAGAAAGACGCTTTTAGGCTGTGGAAGTCCAGTTTGCCTGTGGATGCCTGAAGAATCTAGTAATTTACATCCTCCAGGCGAGGCCCTTTTCCCAGTGGCCGAATGGGACAGGACTGTAAATACTCAACTCCCTCCCTTGCCCCTGATCTATAAAAACAAAAAAACAAACCCGTTGCTGTTGAATCAATTCTGACTTATAGTGACCCTGAAGGACAAAGTAGAACTGCCCCACAGGGTTTCCACGGAGTGGCTGGTAGATTTGAACTGCCGGCCTTTTGGTTAGCAGCCGAGGAGCTCTTAACTACTGCATCACCCGGGCTCCATGTGACAAAGGTGATGGGTTAATAACTCATGATTATATAGGACTCTGTCTTATCAGACAGAAGAGAGAGATTCTTTTGCCAGCCTTAAAGAAGTAAGCTGCCATGTTGCGAGAGAGCCACATGGCCAGGCCTCTAGGAGCTGAGAGGGGCTCAGGGCTGATAGCCAGCCAGAAAGTGGGAACCTTAGCTTTACAACAGCAAGGAACTGAGTTCTGCAGACAACCACATGAGCTCCAGAAAGAAACAGCATTTCTGACATCTAGATTGCAGCCTCGTGAAACTCTGAGTAGAGGACCCAGTTAAACTGTACCTGGACTCCTCCTGTACATGGAAACTATGAGATAATTGAAGCAGGTTGTTTTAAGCTGTTAAATTTGTGGTACTTTGTTACATAGTAGAAAACTAGTACAACAGCCTAAGGCAGTTATTTCAGTGTTCTCTTAGTTTCTCACTAATATTATCAGTACTGTAAATGTAATATTGAGTAGTGTTCATGGTGATGACCCCTGAAATAGCTTCTGAATTATCTAAGGCTACTATGAGTAAGCTTATTCAGGAATCATTTATTGAGTGCTTGGCATATGTAAGTGATTTTTCTACGTTCAGAGAGAATATCAAAATTAATATTGTCCTTCCTGCCTTAAAGGAACTGACATGACAGAGAGTAGCAGAAGTTACACTTGTACATGAATGGCAACCATATTACAAAATACATTCATAAAAAGTGCTTTAAGGAAGGTATAAAGAAGGTACTTTGAGGAGAACCTCCACGAAAGGCTCTGAAAGAATTAAATTTAATGTATGTAATGTGTCTACCTTGGTGTTGAACTCACAGTTGAGGTTCAACAAGCAATAGCAGTGTGGTATAGTGGGTAGAATAGTGACTTGGGAGTCAGAGAGGCCTGGATTTAAATCCAACCGCTTGACTTTACCAGCTGTGTGACCATGTTATATCATTTTCACTCAGTTCCCTTATTGATAAAAGTTTTTTTAAATAAACTTTGGAATATTAATTGTAATCAGGAGCAAATTAGTTACAGCATACTCCACAAATGAATTATACTATTCCAGAACTGCTGGTGTAGAGAACTAATTGGAAAGGGGAAGCTCTAGTAACAGTCCTGATAGGAGATTTGAGGACCTAAAGTCAGTGGCAGTGGAAAGGAGAGTGAGAGTAGGTTAGGGATATTCAGGAGGTAGAAGAGACAGGACTTTGAAGATGATTGTATGTGGCAGGGCAGGGGTAGGGGATAAGGGATGAGAAAAGAGAAACAGAAAAATGATTGAACAATGTGACGTTCTACATTTGTAATTTATTATCTTATTTGATGCTATAGTCTTTAATCTTGTAGTAGAGCATAGCTGTTATAAGCTTCTGCTGGGGAGTCAGACTGCCTTGGTTGAAACCCATCTCCTCTACTTTCTTGTAGTATGTTGGGCAGATAGCTTAATCTGTAACAATACTTTACACAATTGTGAGAATTAAATGAGTTGCTATATAGCTTAGAATAGTACATGGCACAAAGAAAAGTACATGGCACGAAGCAAATGTGAGCTATTATGGTGGCTTAGTGGTTAAGAGCTCGGCTGCTAATCAAAAGATGGGCAGTTCAAAAGCTCCTTGGAAATCATGTGGGGCAGTTCTGCTCTGTCGTGTAGGGTCACTATGAGTTGGAATTGACTCCACAGCAACAGATTTGGTTTGGGGTTATCATTAAAACAATTATTAATAATTACACCAATACCCATTGCCATTGAGTTGATTCCAACTCTTAATGACTCTATAGGTCGGAATAGAACTGCCCCATAGGGTTTCCAAAGCTGTAATCTTTACAGAAGCAGACTGCCACATCTTTCTCCTGCAGAGTGGCTGATGGGTTCGAGCCACCAACGTTTCGGTTAGCAACAAGCGTTTAACTGCTGGGCCACAAGGGCTTCTTTGAAATTTTATATTAAACCAAAAAAAAAAAAGAAAAAAAAACCCAAAAAACTCAAACCTGTTGCCATTGAGTCGATTCCAACTCATAGCGACCCTATAGGACAGAGTAGAACTGCCCCATAGTGTTTCCAAGGAGCACCTGAAGATTCAAACTGCTGACCTTTTGGTTAGCAGCTGTAGCTCTTAATCACTACACCACCAGGGTTTCCAGTTTTATATTAGGATACTTAAACATTTTTCTTATGACACTTATAATACCCCCATAGATTCCTGGTAGAAAAAGTCTTATCTTGAACTACATGTGACAGAAATTCAATAAATATTTTTTGAATGGTTGCATGAATTGCAAGCATTAGAAGAATTTTAGGAGCCCTTAAGCTACTCACTTGCCTCACTCTGTTAGTTTCTCACTAGAGACAGGGTGCTGTTCTAATTCATAATGTTGTTGTTGTTGTTAGGTGCCCTTGAGTCGATTTCTATTCATGGAGACCCCACCTGACAGACTAGAACTTCCCCATAGGGTTTTTTAGGCTGTAATAGTTACAGCAGCAAATTGGCAACATTTTTCTCCCGTGGAGCCCGTGGGTGGATTCAAACTGCCAACCTTTCAGTAAGCACCCGAGCACTTAACCCTTGCATCACTAAGGCTCCTAATTCATAATAGCAGCTTAAAAAACAAAGACACCAAAACCACACAAGACACTTTTGTTTGGTGTCTTTTTGTTTTTGTTTATAAAGTTCAGAGCATATTTTATGACTTCCACTTGATTCTCCTTGTGCTGTTGGATTCCAACTCATACCGACCCTATAGGACAGAGTAGAACTGCCTCATTGGGTTTCCTAGGCTGTAATCTTTACAGGAGCAGATCGCCAGGTTTTTTTTTCTAGCAGAGTGGCTGGTGGATTTGAACCACTGACCTTTCAGTTAGCAGCCAAGTGCTTTAACTGTTGTGCCACCGGGGCTCCTTAGCTTGATGTCTTTTTGGAAATTCGTGCTCATGGGGGACCTCTGACTGTCTTTTCTTGGACAAAATGCTAGTGCTGTGGATAGTAACCAAGGGCATTTGGAGTGGGCTGAAAGCATGATAATGCTAAATAGGGGCAATGCTACTGCAAATTCTGTGGGTGGAAATGTTACCTGGATACATAAAAAAAATTTATTCGGGGACTGTTTTAAAGTCTGATTTAAAAATATTATGCAGTCTACATAAGACATCCCTTTGGATTTGGAAATAAAAGTTTGTTTTAGTGCATGGTGGAGAAGGGTTTTGAGCCTTGCTTGGTGCTCAGCAAGTGCTAATTTCCTGGTTGGACACGGGAGCGTCAGGTGCTTCATCTCAAGATGTTTATGAGAAAACCACGCTTTTCCTGGACAGAAAAAGCATAGGGATGGATAATTTGTTAACTAGCTCTTAGAGCATATGAATGGTGTGCTTTTTGTTACCCAGAACATGTGCTTTTTCTCTCGTACAATGCAAAATAGGTATAGTTGTAATTATATTACCTAGCCAGTTAGCTATTCTGTGAGACTGTGATTATGCAGAGTGTAGAGAGAACTTTATTTATGAACTTATTCTCAACAAAAAAACAAAAGCAAAAAGCTAAGCCAGCACATCATCTAATTCTCAATGTAAAATAATGCAGAAGTGCGGAAGATGAACATCTTATTTGTCACATCTGATACACTAATGTTTTATCCAAAAGGAAGAACACATTGTAACTTGCTCAGTCATCTGCATAAACACCACCTGGCCCTTTACAGGCACCTACTCAAGTAACAGGAGTCAACCAATGGCAGCTCTGTTCATAGCCTTTTCACCAGTAGAAATAGAAAAACCTCTTCTTTCTTTCTTTGTAAACAAAGCATTCATGTATCAAAGTAGCAACTAATACGTTTTTTTTTTTTCCCAGAAGCATAAGATCTAGGTGATTAAAGTGAAGCCAACGGAACGTTCCATTTTAGGGAATGTATGATTACAAATTGTCTAGTTTTTAAACAGCTAAAACAATTCATTGTTTTTTAAAGAGTGGGTAAATCAAACCAGACCATGTGAAATAAGGTATTTATGCAACATGAAGTCACTTGTTTTCTGGGCATACCACTTAGTAAGCCTTACATCAGAAGAGCTTTAATTTTTAGTATAAAATATTTTGTTAGAGATGGACACTTTTCTTCCCCTTCTGAACTGACACGTTCCGGTTGTATGCCTCAATGAGCATACCTTTGTGCTACATTACACACATAGAGGTAGCATCACATTTTCCAATTGTACTAATATAACAATGAGTTACCTGAATCTCTAAAGTATACTGTACCAGTCTTGCATGTTTTCGAAGGAAATTAAATGGTAGGGTGAATGATACTGGTGCACTATCATAAACAACTAACCAGCCAAACAAACAAACAAAAACACCCAAATGAACCCTTTGCCATTGAGTGGATTCTGATTCATGGCAACCCCATGTGTTCATAGAGTAGAAGTGCACCATAAGATTTTCTTGGCTGTAATCTTTACGGAAGCAGTTTGCCCGGCCTTTCTTCCGTGGCACTGCTGGGTAGGTTTGAGTTGCCAATCTTTAGGTTAGTAGTTGAGTGCAAACCGTTTATGCCAACCAGGGACCTTGTCATAAAGAAAGAGTTAGGAAAAACAAATCTTTCTTGCCTTTACATTGTAGATTCACGTTGGCTAACTAGAGGGTGTCAACTACCTTGTTGCCCGCATTGAGAAAACTTTGCCAAAGTCTTGGTGTATTTCTGCTGACAAGAGACAGCGGAGTAATTTAGCCTTCTGGATGTACTGTGGTTTATTTTTTTAAGGGGAGATGGTGGTGGAGATCTAGTGAACTTCGCCTTTGCCCCATTCATCTGTTGACTGCCTGTGGGTATATCCCTAGTCTCCATAAATGCCTGTCCTTAAATATATCTTCTGGTCATCTGTCACTCACTCTAAAATTCTTCCTGGGCCCACTTCACAAGTGACAGTCTTACCTTGCTTATATCTGGTTTCTGGATCACATGTCTTGAGTTAGTGCTTCCATTTATAGGCTTCCTGTGCATCCAGTTGGCTGGTGGGGGCGATTGGGCCTTCCCTGTTTTTGGATGTAATGTGTTATGAGACTATGTGATTTCATTGCCTAGGACATCTACGTCAACCCAAGGCAGATGTTTAATCTTGTTTACAACGTTAAAGTGTATCTTCCATTTGTCTTTGGCATAGGATCCTGTCTTAACTATGTCCTCCGATTCATGTTAGCATGAAAAATATGCCTGGATTAGGGAGGAAAAAGGAAATTCTGAGTGCAGCCTGGCAAGTAATTTCATTCATTCATTTCTTGTACTAATAAGTTTAGAGTTCCTACTGTGTGCCAGTGTTGGGGAGAGAAAGTACAAGGTAGATCTGGCCCTTGCCTTTGGGCAGCATACAATATAATTAGTTTGAAAAAAATATTTGTAATTCCAGAAATAACTGACAAAAGTTTATGCTTAAGGGTCAGGGAAAGGGTATCATCTCAACAATTAACATGAAATTATATTTTTAGTACCTAGTTGTTATGAATTGAATTGTGTCTCCCAAAAATATGTGTTGAAGTCCTAATCCCTGTACAGGTAGTCCCCGATTTAGGACTTATTCGAGTTACCATGAACCACACTTAAGACGGTCCTTTTCTTTTTTGTACATCTTATCGTTAGTAGTACGTACTACGTACAGTGTTGCAGCACATAATTTGCGGATGCCATCATATCCGTAAATTTATATGTAATATTTCCAACCCCACAAAACAAATTAAGATTGGATTAAAAGAATAAAAGGTATTCGATTTACGACAGAACCGATTTATGACAGAGTCATCAGAAAGGAACCCTGTCGTAAGTCAGGGACTATCTGTACTTGTAGATACGACCTTGTTTAGAAATAGTTTTCTTTTGTTATGTTAATGAGATCATTACCAGAGTAGAGTGGATCATAAACCTAGTCACTTCTGAGTTATAAAAAGAGCAGAATAGACACGGACACACATATGGGGGAAGGTGCCATATGAAGACAGACAGACACAATAGATGCACCTGCAAATCCAGGAATTCCAAGGATCACAGGCTACTAGGAGCTGCAATAGACAAAGAAAAAACTCCTAGAGCTAGGCCCTGAATTCTAAGTTCTAGAATGTGACAAAATAAATTTTTGTTCTCTGAGAAAATAAACTTTTGGTTTTTAAAGCCACCCATGTGTGGCATCTTTTTTTTTTGGTTATGGTAGCACTAGGTAACTAACACACTAGTATATACCAAGCATGGTGTCATACTTATTACATGTCATCCCATTTAATCTGTACTACAAAGCTACAAAGTAGGTAATATTAGTCTCTTTTACACATGAGAAAACTGATACACAGAGAGGCCCCATAGCTGTCCCAAAGATAGCTACCCTGGTCTATCTAGTTGTAAAGCCTAATTGCTGAGTTTCTTCTGGTATCTGGAGCTGAACAAACTACCTTTTGCAAAGTGAATTCAAACTTATATCATTTAGATTAATAAATCAGATGTATCATTTAGTTTTGATACTGACCGAAACTTGTAAACTCAGATGTCTACAGAGAAACTAGGTGGGTAACACAAATATAGTGAAGCAGAAGAGTAATAGGGAGTGGTGGGGGACTGTAGCAAATATAACCTTACATGCTTTATTTAGGTTGCTCCAGGCGATTGCTGCCATGTGTGAATGAAGGCCCGAGGATAGTGTCATTGCATGGCTGTTGTGCAAGATGGAAAAAGGCACTCTTTCCTATTAGTGGCTATAGACCCAGTCAGTGTGTATGAGCTGGCAAACAAGTGCAGGCTGGATTTCAGCTCCAACTTAACTCCTTAGTCTGATGCCCTGTGCAAGGCATAGCCTGTATGGTGTTTTTAAAGAAGCTGGACATCTGGATTTTTTAAAGTACAATTTTGTGATTTTTAAATGTTGGGAATGAATTAAAAGATTTAAAAACCATTATTTTTAAATAACTCATCTACGTATGGGCCAAGGAGTCATGGTGACAAGGTGGTTAAAGTGCTCGGCTGCTAAACGAAAGGTCAGCGGTTCGAACCCACCAGCTGCTCTGCAGGAGAAAGATGTGGCAGTCTGCTTCTGTAAAGATTACAGCCTTGGAAACCATATGGGGGCGGTTCTATTCTGTCCGTTAGGGTCGGTATGAGTTGACTTGACAGTAATGGGTTTGGGAGTACATATAGGCTGGAGTCCCTGGGTGGTGCAAACAGTTAATGTGCTCAGCTGCTAACTAAAAGGTTAGAGGTTTGAGTCCACTCAGAGGTGCCTTGGAATAAAGGTCTGGCAGTCTACTTCTGAAAAATCAGCCATTGAAAATCCTATGGAGCATACTTCTACTCTGATACACATGGGGTCACCATGAGTCAGAATTAACTCGATGGCATTTTTTTTTTTAATGTGTAGGTCACCATTTGAGACTTTTGAATTATAGGCTAATCTTCAGAGGTGAGAAGTAACACATTTATTAATTTGATCATCATGCTTCTCAAAAATCTTGAGACAAAATTGTTTTCAGTCTTCATCTCAGAAGAAAGAAGCATTTTAAGTATCTGAATCCTAAAGGCTGACTTGAAGAGACATCATCTTTGTCTCTGAGACATTTAGCTGTACTAGTCATGGAAAAAATTAGGTGCTTTGTCATTTATCATTACCTGCACCTAACATATGTACTTGGGAGTTAAAAATGCATCGAGGTTGATTGTAAAAAGCAACTTGTGTAAACATCAAATTACCTTGAGCTTTTCTTTCAGATACAGGTAGAGTGGTAGCTGTGGCCTCTGATTGGTGTTAAGCTATTTGATGATGCTGTAAGTTGAGCTAAGCATAACATCAGAGCAAATTTGTATTATCTCACCCAAAAAATAAACTTTTCTCCAGGGCATGAATTTAGGTTGTCCCAAAATAATTTGCTGGAGTCTAAGGTAATTATTGCTCATTTTAAGATTTAGCTTGATTGAATTTTGTCTTTTTAATGATTCATTATTTTTATGTTATTTTATTTAAGCAAAGCAAACCAAAACATATTTGAGTCAATGGAATTGTGAAAGAGACTTATTGCCGTGAAAAGGGATAGGTACCAAAGGTATACCTAACAACCCTTGTGCCTTCTAAGGTGGTACTTCAGGGAGATCTTGTCTTGAGGAATGATGGGAAGCTGCCCAGAGACAGAGAACAAACTGATACTTTTTTGTAGCAGTAGGATGAAAATACCAGGTCTGTGTGAGTGATTACTAATTACCTCTTCTGATGAAATACAGTCCTTTCTAGAGACTACAGTTGTCTGGGCCTCATGTAGTCATTACTTTTGTGAAGTTCCATAAACATGAAGTCCTTTTTCATCGTCAGGGAAAGTAAGTGTTTGGCAGAGCATAGGTCAGCAGGAACACTTCATTTTTTCCTTCCCACCTGCAAGTGAAACTTGTATAACTCTGTGCCTAAGATCTTAATGGACTGCAAAACTACAAAAATTTAAGCTATGCATTTGAAATTGCCACATGCATAGTTAGTTGTGTAGATGCCGCTGCATTCTGGAGAAGAGTGTCTTTTTTTTTTTTTTTTTCTTTTACCTCCTTTTTTTTTTTTTATTGTACTTCAGGTGAAGGTTTATAGAACAAATAGTTTCTCATGAAACAGTAGTACACATGTTGTTTTATGACATTGGTTAACAACCCCACAACATATCAACCCTCTAACTTCTCAACCTTTTTTTTTTTGGTGAAAATACACATAGCCAAAGATACACCATTTCAAAAATTTCTACATGCACAGTTCACTGACATTGACTATGCTCTTCCAGTTGTGCTGTTATTCTCAATTAAGATGAAGGCTTGCAGAACAAAATAGTTTCTCATTTAACAGTTGCTACAAATGTTGCCCTATGACAATGGTTAACAATCTCACAACACATCAACGATATCCTTACTCAACCTTGGGTTCCCTATCACCAGCTTCCTTGTCCCCTTCTGCCTTCTGGCCCTTGTCACTGGACTCCAGTACCTCGTTAGTCTCATTTGGTTTTACGGGGTTGTCCAGAGAAGAGTGTCTTTTTTGTTCAGAAGGAAGCCGAGAACTAATTTTGGTTGGGTTCTAAAGCCTGGCACTGAAGTGAAAAGGTTTCACCAGAAAATCAGTTGGATGTATAAAGTAAGTGCATAGTAATTGCTGTTTTTGCTTTTCATATTCAGCTTTTTATTTATTAAGGCAGCTAAGGCGTTATATTTTTCTTGCAAAAAAATATGTACCAGTGGAA
This sequence comes from Dugong dugon, assembly GCA_030035585.1. NCBI lineage: Eukaryota > Metazoa > Chordata > Mammalia > Sirenia > Dugongidae > Dugong > Dugong dugon. The sequence continues at coordinate 125,991,769 of CM057462.1, read as the reverse complement.
CAGGACTGTTGGAATATTTAACTTCAGCTTTTCCCCTATCGTGGTATTTTTGGCTGGAATATTAGAACTGTAAGGAATCTTAGTGATTGAATAGATTTTCAAACTGTGATCCTTGGAACCCCAAGTTTCTCTGAACGTGTTTCTGGGTTTCTGTTTCAGGCAAATTTGATTAAAATTTTGTTTAAAAAATCTGTTGTCAACTCTCAATGATCTCAGCTATCACAGGCAGCAAAGAGGACGTTATTAGGCAGGGCTTCAGAACCTCAGCTGATTGCAGCCAAGGCAGCTTCAATTTTAGTCATTCGTTTGGTATGTAAATATTTATTTAGCATCTGTGTTATGGCTGAACACACTGCTTTAAGTACTGGGAAGAAAGTTGTTGAACAAGGTGAGCAAAATCCTTGGTCTGATAGAGTTTATACTCTGGGGAGGTGGTAGGGGGAGAAGAACACATTTCCGGTAATCATACTTGAGGAATAACAAGACAGCTTATGTTGCTGGAGCGCAGTGAGAGCAAGGGGGAGAGAGCTAAGAGGTAAGGTCAGAAAAGTATCAGGGAAATGAACATGAGGTAAGGTCAGAAAGGTATCAGGGAAATGAACATGTAGGGCCTTGAAAGCATGATAACGAGTTTGGATTTTATTGTAAGTGCAGTGGGTATGATGTGATCTGATTTATGGTTTGAAAGGATCATCCTACCATCTGTGTAGTGAGTAGCCTACATTATGGCCAGAATGGAAACAGCAAAGCCTGATAGGAGGCTTATGTAGATTTCCACTTCTGAGCAAATTGTACTAGATTGTGGCAAAACCATGCTCTTGATGAAAACAATTAGAAAAAGCTGGATAAATCACAAAACTCATAATTTTAAAGGCACCAGAAAACTTTGGAAGCAATGAGGACAAGATGGACTATAATTTCAAAGAGGAAGCTGATGATCAGCGGCCGTGTTTTCCCTGAGAGCATTTGATGATTCTGAGCATGGGTTGAGGACCAGAACTTGGCCCAGACTGAGGGTTATTTCTAGGAAAAATAAAGTTTTTAGTGGTTTTGTGGGGTTGGAGTGAGAAAATCAGAGACTGGAGGGATCTGGAATGCGTGGAGAGTTTTCCTCATAAGACATTTGCTGAATTATGAGGCTCTACAAGAGATTAAAAAGGTAGGTTGAAAGTTTAAGAAAGGTATAGTGAAATATTGCATAATCTTAGAAAACAAAGACTCTTCAGGGAAGGAGGCCTCACAATAGAGTAGGAAAAGGATGAAATTCCTACAAGGAGTGATGAACTGGGCTACAGCTTCTTTTCATCTGGGTGTAGCTAGAGGTTGAAAATCCAGACTTGACATCTGGCAGAAGGCCATTCTTGGGAAACAGAGAAAAAAGCAGATCTTTTGGAATTTGTTGGAGCTGGAGTAACACAACTGGAGACTTGAGAAGCCTCAGACACATAGCTGGTCTTCCCTTCAAGACATTTGCCATGTTTGAACCTGTGTGGGGCAGGAAGCTAAAGAACTGAGCTGGAAACTTCTGAAGGGCAGAACTGAATTTCATCCAGTTTTTCAGGTATGGGAAGTCAAAGTCATACGAACCTTGTAATTAAGAACTCTGGGGAACCATGCCCTAGGAACAGGTGCAAGAAGAGTTAGATTGAATCTTACCAGAATTTCACTGCAGTCCCAAAGGGTCAATCCCTGATTGACTTGAAATGATTAGTCATCCTGCCTAGTAGCAGAAAGGGGAAAACCTTTATGTTGAAAGATAGAATCAGCTGAGGTCACTAAGGTTTTTCTTGGAATTGAAACAGGTCAATAGAAAATATCCAAGCTGAAACAGGAAAAAAAAAAAAAATGAGAAAAATGAATAAGAAAAATGTGGGACATGTTAAGGACATGTAATCGAAGTGCCAGAAGGAGAGGTGGAGAGAATATAGTTGAAGCAATATTCAAAGAGTTCGTAACTAACACTTTCCCATAATTCATGAAATATATCAATCCACGTATTCAACTAGGAGAAACACAAAGAAAATAATATGTAGCACCTCATATGTAAAACTGTTGAAGAACTAATAAGAAGAGAAAATCTTAAATACAGAGAAAAGGACATGTTATTTTCAAAAGGGCATTAACAATATTGACATCATCTCAACCGAGACCATGGAAGTCAGACGACAATGGAATGGACTCTTTAATATGCTGGAAGAAAATAACTGCGAAGCTGGAATTTTATACTCAGTGAAAATATCCTTCAAAACTTAAGGTAAAATAAAGACATTTTCAGAAAAATAAAAATGGAAGCAATTTGTCACTGCCAGGACTGTACTAAAAGAAATAGTGAAAGAAATTTTCAGAGAGCAGCATATAAATTCAAGAGCGAATGAACAACACCAGAAAGGGAAAACGTGGGCAAATATAAATGAATGTTGACCTTATAGAACAATAATAGTTAAGTCTTTTAGAATTTTAAACTGGTGTAGAGTGAAAACACATGACAAATGTAATGCTAAAAGAAGAAAAGAGTAAATAAATTAAAGTACAAGAGCCAAAGTACTACCTTGAGTATATCCCACCTGAATTTAGAGACTATTTCAAGAACAGATTCGACATACTGAATACTAATGACTGAAGACCAGATGAGTTGTGGGATGACATCAAGGACATCATACATGAAGAAAGCAGAAAGTCATTAAAAAGACGGGAAAGAAAACAAAGACCAGAATGGATGTCAGAAGAGACTCTGAAACTTGTTCTTGAACGAGGAGTGGCTAAAGCAAATGGAAGAAATGATGAAATAAAAGAGTTGAACAGAAGATTTCAAAGGGAAGCTCGAGAAGACAAAGTAAAATATTATAATGAATTGTGCAAAGATCTGGAGTTAGAAAACCAAAAGTGAAGAACACGCTTGGCATTTCTGAGGCTGAAAGAACTGAAGAAAAAATTCAAGCCTCAAGTTGCAATGTTAAAGGATTCTGTGGACAAAATATTGAATGATGCAGGAAGCATCAAAAGAAGATGGAAGGAGTACACAGTCACTGTACAAAAAAGAATTGGTCGACATTCACCCATTTCAGGAAGTAGCATATGATCAAGAACCAATGGTATTGAAGGAAGAAGTCCAAGCTGCACTGAAGGCATTGGTGAAAAACAAGGCTTCAGGAATTGACGAAATACCAGTTGAGATGTTTCAACAACATCAGCGGCGCTGGAGGTGCTCACTCGTCTGTGCCAAGAAATTTGGAAGACAGCTACCTGGCCAGCTGAGTGGAAGAGATCCGTATTTGTGCCCATTCCAAAGAAAGGTGATCCAACAGAACGTGGAAATTATCGAACAATATCATTGATAGACACGAAAGTAAAATTTTGCTGAAGATAACTCAAAAGCAGTTGCAGCAGTACATTGACAGAGAACTGCTAGAAAATCAAGCAGATTCAGAAGAGGACATGGAACGAGGGATAGATTACTGATGTCAGATGGATCTTGGTTGAAAGCAGACAATACCAGAAAGATGTTAACCTGTGTGTTATTGACTATGGAAAGGCATTTGACTGTGTGGATCATAACAAAGTATGGATAACATTGTGAAAAATGGGAATTCCAGAACACTTAATTGTGTTCATGAGGAACCTGTACAGAGACCAAGAGGCAGTTGTTTGAACAGAACAAGGGGCTATTATGTGGTTTAAAATCAGGAAAGGTGTGTGTCAAGGTTGTATCCTGTCACCATAGTTATTCAATCTGTATGCTGAGCAAATAATCCGAGAAGCTGGAGTATGTGGAGAAGAATGCAGCATCAGGATTGGAGGAAGACTCATAAACAACTTGCAATTTGAAGAAGACAGAACCTTGTTTGCTGAGAGCGAAGAGGACTTGAAGCACTTACTGATGAAGATTATAGACTATAGCCTTCTGTATGAGTTACACCTCAAAGGAAGCAAAAATCCTGACAACTAGACCAATAAGCAACATGATAAATGGAGAAAAGGTTGAAGTTGTGAAGGATTTCATTTTACTTGGATGCACAGTCAATGCTCATGGAAGCTGCAGTCAAGAAATCAAACCATATATTGCATTGGGCAAATCTGCTGCAAAAAAACCTCTTTGAAGTGTTGAAAAGCAAAGATATCACCTTCAGGACTAAGGATGCCTGACCGAAGCCATGGTTATTTTCAATCACCTCGTATGCATGCAGAAGCTGTACAATGAATAAGGAACGATGAAGAATTGGTGCTTTTGAATTATGGTATTGGTGAAGAATATTGAAGATACCATGCCAGAAAAATGAACAAATCTGTCTTGGAAGAAGTATAGCCAGAATGCTCCTTAGAAGCGAGGACGGTAAGACTTTGTTTCTTGTATTTGGACATGGTATCAGGAGGGACCATTCCCTGGCGAAGGACATCATGCTTGGTTAAGTAGAGGGTCAGTGAAAAAGAGGAAGACCCTCAACAATATGGATTGACACAGTGGCTGCCACAGTGATAGCAAGAACTGTAAGCAGTGTTTCGTTCTGTCCATAGGGTCGCTGTGAGTTGGAACCAACTTGACAGCACCTAACAACAACAATTAATGAGCCCAAGGAGCTCTGTTGATGCAGTGGTTAAGCACTTGGCTGCTAACTGAAAGGTTGGTGGTTCAAACTCACCAGCCACTCTGTGGGAGAAAGGTGTGGCAGTCTGCTCTCATGAAGATTGCAGCCTTGCAAACCCTGTGGGGCAGTTCTCCTCTGTCCTATGGGTTTGCTATGAGTTGATATCAACTTGGCAGCAATGGGTAATAATAAGTTAATTATGTATGATGTAACCTGTATCATCTATAGGGGATGTTGTTGTTAGGTGCTGTCAAGTCAGTTCAGACTCATAGCGACCCTATGTACAATGCCTGGGTCACCCATGCTGGACATGTTTCAGCTGAGCCTACAGTCTAAGACAGACTAGGAAGAAGGACCTGGAGGTCTGCTTCTGAAAAGAATTAGCCAATGAAAGCCTTGTGAATCTGTAGTTGAACAACTAAAAAAATAGTATAAGAAGCTAACAAAGGAAAAGATGAAGCAAGCATATCTGATTAAGCCAAAAAGGAAATAATGGAGAATATAAAAGAATATAAAATGAACAATAAAATAGAAAACAGTAAAATTGAAGCTATAAACCCACCATATCAGTAATTGTATTCCAAGTAAATGGACTAAATAGTCTATGTAAAAGGCTGAGATTGTTAAACTGAATTAAAATAAAAAACCCAACTATCTGCTGTATACATGGAATAAAGGATGCAGAAATACAGAAGGACAAAAGGAGATTAAAAGTAAAAAGATGGGAAAACGTAATTAAAACCGCTAAGTAAAATAATGTTTTACCAGCTTTACTGTTATCAAAGTAAACTTTTTTTTTTTTTTTTTAATATATATTTTATTGTACTTCAGGTGAAAGCTTACAGAGCAAATAGTTTCTCATGAAATAGTAGTACACATGTTGTTTTTTGACATTGGTTAACAACCCCACAACGTATTAAGCCTCTAAATTCTCAACCTTTTTTTTTGATGAAAATTACAGCTGGCCAAAGATACACCGTTTCAAAAATTTCTACATTCACAGTTCAGTGACATTGACTACGCTCTTCCAACTGTGCTGTTATTCTCACTTAAGATGAAGGCTTATAGAAAAAATAGTTTTTCATTTAACAGTTAGTACACATGTTGCCCTATGACAATGGTTAACAATCTCACAGCACATCAAGAATATCCTTACTCCACCTTGTGTTCCCTATCACCAGGGGGCTTCCTTGTCCCCTTCTGTCTTCTGGACCTTGTCAGTGGACTATTGTACCTCTTTAGTCTCATTTGTTTATTTATTTATTTATTTATTTATTTATTTTTATTTTATTTAAACACCATTTCAAAACTTTTTACTTACACATTTAAGTGATATTGACTATGCTCTTCCAATTGTGCTGCCATTCTCGCCCAAGATGAAGGCTTACAGGACAAAACAGCCTCCCATTTAATAGTTACTACAAATGTTGCCCTATAGCAGTGGTCAACAATCTCACAATACATCGACAGTGTCCTTATTCAATTTGTGTTCCTTATCATCAGTTTCCTACTCTCCCTCTGCCTTCTGGCCCTTGTCACCGGACTCCTGTACATCGTTAGTCCCATTTAGTTTTACTGGGGTGTCCATTCCCAGGCTTAACATCGAACCTTGAAGGTAACTTCCCCTCTGAGCTGAAAGGGTGTCTGGGGGCCACACTCTCGAGGTTTCTCTAGTATTCTTTAGGCCAGTATATCTGGTCTTCTTTTTTTTTTTTTTTTTTTGGGAGTTAAAATTATACTCTACATCCTACTCCAGCTCTGCCCAGAACCCTCTGTTGTGATCCTGGTCAGAGGAGTCATTGGTGGTAGCCGGGCACCATCCAGCTGTACTGGGCTCAGTCCCGTGGAGGCCTTGGTAGCTGTGGACCATTAGTCCTTCGGACTAATCTTTTCCTTGTATCCTGTTCTCTTCGTTCTCCCTTGTTCTCGAAGGGATGAGATCAGTGGAGTATCTTAGATGGCCGCTCATAGGCTTTTAAGACCCCAGACACTACTCACCAAGGTAGAATGTAGAGCATTATCTTTATAAGTAGTGTCATGCCAATTGAGCTAGATGTTCCCCGAGATCATGGTCCCCAGAGCCCTCCATCCAACAACTCAGTCCCTCGGGGGGTTTGGATGTGTCTATAGGGCCTCCATGACCTTTCCTTGTGCAGGTTGTGTTAGTTTCCCCTGTACTATGTACTATCTCATCTCTCACCCAAGTTACCACTTACCTATTACCTATTTAGTATTCCCCCCCCCCCTCCCATCCCTGGTAACCAACAAGGATTGTTACATTTTGCATGTGAATTTTTTCATGGGTTTTTACAATAGAAGTCTCATACAATATTTGTCCTTTTGTGATTGACTTATTTCACTCAGCATGATGTCCTCCAGTTTCATCCATGTTATGAGATGGTTCACCGATTCATTGTTCTTTCTCGTTGCATAGTACTCCATTGTGTGTATGTACCATAGTTTGTGTATCCATTCGTCTGTTGATGGACATCGAGGTTGTTTCCATCGTTTTGCTATTGTGAATAATGCTGCCATGAACATAGGTGTGCATATGTCTATTCGAGTGATGACTCTTATTTCTCTAGGATATATTCCTAGGAGTGGGATTGCTGGATCGAATGGTATGTCTATTTCTAGCTTTCTGAGGAAACGCCATATCATTTTCCAAAATGGCTGTATCATTTTGCATTCCCACCAGCAGTGTATAAGAGTTCCCGTCTCCCTGCAGCCCCTCCAACATTTGTTATTTCCAGTGTTTTTGATTCGTGCCAGTAATGCCGGGGTGAGATGGTATCTCATTGTGGTTTTAATTTGCATTTCTCTAATGGCTAGTGATCGCGAGCATTTCCTCATGTGTCTGTTGGCCATTTGAATGTCTTCCTTGGTGAAGTGTCTGTTCATTTCCTTTGCCCATTTTTTGATAGGATTGGTTGTCTTTTTGTTGTAGAGGTGTTGGATTTTCTTGTAGATTATGGAGATTAGACCTTTGTCTGACTTGTACTGTCCAAAAATTTTTTCCCAGTCTGTAGGTTCTCTTTTAACTCTTTTGGTGAAATCTTTTGAAGAGCATAGATGTTTGATTTTTAGAAGATCCCAATTATCTAGTTTATCTGTTGGGTTTTTTGTGTTGATGTTTATGGTTTGTATCCTGTTAATGCCTTGTATTAAGGTCTGAAGTGTTGGTCCTATTTTTTCTTCTATGAATTTTATAGTTTGAGGCTTTATATTCAGGTCTTTGATCCATTTTGAAGTAGTTTTTGTATATGGTGTGAGGTATGGGTCCTGTTTCATTTTGCTACAAATGGATATCCAGTTTTGCCAGCACCATTTGTTAAAAAGACTGTCTTTTCCCCATTTGATGTATTTTGGGCCCTTGTCAAAAATCAGGTGACCGTAGGTGGATGGATTTACATCTGAGTTCTCAATTCTGTTCCATTGGTCAATGTCTCTGTTGTTGTACCAGTACCAGGCTGTTTTGAGTACTGTAACTGTATAGTAGGTTCTCAAGTCAGGTAGTGTGAGTCCTCCAACTTTATTCTTCTTCTTCAGTAGTGCTTTACTTATTCGGGGTTTCTTCCCTTTCCATATAAAGTTAATAATTAGTTTTTCCATCTCTTTGAAGAATGTTGTTGGTATTTGTATCGGAATTGCATTGTATTTGTAAATTGCTTTAGGTAGAATTGCCATTTTCACAATGTTGAGTCTGCCTATCCATGAGCATGGTATGTTTTTCCATTTATGTAGATCCCTTTGGGTTTCATGCAGCAGTGTTTTGTAGTTTTCTTTGTATAGGTCTTTTATATTCCTGGTCAGATTTATTCCTAAGTATTTTATCTTTTTAGGGGCTATTGAAAATGGTATTGATTTCCTGATCTCCTTTTCATCGTTCTCTTTACTGGTGTATAGGAATCCAACTGATTTTTGAATGTTTATCTTGTATCCTGCTACTCTGCTGAATCTTTCTATTAGTTCCAGTAAATTTCTCGTGGAGTCTTTAGGGTTTTCTATGTATAGTATCATATCATCTGCAAACAGGGAGAGTTTAACTTCTTCATTACCAATTTGGATGCCCTTTATTTCTTTCTCTTGCCTTACTGCTCTAGCGAGAACTTCCAGCACAATGTTAAATAGGAGTGGTGATAAAGGGCATCCTTGTCTTGTTCCTGTTTTCAGGGGGAATGTTTTCAGCCTTTCTCCATTAAGAATGATGTTGGCTGTTGGTTTTGCATAGATGCCCTTTATGATGTTGAGAAATTTCCCTTCTATACCTATTTTATTGAGAGCTTTTATCAGGAATGGGTGTTGGACTTTGTCAAATGCCTTTTCTGCATCAATTGAGATAATCATGTGATTTTTTTCTTTCCTTTTATTTATGTGGTGGATTACGTTGATGGATTTTCTAATGTTAAACCATCCTTGCATACCTGGTATGAATCCTACTTGGTCGTGGTGTATTATTTTTTTGATATGATACTGAATTCTATTGGCTAGAATTTTGTTCAGAATTTTTGCATCTATATTCATGAGAGATATTGGTCTGTAATTTTCTTTTTTTGTGATGTCTTTGCCTGGTTTTGGTATCAGCGTTATGCTGGCTTCATAGAATGAATTTGGAAGTGTTGCTTCCTCTTCTATGCTCTGAAATAACTTAAGTAGAACTGGTACGAGCTCTTCTGTAAATGTTTTGTAGAATTCTCCAGTGAAGCCATCTGGGCCAGGGCTTTTTTTGGTTGGGAGTTTTTTTATTACCTTTTCAATCTCTTCTCTTGTTATGGGTCTGTTCAGATTTTCAATATCACTTTGTTGTAGTTTGGGTAGGCCGTATGTTTCTAGAAATTTATCCATTTCCTCTAGGTTTTCAAATTTGTTGGAATATAGTTTTTCATAATATTCTGTTATAATCCTTTTTATTTCAGTTGGGTCTGTTGTAATGTCCCCCATTTCATTTCTTATTTGGGTTATTTGTGCCCTCTGCTGTTTTTCTTTTGTCAGTCTGGCCAGTGGTTTGTCGATTTTGTTGATTCTTTCAAAGAACCAACTTTTGGTTTTGTTGATTCTTTCTATTGTTTTTCTGTTCTCTATTTCATTGATTTCTGCTCTGATCTTTACTATTTCCTTTCTTCCGGTGGTTGTAGGCTTTTTTTGTTGTTCTCTTTCTATTTGTTTGAGTTCTGTAGTTAATGTTTTGATTTTGTCCCTTTCTTCTTTTTTGATATGTGCATCTATTGCTATAAATTGTCCTCTGAGGACTGCCTTTGCTGTGTCCCAAAGGTTTTGGTATGATGTGTTTTCATTTTCATTTGATTCTAGGAATTTTTTAATTCCATCTCTGATTCCTTCTATTACCCATTGATGTGTAAGCAGATTATTATTCAGTTTCCATGTGTTTGATTTTTTTTCCTTGCTCTTTCTAGTGTTAATTTCTACCTTGATGGCATTGTGGTCAGAGAAGATACTGTGAATTACCTCAGCATTTTGGATCTTGTTGAGGATTGCTCTGTGGCCTAAGATGTGGTCTATTCTGGAGAACGTTCCATGTGCATTGGAAAAGAATGTGTACTTTGTAGCGGTTGGATGGAGTGTTCTATATATGTCTATGAGGTCCAGTTGGCTGATTGTGTCCTTTAGGTCTTCTGTATCTTTGCTAAGTTTCTTTTTAGTTGTTCTGTCCTTTACTGAGAGTGGTGTGTTGAAGTCTCCTACTATTATTGTGGAACTGTCAATTTCTCTTTTCAGTGCTGTTAGAGTTTTTTTTATGTATTTTGGAGCCCTGTCATTGGGTGCATAGATATTTATTATGGTTATGTCTTCATGATGGATCATCCCCTTAATCATTATATAGTGTCCTTCTTTGTCTTTTATGGTAGATTTTGTTTTAAAGTCTATTTTATCTGAGATTAGAATTGCCACTCCTGCTCTTTTTTGATAGTTGTTAGCTTGATATATTTTTTTCCAACCTTTGATTTTTAATAAATTCACATCTTTGTTTCTAAGATGTGTCTCTTGTAGACAGCAAATAGATGGATCCTGTTTTCTTATCCATTCTGCCACTCTCCGTCGCTTTATGGGTGCATTGAGTCCATTTACGTTCAGTGTAATTATTGATAGATGTGAGTTTGTTGCTGTCATTTTGTAGTGCTTTTTTTTGTGATGCTGAAGTTTTCTTTGTTCTTCTTACTCTCTTGTGCTGAGTTCCTTTTGTTTGTGGATTTTGTGTTCATTTCTTTTGTTTTTGTAGGTTTTGTTTTTGTTGAGACTTTATGTTTTTCGTCTTTATTTTTATGAGTTGGTTTGTTAACTTTTTTTGTGGTTACCATGAATTTTACCCTTATCTTTATAATTTTGAAGCAGTCTACCGTTACTTGGTATCGCCTTGCCTTCCTCTCCTTTAGAAGGTTCTATACCTATGCCGTTTGTTCCCTCTTTCATTGTTTTGATGTTGTTGTCATCCTTTGATTGATTTCTCTGATTCCCTGTTGTATATCTTTTGTTTTTGGAAAGTCGTCTGTAGTTCAGTTCCTAGAATGGTATCTGGTTCATGTTAACCTGCATCCTAGGTCCTAGGTCCTGCCTGAGGGCTTAAGCTGTTTGTCCTCAGATCGAAGAACTCCCTTTAATAATTCTTGTAAGTTTGGTTTGACTTTTGCATATTCCTTTAGTTTCTGTTTATCTGGAAATGACCTAATTTCACCATCAAATCTGAATGAGAGTTTTGCAGGATATATTATTCTTGGCTGACAATTTTTTTCTTTCAAGATTTTATATATGTCATCCCATTGCCTTCTTGCCTGCATGGTTTCTGCTGAATAATCTGAGCTTAGTCTTATTGTTTCTCCTCTGTATGTGACTTCTTGTTTTTCCCGAGCTGCTCTCAGGATTCTTTGTTTGTCTTTAGTTTTAGCGAGTGTGAATATGATATGTCTTGGTGATTTTCTTTTGGGGTCTATTCTATATGGGGTTCGTTGAGCTTCTTGGATGACCAGCTTTTCATCTTTCATGATATTGGGAAAGTTTTCTGTCAGCAGTTCCTCAATGATCCTCTCTGTATTTTCTGTTTTCTTCCCCTGTTCTGGTATGCCAATCACTCGTAAGTTTTTGCTTTTAATTGTGTCCCACATAACTCTCAGTGTCTCTTCATTTTTCTTTGTTCTTTTTTCTGAGTTTTCCTGAAACAGAGTTGTATCCAAGTGTTTGTCTTCAGTTCCACTGATCCTGTCTTCCATGGTTTCAAATCTACTTCTCAGCCCTTCTATGACACCGTCCATTTCTGAAATCTTGTTGTTTATCTTTTGGATTTCTAATTGTTGTTTTTGTATAATTTCGAGTTGTGAATTTATTTTGGCATTTTGTTCTTGGATCATCTTCCTGAATTCTTCCAATTTTTTGTCTGTATTTTCCATAAATTTGTCTATTTTTTCCTCATGTTTGTCAGCTTTTTGCCTCAGTTCTTGGAAAATTCCGAGTATTAGTGATTTGAGTCCCGTATCAGGTACTTCTAGTGCATTTTCTTCCACAGGAGAGTTATCTGGTGTTTTAATTTGGACGCCTATTGGAGCCATCTTGTCTTGTTTTTGTAAATGTTTTGATATTGTTTGCTGTTTTCGGGGCATTCAGTAGATATTTCTCTCGTTTATTGATTGTAGATTTTTTTTTTTTTTTTCGTTCTTGTGGTACAGCTGGGCAGATCTAGTTGAGGAGGAGCCACTGGGATGGGTTGCTTGTGGCACTCACCGCAGCCACCAGGACGGTCGGTAGTCAGTGCTGGGCAGGTTCCAATAGGGCGTGCCTGCACTGCTTGGTGATGTGATGTCTAGTGCACGGTGCAGGTAGGTAGGGTGCAGCGGGAAGATGGTTATGTGTGAAGCTAAGCTGGATATGGGAGAGAGGAGAGAGGAGGAGGAGCAAAAAGCGTACAAACATAAAAGAATGCTAGGGGAGTTTGTCGTTGGAATGTACAGATGAGAGACTATGGGATGGAGGAAACCAGAAGGGGGAAGAGAAAGAAAAGGAAAGAATGACCAAATGAAAATCAGAAAAGTTAAAAAACTGCAAAGTTCCCAGGGATCGCACCGATGCAGCTATGAGGTCTGGGGGAGTCGGTCTCAATTTTCACAGCTCAGCCTGGCCAGAAGGTACAGAGGCATACATCGCCTGGTATTCAGGGATCAGAAAGAGAAGGAAGAGATAGAGGGACAAGAAATTAAGCAATGAAGAAAGACAAAAGAGAAAAAGAGGTAAAATATGACAAAACTAATCAAAAAAGGAAGAAAAATAAAATTGAGAAAAGAAAAAAAAAAAAAAAGGGCAACACCAGCAGTCAGTGCCTACAAATGGGACCCAGAGAGCCCCCACTCAGGGGCGCGAATTCCAAGAAGCCGATAGTCTCGGGGTTAAGTGACCGTGGCCACGGGAAGCAGAGGGGCCAACGAACAAAGGCCCCAGGATCCCACCTGCGCGGGAGCCCAGACCTGGAAACAGCCACACGCCCGAACGCAGCCCTACAGCCCCGCAGGAGAGAGCAGAGACGGCCCTCGGAACCAGGCACCCAGGCAAAAGGAGGGGGAGGCGGCAGAAAAAGGTCCGCTAGGTGCCAGCAAACGGCTCCCAGAAAGCCCCCAGCCCGGGCGCGCGGAACCCAAGCACCGGCGCCCCCCCGCCCAGGGACCCCGGCCACGGAAAGCAGAGGGGTGAACGAACAAAGGCCCCGGGATCCCACCCACGCGGGAGCCCAGACCCAGAAACAGCCACACGCCCGCACGCAGCTCCACAGCCCCGCAGGAGAGAGCAGAGACAGCACCCGGACCCAGGCACCCAGGCAAAAGGAGTGGGAGGCGGCAGAAAAAGGTCCGCTAGGTGCCAGCAAACGGCTCCCAGAAAGCCCCCAGCCCGGGCGCGCGGAACCCAAGCACCGGCGCCCCCCCGCCCAGGGACCCCGGCCACGGAAAGCAGAGGGGCGAACGAACAAAGGCCCCGGGATCCCACCCACGCGGGAGCCCAGACCCAGAAACAGCCACACGCCCGCACGCAGCTCCACAGCCCCGCAGGAGAGAGCAGAGACAGCACCCGGACCCAGGCACCCAGGCAAAAGGAGGGGGAGGCGGCAGAAAAAGGTCCGCTAGGTGCCAGCAAACGGCTCCCAGAAAGCCCCCAGCCCGGGCGCGCGGAACCCAAGCACCGGCGCCCCCCCGCCCAGGGACCCCGGCCACGGAAAGCAGAGGGGCGAACGAACAAAGGCCCCGGGATCCCACCCACGCGGGAGCCCAGACCCAGAAACAGCCACACGCCCGCACGCAGCCCTACAGCCCCGCAGGAGAGAGCAGAGACGGCACTCGGAACCAGGCACCCAGGCAAAAGGAGGGGGAGGCGGCAGAGAAAGGTTCTCTAGCTGCCAGCAAACGGCTCCCAGAAAGCCGCCAGCCCAGGCGCGCGGAATCCAAGCACCAGCACCCCCCAGCCCAGAGACCCTGGCCACGGAAAGCAGGGGATCCCCAGCTGAGGCGGAGAGGGGTGGGTGGTGGGAGAGCGCGCACCGCAGTTTACCGGTCGTTCTGTCTCCGACCAGATGCTCTGCAAGGCTGCTCTCCCGTTTGCTGGTCTCCGATAGGAATCCAAGATGGTGGATCCGCGCTGTGTTAGCTGGTAAGGAATGTCTGCCTGAGTCTCTCCTCGCTCTCCGTTCTCTTTTAGTATTCTCACTCCGTTTGGTGTTTGGCTGAGTTCTTTATCTCTTCATTTGGTGTTCTAGGGTTTCAGGATTGTTGATTCTCTGTTAGGCTTAGTTTTTCGGATCTTTGCTGTGGAGGGACGGCGTGGTGTTTCTGCCTAGAGCGCCATCTTTGGAACTATTTTATCAAAGTAAACTTTTAAGGCAAGAAACATTATTAGAGATCAGAGAGATACTTCATAATTGTAAAAGGTCTGATCCAGCAGGAAGGAACCTATTGCAGTAATCCAGACCAGAGATGATAGTAGCCGTAGATGTAAGGTAAAATGGTCAAACTCTGCGTATATATCCAGAGTATATGCCAATAGGACTTTTGTTGAATTTGGTATGGGCTACGAAAAACAAACAAAAAACCTTTTGATTCCAAGGTTTTTGTCCTGAGGAACTAAATTAACAACAGTGCTATTTATTGGATTGGAATGGAAAAATTTGTGGAGATAAGGGGTTAGGAGAGAAAAAGAAAAGTTCTTTTTTGGCCAAGTGAAACAGGATTTGTGGGAAATAGTAGTAATTCAGGTTTAAACATACAGAGTGGTACTGTTGAGAAGGGGTTTGGATACACAAATCTGGAGCTCAGGGAAGTCGGGGATGAGTATATAATTTTGGAAGTCATAATCATATAAATAGATTTAACTTCATGGTACTGGATAAAGTCCTTTAGGGAATGAGCATAAATAGAGAAAACAAGAGAACTGAGGATTGAGCCCTGGTACACTCCAGTATCTGAAGATTGGGAATAGGAAGGGATAGGAACATCAAAGAAGACAGAGAAGTTGCATTCAGTGAATTAGAAGAAAAACAAGCTTAGTCGTGCTGATTTGCAACCCAAGAGAAGAAGGTGTTTCAAGAAGGAGTAAGAGATCAATTACGTCAGTTGTTGCTGAGAGTTCAAGTAGGAAGATGATTGAGAATTGACCATGGGATTTGGCAAGATGGAAATGATTAGTAACCTAAATGAACGGATTCAGTGGAGTGGTGACCCTTTTGATATAATGTAAGATTTCACTTTAACATAAGTTCTTACTTCAAAAAAAGTGTGAAAATCAATCTCCTGTAACTCTGTCATTTTATAGATGAAGATATTGAGGCCCCAAAATTTACTTAAAGGCACACAGCAAGTAAAGGGCAGAGCCAGAATGAAAATCCAGATCTTTTGGAATTAACCCTAGTGTCTCAAACTATGCCACATGCTATTTCTAAACTTGCTTTGTTGAGTTGTAGAAAATATTTCATATAGAATAACAATAATAGTTAAAATGTACGGAGTGTGTATTGTGTGCTAAACACAATACCTTTTCTCTTACAAGCCTTTTTTATAGCCAAATAAGGTAGATGCTATTATCCTCATTTTTGCACATGAGAAAACTGAGTTTTTGAGACTTAGTAACTTTCCCAAGGTCACATAATTGGTGAAGGTAGTCAGATAACCAGGGTGCTTACCTCCTGAACCCACGTTCTTAACCACTATGCTATACCTTTTCCAGAGTCCCTGAGTGACACAAATGGTTAAGTGTTCAGCTGCTAACTGAAAGGTTGGCAACTGGCAGTTCAGTTTCACCCAGAAATACCTCGAAAGAAAGGCTTGGCAGTCTACTCCTGAAAAATCAGCCACTGAAAACCCTATGGAGCACTGTTCTGTTCTAACACCATGAGGGCACCATGAGTTAGAATCAACACGATGGCAACTGGTTTGGTTTTTCTTTCTTTTTTTTTTTTTTTTTTAATACCTTTTACTGATATGATGGAACATAGACACTCAAATTGTGCTGTATCCCATTGTTTCCTTGATTCTTTCATGGGTTTATGGTCAGTTCACACATAGACTATTTCATTTTTTGCTCTCCAGATTTTCTTTTAGATTTTGAATTTACTGACTGTGGAGCCATTTCCATTCAGTTAAATTTAGGGAAATTATTGAACTTACGTAAGACTCTTTCTCCAGGGCCCAGGATGAATGCTTTATCCAAACATCATGATGGCTTCTTAAGTTGCAGCAGCTGTAACTGCTGTCTTTTTGGAACAAAGGCGTAATTAGAGATCATTTGTAATAAAAGCCTCCTCTCTTTTTCTTTTTCTAATTCAAGAGCCTTTGTATTTTTGTTGACCTGTTTGAAAACTACAGAGAGAAAAAAAAAAAAAACAGCAAAAAAAAAAAAAATTCTGTATCTATCTATCTATATATAAAACAAACCCACAAAACCCAACACCTCATCCAAATTACCTCCTCAAACAAAACCAAAACATCCTGAGAAGAAGGCTTTTTTGTCTTTAATCTAAGGACAGCATAAAAGCCTAGGTAGTCTCCTGGACTACTTTAATCAACTTAATGCAGTCTGTGGACTTCAGGCTTTGGACTAGTACAAAGAGACACTCAGAGGTCAGCTGGTGAGTGAATGCTTTCACAGGGCATTGAACTGAAAACAGCTCAGTGCAGTAAGAGGAAAGGTCCAGAGGAGTCAATGGTGTGGTACAATCTGACTGCATTGATACAGTCTGGAAACACGCTATGTTACTAGGGGTGTAGTGGCAAAAGCCATTTGGTCCCTCCATCCAGCATAATTTCCTTTATAAGGCACTTGTGAGGAAAAAAGTACACAGTGATGGACCTTATTAGTTCAAAGGTTTTTACCTCTTTATTCTAAAGCCCCATTGTGAATTTGGTGGGCTTAAAATATGTATTACTGTCCCTTTCATTTTATCATTCTAAAAGAAATCAAAGAAAACATTACTTTGCAATGAGCTTGTCTGTTTGAAATCACGGAGTGTTTGTACATACGGTCTTCTAATATCTCAACTGAATCTTTGTAATTGCAGAGGAAGTTGGTGAGCCATTGTTCTTTCTTAAAGAGTTTCAAGGAACTTTTGGGACAAGACAGACTTGTTTTCTTTCTTACCAGTAATGCAAGTTTGGTTTATTGTAAACTGAAACAGAGAAAACTAGGAGTACTTTTTAAAAAAATTTATTGTATTTTTGGTGAAAGTTTACATAGCAAATTAGGTTTCCCTTTAACCATTTCTATAAGTACCCTGGTGGCGCAATGGTTACTGTGCTTGACTGCCAACCAAAAGGCTGGCGGTTCAAACCCACCAGCCGCTCTGTAGCAGAAAGATGTGACAGTCTGCTTCTATAAAGATCACAAACTTGAAAACTTTAGCGGTAGTTCTCCTCTGTCCTGTAGGGTCACTATGAGTTGAAATCGACTCGACAGCAGTGGGTTTGGTTTTTGTTTAACAATTTCTATGCGTATTGTTCTGTATCATTGGTTACATTTTTCACAATATATCAGCATTCTCATTATTTCCATTCTGGTTGTTCTGTTTCCATTAATCTAGCTTGCCTGCCCACCCTCCCCCAACCCTTGCCTTCTCATCTTTGCTTTAGGGTAAATGTTGACCATCGGTCTCATATAGATACTTATTTAAAAGGAACACATTACTCATGAGTGACATTGTTTATTTTATGAGCCAATCGATTATTTGGCTGAAAGGTGACCTCTGGGAATGGGTTAAGTTCCAAATTCAAACAGTATCTCAGGGCAGCAGTCTTGGGGGATCCTCTAGTCTCTACTGGTCCAGAAAGTCTGGCCTTTTTTAGGAATTTGAGGTTTGTTCTACATTTTTCTTCCATTTTACCTGGGACCACCTGATGTGTCCCTGATCAGAACAGTTGTTAGTGGTAGCCGGGCACCATCTATTTCTTCTGGTGTCAGGATAGAGGAGACTATGGTTCCTGTGAGCTGTTAGTCCTTTAGACTGATTTCTTCTTCCAGTATCTGGTTTCCTTCTTTCTCATTTGCTCCAGATGAGTACAGACTAGTAGTTGTATCTTAGAAGGCTGCTTGCAAACTTTTAAGACCCTAGATGCTACTCACCAAACTAGGATGTAGAACAGAATCTTTATGAACTATGTTATGCCAATTGACCAAGTTGTCCCCTGAGACTATAGTCCTAAGCCTTCAAAACCAGGTGTTTGGTTATATCTAGGAAGTATCCGCAACTCTACTGTCTGTTTTATTATATATATGAATATATATGTAGCACACATAAACATGTAAGTACATATGCCTACAGGTACACCTACACATGCATACCCATATACTCACACGTGCCTTCCTATACATGTATATGCATACATCTCTACCTATGTAACCACTCACATATTTTTGGTTATTGTTACTGTTGTTGCAAAACTGTATATGTTATAGCATTTACCAAAATTGTCCTCTATTCTTACGTACTTCTTAGTGTCATAATTTACCTTGGTCAAGTTGTGCAGACTTCACCCATATTGTATATTACCTTTCCCATCACCAACAATAACACAGATCTACTCCCTCTCTCTCTCCCTCTCACCCCTGGTAACCATCAAACAATGTTGCTTTCTGTGTGTATACCTATTCTTGTCTTTTTTTAAAAGTGAGACCTTGCAAAATTTGTCCTTTTGTGACTGATTTATTTTACTCAGCATAAAGGAGTATATTTTTTAAGAAAAGCTGTGAAACTGTTGACCCCCAGTGCCTTTTAAATTAAAGTTGAGACATTTGTCTTATAATTGCAAGCCTTGAATAGTTCCATCCACAGCTTTTGCTTCAGCAAAACTGATGACTAAATCAAACAAATTTTGAGGATGAACACTGTGGGCTGTATAGTCTGATGCTAGTAAAAAACAAAAAATGTTTGGCTGTATGAATAAAATAGTGCTCTCAGGAGCATTTCTAATTGCTGTTTACTATTGTTAGCCTGAGGGATTTTTCCTGAAGGCACTTATTTCATATCGTGAATTACTTGCTCACTGCAGTCTCTATGTACTATATTTTCTTGTCTGACATACGATCCATACTTTAAGGTCTATTTTTAGCCATTCAATACAGTTTAAAGTATAATTTCAGTGATTGACAGTTTATAAAAAAAGAAGCAATGATTTTTTTTTTAAACTGGGAAAACAGAATAATCTCTTAGCAGTACAAAAACAGTGGTGACACTACCTCGTTTCCCAAAGAAATATTTTGTTCATCATCTCCTGAAATGTGAATCGAAACACTTATGACAGGTGGATGAAGAGAGAAGAATTAAGATATGGGCACAAACAAAAGCAGCATTAATAATTCAGGTAAATAAAATCTGTATACAAAAGAGAAACGTCAAGGTGACAGAGAATGTTTCTGCAAGTACAGGACATTTAAGCAACACAAAAATGAGTCGAAGTTTGGATGTTTTACGTTCCACACAAGGGCTTTATGTAGTTTCAGTGTTCTTTTCCTGATTCCATTCTTCTAGCAAACGTTATTTACCATGATATATAACCTTTCCTAGGTTAAATGAATTAGAGTTTTCCTTTTATAGACACTGTTACAATTTTAAGGGACTAACCACAGATAGACTGCGAACTCTTCTTTAATATTTTACAGCTTATTTATATTAACCTTAATTGATTGAAAACCATTACTTTCTAACTTGAGCTATTTATACTAATTTTGTTATATCTTGCTGGTCATGCTTCTCAATGGGCCTCTCTATGTAATATAGATGCTTTAAATTTTAAGGCACAATGTAAAAATGTTATTCACCAAAGTTGTCTTTATGATTTGAGTTAGGAGAGCAAGTCAAAGACATCAAAAGATGCATTGACAAGAATCATTTCTTTTAAGCAAGGCCTTATTTTAGGCTGTAGGAGTTGTTATTCACTGTGTTGGGATGATAGCTGGTTTGCCTTGCCTGCCTCATTTATTCAACAAATATTTATTGACAGCCCATTGTGTACCTGGCACTGTACTAGGATTGGAGGATAGGAAAGAAAACGAGGTACTAGCAAAGATTTTCACAGTCAGAGTAGATGTACCAGGTAAACCAACAGTAAAGAATAATGGAGATTAGATAGTGTAGGGGGCAGAAGGATTTCAGGAAGAGGGAGGAACATGGGCTAGGCGTGATGAGATTGGGAGCCTGCAAGTTTTTGGAGTGGCAGGTTTGTGTGTTGAGGGAGAGGGGAAAGAAAGAGTGGAGACAGCAGTAGATGAATCAGGCAGGAGTCAGACCACAATTATGTGATATGCCAAGTAATTTAGACTTTATTTTGAAGAAGGCAAGAAACTATTGCAGGGTTTTAAGCAAGGGAATGTCCTGATCAAATTGGGGCTATTGAGAGCATCATCCTGACAACTCTGAAATATGGATTCAGGAGATACTAGATGCAGAGAGTTTGGAAGGATATTAGAGCAATTTGGGAGAGATACGATACTGTGTTAACTAAGGCAGAAGAGATGGCTGATTGGGGATGGATTTGTAGATATTGCCAATGGTTCTCCATAGGGTTAGACCAATTTACACTCTGCCAGCAATGTTTCAGAGTGCCTGTTTCCCCGCAGAAAATAAACTAACAGTGTATTATCTAACTTTTCCATTTTTACTAATATGAAAAGTTAAAAACAGGCATGTTTCTTATCATAAATGAGGTTGAACATCTTTTCATATGTTTAAGAGCCATTTGTATACTTTTATTGGAAACTTTTGTTATGACAGTTTTTCTACTAGATTTTTTTCTTAGTGATATCTTACGGCTCTTTACAGATTAGGGAGATACGGTAGACACACCCTAAGGTGAACCGCCAATGAAGTAACACCCTTGTATAATCCCCTATCCTTGAATGTGTGCCTGAACCGGTGACTTGCTTCTAATCAAGGGAATATAGCAAAGGTGGAGGGTTTTGCAGATGTAATTAAAACCCCTAATCCATTGATTTTAAGTTTATCAAAAGTGAGAGTATCCTGAATGGGCCTGATCTAATCAGGTGAGCCCTTTAAAAGAATGTCTAGAGGTCAGAGACTAAAAGTAACAGAGGCTCTCTCTTCTTGCCGCTGGCATTGAAGAAACAGACTGCCATGAATTCTGCAAAGAACCTTGGCATTTGGAAGTCGATCCTTCCCTAGTCAAGATTCCAGAATGGGATATGGCTTTTAGCCTTTGAATTATAGTTAGAAGGGCTTTTCCTAATCCAAGTTTATAAAAAATTTATCCATGTTTTCTTCTGGAACTTTTGAGGTTTTATTTTTGTACATTTAAAAAATCTTCGGTCCGTTTGTAATTTAATTTGGTTTAAAGTGTAAGCTATGGATAAAAATTTGCTTTTTTCTAGATAACTACCCATTTATCTCAACACCCCTTATTTAGTGGTCCAGTTTATCCTGCTCTGATGAGAGAGGGTGCTTTTTTATATACTAAATTATCTTATATATTTGAGTTAGCTAAATTTATAATATTTTGTAGCATTATTTTTCGAGGGGGTTCCTTCTTAGCAGGAATTTTGAATTGTTAATTTTTTGCATCTCCAGGGCTTAGCGCAGTGTTTGGGTTCTCAATAAAGAGATTCTCAACGAAGGCTCGTTGAATGAATGAATGATAGCGTTTGTATAATGTGGAATATAATTTGAGGAAATGCTTTTCTTCAGTGTTGACCTTCCTTAGTCACTAGCTGGATCTTAATTCCAGGCTCACACCCTGTCTCTACAAAAAGTGTAGATACATGTTCAATGCATATCTGTAAATTTATGATCATAATTTTGACAAGTAGAACCAAAGAGAAATCAAATGTATAGCAACATGTTTATACCTGCCCTATAGTTGAGAAAAAGCAAAAAAAAAAAAAAAACTTTACTAAAATCAGTTAATAATCATTTGTATTTATTAATTGGATTATTGGTCTTTTTGTTGTAGAGATGTTGGATTTTCTTGTAGATTTTAGAGATTAGACCTTGCCAAATTTTTTCCCCCAGTCTGTAAGTTCTCTTTTTACTCTTTTGGTGAAGTCTTTTGATGAGCATAAGTGTTTAATTTTTAGAAGATCCCAGTTATCTAGCTTGTCTTCTTATGTGTGTGTATTGTTAATTATGGTTTGTATCATATTTATGCCATGTATTAGGGCACCTAGCAGTGACCCCATTTTTTCTTTCATGATCTTTATAGTTTCTGGTTTTGTAGTTTGGTCTTTGATCTGTTTTGAATTAGTTTCTGTGTATGGTGTGAGATATGAGTCTTGTTTCATTTTTTTACAGTTGGACATCCAGTTTTGCCAGTACCATTCATTAAAAAGACTGTCTTTTCCCCGTTTAATGGACTTTGGGCCTTTGTCAAAGATCAGGTGACCGAAGGTGGATGGACTTATCTCTGGGTTCTTGATTCTGTTCTATTGTGCAGTGTGTCTATCATTGTACCAGTACCAGGCTGTTTTGACTACCGTAGCTGTATAGTAGGTTTTGAGGTCAGGTAGTGCGAGTTCTCCTACTTTATTCTTCTTCTTCAATAGTGCTTGACTTATCTGGGGTCTCTTTCCTTTCCATATAAAGTTAATGATTAGTTTTTCCATCTCATTAAAGAAGGCTGTTGGTATTTGGATCAGGGTTGCATTGTATGTGTAGATTGCTTTGGGTAGAATCGACATTTTCACAATGTTGAGTCTACCTATCCATGAATGTGGTATGTTTTTCCATTTTTGTAGGTCTCTGTTGGTTTCTTGCAGTAGTATTTTGTAGTTTTCTTTGTATAGGTCTTGTATGTCCCTGGTTAAACTTATTCCTAAGTATTTTAGTTTTTAAGGAACTATTATAAATGATATTGCTTTCCTGATTTCCTTTTTGTAGTTCTCTTTATTGGTGTATAGGAATCCAATGGATTTTTGTATGTTTATCTTGTATCCTGCTACTCTGCTGAATCTTTCTGTCAGTTTCAGTAGTTTTCTTGTAGAGTCCTTAGGGTTCTCTGTGTATAGTATCATATCATTTGCAAATAGGGATAGTTTTACTTCTTCCTTACCGATTTGAATGCATGTTATTATTTCTTTTTCTTGCCGTATTGCTGTAGCTAGGACTTCCAGCACAATGTTAAATTGGAGTGGTGATAAGGACATTCTTGTCTTGTTCCTTTTCTTGAAGAGAATATTTTCAGCCTCTCTCCATTAAGAATGATGCTGGCTGTTGGTTTTGTATAGATGCCCTTTATTATGTTAAGGAATTTCACTTCTGTGCCTATTTTGTTGAGAATTTTTATAAGGAATGGGTGTTGGACCTTATCAAATGCCTTTTGTGCATTGATTGAGATGATCATGTGATTCTTGTCTCTTGTTTTATTTATGTGGTAGATAACACTGATTGATTCTCTAATGTTGAACCATCCTTGCATACCTGGTATTAATCCCACGTGGTTGTGGTATATTTATGGGGTAGTGGGAATCACTTCCTGCCCAAACCTCTGCTCTCCATGAGGAGGGATTTTTCTCTTGCCCCCACTCCTTGCTTCAACCCATATAGGTGTAGCTAGTTATCTTTCTACGCTAAGTTTTGAGAGGAACTGGGCCTGCAGAAGCCGGCCTCTCTCTCTCTATATATATATATGTAATCAGCTGCTTATAGGAAACACATATTCTCATCTGCTTTTCCATGTAGATTTTCAATAGTAGAAATTGAATGAACAAATGAAAATATTTATACAATGTGAAATGTTGTCTTTAGGGAATACTTGCCTTCAGTGCTGATCTTCCTAATGGCTGGGTAGGCCTGCAGTTGTTCAGCACTGCATGGGACTTAGTGAATGAGTTAATTTACATTCATTGCTGGTACATAACTAAGCCATGGCCTCCAACCTAGATTAGCCTTTGTAGGTAATAGTACTAATATTTTGATCTCCATCTTTTGTTTACCTCTCATTTGATTCAGTACCCAGGCTTAGCGGAAGGGTGCTATTTAGTAGGCTCCATCAAAGTTTATCGGTACTTAAACAATTAAACAATTCAGATTATTCTTCAATAATAATAGAATAACAACAACAACAACAAAAAACCAGTTACTGTAAAGTCAGTTCTGACTAATGGTGACCATATGTGTGTAAGAATAGAACTGTACTCCATAGGGTTTTCAATAACTAATTTTTGGGAAGTAGATTGCCAAGCCTTTCTTTTGAGGCATCTCTGGATGGACTCAAACCATCAATCTTTTGGTTAGCAGCCAAGCACATTAACCATTTCCAGCACCCAGGAACTCCAGTACTATAGTACAAACAGCCTGTACAACACAGATAATTAATAATACAATAATATAATTTGATAATTGTAGCTCCCCTCTGACCCCCTCCCTAAACTTCATCTTCTGAAATTACTTAATTCAACCAGTTTTGACATATTATGTTTTAGCTTAAGCATAGGTATTTACAATTGAGATAAGTGACTGCTTTTGCTAATAATAATGTGCTTAATGTTGCTTAATAGCTCATCTCTATATACTCATTGAAGTCAGCACATATTATGTGCATAGTTTCATTCAGCAGTTTCAGAGAATGAGCAGAGACTGTGAAATTCATTAAATATTACCACAATAAAAAAAAAAAAAAGGACAAACCACAAGAGAAAAGCAATCTGTACATAAGACTTCATTGCAAACTAGACTGTTTCAGTGTTTATAAACATTCGTCTGTGGAGAGAAGTACGTGTATTATAATAATTATGCATTAGTGCCTCATTAGTAGGGGGTTATATCCACACTGTTTCGTTTTCCTCTAGTGTATTTCTGGTAAGTTAGCATTTTTAAAGTCTTATTTAAAATGTAATAAAAACAGAGGACAGTGTGAATATTCAAGTGTAGATCATTTGTAATTTCTTCAGCTGTGTGAAAAAACATATTCCATGAGCTTCTGAGCCTAAAGAGAAGATGTAAAGAATTTCCTTCTTAGTTCAGAAACAGAACCCAATTACTTGAAAAGTGGCAAGCAGACCAAATCAGAATAGAACTTCAGTTGTATTGGCTTTTTATTCTTGATACCATTTTATCATTATTTACATTTGAATTCTGGGTTCCTAAGTACAATTTGAAGTCCCTGGGTGGTGCGTACAGTTAATGCACTCGGCCACTAACCAAAAGGTTAGAAGTTGAAGTCCACTCAGAGGTGCCTTGGAAGAAAGGCCTTGTGATCTACTTCCAAAAAATAAGCAGTTGAAAACTCTGTGGAGCATGGTTCTACCCTGGCACACACGGGGTTGCCATGAGTCAGAGTCGACTCCACGGCAACTGGTTTGGTTTTAAGTACAATTTTAAAAGGGACCCTTCCCAGACCAGCACTCACAGATATGCCTTCATTATGCATGTTGTGGGTAAATTCTAATTGCAAAATCTGTGGACATTTATTAGTCCTTTTCTTGTTAGATCTTTCTGCCGAATTTCATATAGTTGATAAATTTCTCTTTTTTGAACTTTTGTACATCTTTGGCTTCTGCATATTATTTGTTCTCCTTGGACCTCTCTGATTACTCTTTCTCCATTTGTTTCATAAGATCCTCTTTTCCTCTTTATTATTCTTTATCTTTTCCTAAAATATTAATGTTTCCTTGGATTCCATTCCACTACTCTTTTCACCCTACATACTCTCTGTAAATGATCTTATTCATCCTCATGATTTCAATTATCACCTAAATGCTGATGATTCCCAAGTCTCTATCTCTGCTCCTTATCAAACCCACAAATACCAGGCTGCCCTTTCCAACTGCCTATTGGATACCTTCATCTAGATATCTCACAGGTACTTAGAACTCAACAACACCAACTGGAATTCGTCGTCTTCTCTTATAAGCTTGTTCTGTTTCTTTATTCTGTCTCAGATGATGCCATCATTATTACTCAATCACCAAAGCAAGAAACTTGACAGCTACCCTTGACAGCTTTCATTGCTTTCTCCCCGGTACATTGGACACCAAGCTCCGCCAGATTTACCCCTCAAAATGGTCTCAAATCTGTCAATTAAAACACATATGCTTGTGTGTATCAGTTAGGACACTCAACTCAAACTTAACTCACACTGCCTCAGGCAAGAATGAGGGGAATATATTGGCTTTCGTAATCAAGGTACAGGCGGGACAGGGATGCAGGTAAGACTTCAGGTAAGTGGAAGGACAGGCTCCAGTGTTGCTAAGACTTTTTCCATCTCTTACCTGTGCTTCTCTCTGTGTGTCACTATCATTCTCTTATGTTGGCTTCTTCTACAAAACTGAAAAATACCATCTCTGGCAACATTTGGGCCTCATGTCACTCTACTTCAATACCAGAGAAGAAGTGAAATGTCTTCTCTTTGGTGCCTGGTTAAAGAATCCTGGGAGGGTGCTGTGATTGGCTTGGCTTGGGCCCGTCTCTGTGGTCAGGAAGGTGGCATCACCAGGAACATGAATGATCTTTCTAAGATTGCTACTATTACCAGTTGCCATTGAGTCTGTTCTGACTCATGGCAACCTCATGTGTGTTAGAGAACTGCACTCCATAAGATTTTCAATGGCTGAGTTTTTGGAAGTAGATTGCTGGGCTTTTCTTCTGAGGCACCTGCAGGTGGACTTGAACTACCAACCATTTGGTTAGCAGCTGAGCACGTTAACCATGTGCACCATCGAGAGACTCCTTTCTAAGACTACATGTTTGAAATTTGGGAAAAACATTATCCAGAAGTGGGAAACGTGTACTTGGCAAACAGTTTCGTGTACTTTATATGTAATTAACCCTTGCAACAAACTAAAAATTCTTTTAAATTAAAAAAAAAAAAAAAACCTCTTCCTAAAATGGTAATAAAAAGCAGACATAACGAAAGTGCTAGGTACTGAATTTTAAAACTAGCAGTGTGTTAACTTGGGCTGTCAGACTAACTTCTACAGTTCCTTGGAATAAAGCTTTTTCTGTCATCTTTTAATTGAGGAGTATTCTGAGTTTGCAAGGGAGAGTTTTAAAAAGACTTACTATTTGCAGCCACTTACCTGTGTGAATCAATTCTCTGCAACCAAAACAAAATACAGAAAAAACAGGAATACTTCTATGACTGCAGCTGTCACCTGCCATTCTTAATTTCTAATTTTATGTTTAACAAAACTGCTGCTTGATCTCATTGATTGATGTACATTAAATAAATGCTATACGTTTGGATTTCAAAAATTAATATATGCTGATAAAATATTGCTTTCAGATGTTTTATTTGCTGAGCTTTCTTATAAGATTTTTTTTGTGCTAAAAAAAAAAAACTTTGAAAACTAGTATATTAAAGCAGGGTCAACAAACTTTTTTCTGTAAAGAGCTAGGTGGTAAATATTTTAGGGTTTGCAGTCAGTCCATATGGACTCTCTTGCAACTACTTAACTCTGCTATTGTAGCGTGAAAGTAGCCAAAGGCAAATGAACTATCATGGCTGTGTTCCAATAAAACTTTATTTACAAAAACAGGTGGCAGTCTGCATTTGTAGTTTGCCAAATCCCATATTAGAGCATTTGCTATAAATGGATAGATTGGACTAGCCAAACTAGTTATCTGATCACTCAAACTTAAAGGGTTATAATTCAACATTACTTCATGTCTTTGACCCTTAAGTGAAGGGGGAAAATGAGCTGCCCTCTGGTAGCTGCTAACAGTTACTTTCAAGAGGAGCCTCTTAAAACAGCTCTGATTTTATTAATGCTGTTTTGCAGGTAGCTGAGTTGAAATTAAGCGTTTGGCCAAATTCTTGTGAAATTTAGTCCAAATATGCAGCTTTTTAATATGTTCTCTAACATAAAATTATCTGGAAGAGTTTTTATACCCTATGTTTGCTGAGGGAAGCCCTTGTTGCTCAGTGGTTAAGCACTCCCTGGGCTGCTAACCAAAAGATCAGCAGTTTGAACTCACCAGCTGCTTGGTGGGAGAAAGATATGGCAGTCTGCTTTCATAAAGACTACTGTCTTGGAAACCCTATGGGGCAGTTCTACTCCGCCCTATACTGTCGCTATGAGTTGGAATTGACTTGAGGGCAATGTGGGTTTTTTTTGGCATGTTTGATGAGTACTTTTTATTGTGGAGATTCCTTAGATTTACTCATTAACTAATCCTTACTTCTAAGCTCATTTGCTGGAGTAAGTGTAGAGTTCAAGCTAGGCATACTAGGCATACTAATCTAATCTTCCAACCTGATGTTTCTTTTTCTTTTGCTCACAATAGCTTGGATCATCTGAAATACTGCCTGAGTAAATGTATCATTTGTCACTAGCTAAAACCTGTCATCATTAACTTGATTAATCAAATGTTGTGCTTAAGGATGGATTGAAACACAAAATAGCCAGCCTGGTTCTATGTAATGAAGAGATTAATTTGACACTAAGACAACCAATTTAGTATTATTTAAGAGAGCCATCAATTAGTATATTTTTCCTTGATGTGCTATTTTGTCTTTGAAGCAAGAAAAGATGATTTCCTCAGAAGTTAATCTACTTTCCTTAAACATAAAGGGATATTTATCTCAGCACTCTTAAATTCCAAAATGTGAAACTCTGTCTTGTGGGAAGAGAGGAAATTAATGATGGATTAATTAATGATGGAATTGTTTATTTTAGGATATTGCTACTTTTCTTTTTTGTAATATGATTATGAATATGGCAGTAGGAGTCACAGGAAGAAGGATTCCAAAAGCCTCTGTTATTCCTATTTGGGATGGAGATTAAAATAGCCTGCATACACATACTGAGAGGTGAACTGTGAGCTAACTTGCAAAAAAGTTAATTAGATTTTATTACTTTTTGTTTTTTTTTTGGTGTATGTGGTGGTTGGGAGAGATTTTGGCAAATAAAAAGCGTAGTAAGTCACTGTATTAGTTTTCTTTATGCAATTGATTAAGCAACTTTGAGAGGTAGATTTGTGAGGTTTATGTGGCATCTGGACTTTAATCATCCCTAGTGAGTAGCATTTTCTTATTATGTTGCGGAGAAACAGCAGCAAACATTTCATCACCAAGTTAGGGCTAATGATGCTTTCTGGATGTTGTGTTTACCGTGAATGAGAAGTTGGATTTGATGTTTAAAGGGTTTTGAGTTGGATGAGATTTCAAATGCTACACTTGAGGAATTTTTAAAAAGAGAGCGATGCTGTTTCATTAATAGTTCATGGAAATTTACCATTTGAAAGGCTGGTCTGATGTGTTTTAGAACCTATTATGGGTTATTAGATGACATGCCATTTATGGATCTGACAGATTGTTGAAATCTTTTTGTTGTTGTTGTTGGGGGGAGACTATGCAGAATGCTTTGTGTGTGAAGAGTGTATATTTCTTGCCTGTATGAGACTGGTAGGTATTTCTGCCTAGGTGTGCCAGCTTGTGGTGCTGGTGGAAGCTTCTCAGGATTCTAGGAGGCTTTATACATGGATAAGGAGACTGGGAGAGAGCCTAAGCTAGACTTTCCTGGTTTTGCAATTCATCTTGCACACGTTCTCCCATCAACAAAGCAGGTTAACAATTAAATAACAAGTGGTTATTAAACATTCAGTAGATACTCAGTATTGTGGAAGATAGTAATGTTTTCTTAACGATTATGTTCTTCTCTCCCTACCAAGACAGGAGCCGTTGGAGGTTTGTTAGAATTGGGTCCATAATAACCTGTTGCTGTCGAGTTGATTTTGACTCACAGCAACCCTATAGGACAGAGTAGAACTGCCCCCATAGAGTTTGCAAGGAGCGCCTGCTAGATTCGAACTGCTGACCTTTTGGTTAGCAGCCAAAGCTCTTAACCACTACGCCACCAGGGTTTCCTGGGTCTGTAATAGAGGATGTCAAAAGTTGCCTTATTGCTGATATGAAAGAGATCACGTAAAGAACAAACATTTTTAATTGTTTAATGGATTTTTAAACTTGTGTCCCAAGGGGCTAATACTGAACTGGGAGGCAGGACTGTTGTGTTTCAGTCTTAATTGCCACAGATAAGCAGTGTGTCACCTTCAGCAAGCTTCCTCGCTCTTTCAGAGGCTGGGAAAGTATAGAATTATTGCTCAGATAGAAAGTGGGCAATGTGAGAGGACAACATGAGAAGAATACATTAATATTTTAATAGCATTCAGAGGCATACACGTGAACAGTTGTAGAAAATACGTACTTGAGGGAAAAATAAGTTTATCATGGAGAATAAATTCCCCCAAATCTGAGAGAATCTGTCAAGGATTGATGACTTGACCTTCAACTCATTCATATATTTTCCATTTCTTAAAAACAAAACATTTTTTCGCCGCCCTCTTGCTGTGCTTTTTCCTGATGACCAAAAGGGGATAATTTTGTACAAAATTTGGAAAATACTGGAAATTACAAAGAAGGAAATGAAAGCAATTATACTACCCAGAAATAAAAGCCTTGTGTATGTGTTTATAGACTTAACAGGGATCATACTAAACGTAGTCTTTCCAGCCCGTTGTTTTTATTTAATGATGTAGTGTGACCATTTTCTCATGTTAATGAGTGTTGTTCTAAAATATAATTTTAAGTAAATGGATAATATCCCAGAACAGGGGACTCCTTTAAAATGTTTTCTCTTTCATTACAAAATGTTCATCGCCAACAAATTTGGAAAATATAGAACAGCAGAAAGAAGAAAAATAAAATCAGTGATAATCCTGTTACCCAAAGAAATTTGACTTTTTTTCCTGTGTGTTTTTCTATGAATGTTCACCCTATGTTTAGTCATTTATTTTTCTTTAACAGTATGGCATCATATTTTCCTATATTGTTAAAATGTATCTCACATATGTCATTAGCATTAAAATCTAGAGTTGTTTTTAATTACATAATTATAATGTTACATAATAGTTGTTTTTAATTACATGATTCTAATATTACATAATATTTGTAATCAGTAGTTCTGTGTGATTTGTATATAATGTATACAGTTTTTACAGTTGATGCCCTTAATATTTATTGAGAGCCTATTACGTGCCGGACACTTGGCATACACATGTAAACAGAACAGATGGTACAAATTATGAATGGTAGTATACATTGTTCCGTAATCTTTTTGGTTCAGCTACCAATATATCTTTACATGTGAACTAATACATTTCAAGGCCATCATTGTAAGTAGCAGCATTGCCATTCATTTGTATCGTCAAATACTTCACGATTTTACCATTGTTGCACATTTATATTGTCAATTTTTTCCTAAGAGTATTTGATAAATATTCTTATACTCAATTCTTTTCTCATGTTGTTAATTATTTCCCTAAGACAGTTTCCTAGAGTGTAGTATCTGGATTAAAAGGCATACACGTATTTTTTTTTTTAATTGAACTTTTAAAATTTTATGTACAAAGGGTATGCATTGTTTATTTTGTTGGGTAGATGTCTTGGGTAATCCATTCAAGGAAGATCACTTTGTCTAACTTGATGAAGCCTGTATCCTTTGCGTACTGACGGAAACACTGGTGGCACATATTGAGGCCATATTTCCGGATCAGACAGTGCTCGTTTGAACACAGGCAAGGAAGAGTGGGAACCGTGGCGGAATTTTCACGAGTGGCTCCAGTAGATCTACTGGTAATCTATCTTGCTTTGAGGGAATCACCAAGGCAAAAAGGAGGTACACATATTTTTAAGGCTTTTGATGTATACTGCCAAATACTACTCCAAAAGGTTGTATTGATTTTCGTTCCAGACAGCAATATGAGTGCTGTTTTCCCATGCAAAAAAAGACATATCATCACTATTTTAATTTTGTATGTCTTTAATTACTAGTGAAGTTGATTTTTTTTTATTTAGATACATTCTCTTCTTATTTTATCTTTTTTACCCAATAATTACTTAAAAGAATGTTTTAAAATGGCAAGATAGCCTTTTCTTTTCCTTTTTTTCCCTTGTCTTCATGTTACATTTCTAATTTAGACATGTGTTAGAGATTTGGCTCTTATATTTTAAACACTGTGAAAAAATTTTTGAGGCCTTAATACATGGTCAAGTTTTATAAACATTTCATTAGTTTTGGAAAAGAATGTTTGCTATGTTAGTACAAAATTCTCTAATGTAAAACTATTAAATCATACTTCTTTTAAAAATGCATTAGGAGTCCCTGGGTGGCACAAACGGTTAAGCACTCGACTACTAGCTGAAAGGTCGGTGGTTTGAACTCACCCAGCGCCAGCTCGGAAGACAGGCCTGATGATCTGCTTCCTAAAAGGTACAGCCTTGAAAACCTTGCAGAGCTGTTCTACTCCGCACACATGGGGTTGCCATGACTTGGAATCTACTGCACAGCAATGAACAACAATAACAACAAACAAATTGCATTAGTCAAGCATTCTATTTTTAAAACTTATTTTTGTTCCATTTGATCTGTCAATTTATGAGAGAAGTGTGTTAAAACCTCCCTGTATGCTAGAGAATTCATCGAATTACCCTTTGACTTCTAATAGTTTTGTTGTAAGGTGCATAACAGTTCACGGCAGTTTCATATTCTTGATATTTAACCTATTTTGACTTTGGGTTTGAATTTTATATTGTGAGATACTTTTATTTTCATATTTACCTAGTTTATCCCTGTTGTTCTAGAATTACTGTTATTTTTAATAAAAAAATACAAATAGTTTAAAAAGTAAGGTAGAATTAAAAGGATTCTACTTAAACACCTTGGTACTCGGTTTTTTTCACTGTTGCTCTTCCTGAAGGACACCCATTTCCCTTCTCTTAGCTGCTTCTTGAACTGGTATTTATCCCCAGGTTTCTAAATAATATGCTTATATGTCTATTGACTTCTTATTGAAGAAAAGAACCCCTCTGCCTGTCTTCCTCAACTATCACAGTTTTTGGTTAAAGAAATTTTCAGTATTTATTTCATACATAACTAACAATACAGCTAACTTTTAATGTGTATTGAATATGTGCCAGGTACATCTTTAAGTGCTTTACGTTTAGTAATTAATTTCATCATCACAATAGTGCTGGTGGATGAGTGTTATTGTCATTCATTTTATCCATTTCTTATGACTATGTAAGTATTTTCACTATTGAGCCAAAGCAAAAACTGTGATTATATTTCTTTTCTTACTCAACTTTTTGGTTTTCTTGCAGTGTTGTAATCACCTAAGTTTTTTTTCATTTACTTATTTTTCTATGTCCCCATCACTAATTTGTCTCAAAAAGTGTATATAAAACCCTTTTGAATATTATTTTCTTCATGATCAAAACATAGGAGGTAATTCATCAGGTTTCCTGACCCCCTTGCTTTAATCAGCGTGTCGAGCATATCCCATCATGTCTGATAATTTACACATTTGCTAATTTTCCTGATGTCTTATTTAGTTGGTTCTGTTTGTTATGCCTTTAAAAAAAAAAAAAAAAAAACACAAACCAGAAACTAAGGTTTTGAAGTCATAAGTATTTTTATTCTCCTACTAGTTACTTGGAGTCCTGATTGCACAGTGGTTAAGATACCAGCTGCTAACCAAAAGGTCAGCAGTTCAAATCCACTAGCTGCTCCTTGGAAACCCTATGGGGCAGCCCTACCCTGCCCTACAGGGTCACTGTGAGTTGGAATCCATTTGAGAGCAATGGGTAATATTACTTAAAAAAAAAAAAAAGCATTTAAACTTACATGTGAAAAATCAGTATTGAGAATTTTTTAATACCTAGACGTCACCACCTATATCCCATGACTTTCCTCCTAAGATCCCCTCTAAGACACACAGCCCTATTATCAATGTTATTTATGCTTAACCATACGTTTTACTGCTTTCACAACTCTTGTATCATGTCAGATTCTTTGTTGAATTCATTTTCATTATGCTGTTTATTCTCAAGTAAGATTTTTCAGAAAGGGTATATGGTGGTAAATTTTCTGAGCCTTGCAGCTGAAAATGTCTTCATTTTGCCCTTACCCTTGAATGATAGTTTTGAAGTCATAAGTATTTTTATTCACCTAATAGTTATTTGGAGCTCTGGTGGCGCAGTGATTAAGAGATCAGCTGCTAACCAATGAGTCTGCAGTTCAAATCTGCCAGCCACTTCTTGGAAACTTCATGGGGCAGTCTGCTCTGTTCTACAGGGTCACTATGAGTTGGAATCACTTGACAGCAACAGGTTTGATTTTTATTGGATTCAAAGTAACTTTTCCTTCAGAACTTTAATGACGTCATTTCATTGTCATTGTCATGCTGTCCAAAGTGATGAGTGAGAAGTCTGATGCCAATTTAAATCTGCTCTCTCCTGTGTTTTAAAACCTTAAGGATTTTCTCTTCTTTGAGGTCAGAAAATTTTACCAAGATGTCGCTAAAAAAACCTGTTGCCATTGAGTCAATTCTGACTCATAGCGACCCTAATGAACAGAGTCGAACTGCCCCATAGGGTTTCCAAGGAGCAGCTGGTGGATTTGAACTGCTAACCTTTTGGTTAGCAGCCGAGCTCTTAACTGCTGTACTACCAGGGCTCCAAGATGTCTCTAGAAGTGACTTTTTTTGAGTTTTGTTAATTCTCTCTACATTCAGTGGGCCCATTGAATTTGAAGATGAGAATTTTGCTCCAGCCTACGTCCTTCACCCTACTGCATTCTTTCTTTTCTTTTCTTTTTTTTTTATTGTAACACAGTATATTTATTGTGAGTAGATACAATTCAAATCAGGCAGCATCAACCCAAACATATCCGGAAGGCGCTCCAAAGAGCGAACAGTGAAAACGGGTTACAGATAGTCCCTGACTTATGCTGGTGTTCCATTCAGACAACTCTGCCATAAGTCGGTTCTGATGTAAGTCGAATACCTCATTTTTTTTTCTTTTAGTTTTAATTATTATTGACTTTTATTATTAGTATCTTTATAAATTTGATCTCTATTTGTCTTTAGGGTTGGCATGAGAGTGATAACATCAGCAAATTACACGCTGCAACACTGTGTAATATATATTACTAATGATAAGATAGAGCACTGGTGGCACAGTGATATGGCTAACCAAAAGGTCGGCAGTTCGGATTCACCAGCCGCTCCTTGGAAACCCTATGGGGCAGTTCGACTCTGTCCTCTAGGGTCACTATGGGTCACAATTGACCCTGTGGCAACAGGTTTTTGTTTCTTCCAATAATAAGATGTACAAACCCCCGCTCCCGGCCCCCATCGAAGGTCATTAAGTTTTGTTTTTTCCAATGATAAGATGTACAAAAAAAAATTCTGAAAGGTCATTAAGTGAGGTTTGTTATAACTCGAATACATCATAAGGTGGAGACTAGCTGTGTAATAGGTCATTGTCATATTAATTTCTCAGGAGATAGCATCAGAACACATACAGGTGGTTGAGAAACAGTCACTAAGGCCATGCCATACAGTTTCCAGTCAGACTCTGGGGTTCCTCCTGCTGCTGATTTTTTTTTTTTTCTAATTTTTTCCCATACAAAAAATTATAGATGCATTGTTAGGTGACTCTAATTGCTGTCCCCGTACTGAAACAGCACACTCCTCCTTTCTACCCCTGATTCCCCATGTCCACTCAACCAGCTCCTAACCCTTTCTGCCTTCCCATCTCACCTCTGGATAGAAGCTGCCCATTAAGTCTACTTGAGCTAAGAGGCACACTCCTCATGAGTATCACTTTATGTCGCACAGTCCAGTCCTATCCCTGTCTGAGAGTTGGCCTCGGAAATTGTTTTAGTTCTGGGCTGATAGAGAATCCAGGGGCCATGCTTTCCAGGGTTCCTCCAGTCTCAGTCAAACCGTTAGGTCTGGTCTTCTTACTAGAATTTGAGCTCTGCACCCCACTTTTCTCCTGCTCCATCCGGGACTCTCTGTTATGTTCCCTGTCAGGGCAGTCATTGGTGATAGCCAGGCACCATCTAGTTCTTCTGGTCTCAGGCTGATGAAATCTCTGGTTTATGTCACCCTTTCTGTCTCTTGGGCTAATAATTTCCTTGTGTCTTTGGTGTTCTTCATTCTCCTTTACTCCAGGTAATTGGGACCAATTGATGTATCTTAGATGGCCACTTGTGAGCTTTTAAGACCCCAGACTCCACTCACCAAAGTAGGATGCAGAATATTTTCTTAATAAGCTTTGTTATGCCAGTTGACCTAGATGTCTCCTGAAAGCATGGTCCCCAGACCCCTACCCCTGCTACTCTGTCTCTCAAAGTGTTTGTATTCAGGAAACTTCTTAGCTTTGGTTTAGTCCAGTTGTGCTGACTTCCCCTGTGGTACATGCTGTCCTTCCCTTCACCTAAGATAATTCTTATCTACTATCTAGTTAGTAAATAACCCTTACCCTCCCTCTCCCTCGTAACCATCAAAAAATGTTTTCTTCTGTGTTTAAACCTCCTCTTGAGTTCTTACAATAGTGATCTTATACAATATTTGTCCTTCTGTGACTGGCTAAATTCACTCAGCATAATGCCCTGCAGCTTCCTCCATGTTATAAGATGTTTCACGGCTTCGTTGTTGTTCTTTATTGTTGTGTAGTATTCCATTGTGTGATATACCATAATTTGTTTATCCATTTCTCCGTTGATGGGCACCTAGGTTGTTTCCATCCTTTTGCTATTGTGAACCTCATTCTTTCTTTAATCGTGTATTTACTTGTCTGTTTTCTCTTTCTTTTTTTCCCTAGAACTCCTACTGTAAAGATGTGTGAACTTCTCTATCCTTCATGCCTTCTAGCTGTTCCCTCATCTTATTTTTATTGCTTTGTTCTTCTTTATTGTGTCCTATGAACATTCCTTTGCTCACTCTTCTAGCTCTTCAATTTACTTTTCTTGTATTTCTTTCTACTATTCAGCTCATATATTGAGTTTTTTCACAATAACCTTTTAAATTCCTAAAAACTTTAATGTTGTTATTAGCTGCTGTAGAGTTGGCCCTGACTCATGGTGACCCCATGAACAATAGAATGAAATGCTGCCTGGTCCTGAGCCATCCCCATGATTGGTTGCAGATTGAACCATTGTGATCTGTAGCATTTTCATTGGCTGATTTTTGGAAGTAGATCACCAGGACTTTCTTCCTAGTCCATCTTAACCGGTTATTTTTTCCTTATGAAAGAAATTTTCTGTTAAATACTTATGAGGATACTACCTGTACTAATTTAATAATTTTTCTATTTCATGTGCTAAATGTTTCCTTGGGGATTAATTATTTTCTTTGTTTTATATTTGGGGCCTCTCATGCAGTGGCTTTTCTAAATATTTGATGATTCTTTTTAATGTGTTTATATATGTAGATGAGGGTTTAGATTTAGCATCCAGATGAAAAACCCCTCTTTGCCTATCAGTGAACACCTGTTCTGATCACATAACACTGTGATTAGTTTCCTATTGCAGCTGTAACACACTATCACAAACTCAAAACTATTCAAATTTTTGGAAGTGTCAAGACGTCTGCAAGTGTCCGACAGGGCTAAAATCAAGGTGTCAGCAGTCTCCTTTGGGAGCTCTAGGGGAGGATCTATTCCTTGCCTTTTTCAGCTTCTAGAGGCTTTCAACATTCCTTGGCTAGTGGTCCCCTTCCATCTTCAAAGTGAGAAATCACATCACTCTGACCTCTGCTTCCACTGTCACATCTCCTTCTCTGAATCTGACTCTCCTGCCTCCCTCTTTTACTTATCAAGGCTCTTGTGATTACATTGGACCCACCCCAATAATCCAGGATAATCCCCCTATCTCAAAACTCTTTACACAATCATATCTGCAAAGTCCTTTTTTTCTGAGTACGATAATACAGTCACAAATTCTGGGGATTGGGACGTGGGCATCTTTAGGAGGCCATCTTCTGTCTAACACACCTGGCTATGAGGATCGTGTATTATTCCCTGTCCTTTGTGGCCTTTAAATTGCCTGGAGACTGTTTAATTTCTCTGGCCCAGCACCCAATCCAGGGCTCTACTCTGTCAGAATTTTGATTTTAGAGATCTGTCCTTGTGCCTCTATTCTGGAGCAAATTTTGGAGTCAGAAGATGCAAGAACAGCTTTTTTCTTTTTTTCTGCTGATGAGTTATCTTACCTCTTGTTCTCTGTGCTTCTAACACTTGGATTTTACAGTTCCTCTGATGGGTTAGAGAGACTGGATGTGAGGCTCAGCATTTATGCTTGATTACATCCTTTAACACTAACTCCTAGCTACCTTTGACCTTTGCTCTTCCAACATTCCCCTATTGATAAGGTACAGTAAAGGAGGATGCAAAAGCAACTTTGTAATAACCATTTAGAGTTACCAAGTATAGGAAGTCTCCACCCATCTGTCAGTTTGTTGTACTGTGGTGGCTTGTGTGTTGCTATGACCCAACACCAGCAGTATCACTCATGGTGGACAGGTTTCAACGGAGCTTCCAGACTAAGACAGACTAGGAAGAAGGGCCTGGTGATCTAATTCCAAAAATTAGTCAATGAAAACCCTATGGATCACAACAGAGTATTGTCCAATATAGTGTTGGAAGATGAGTCCTTTAGGTTGGAAGGCACTCAAGATACACAGTGGCTATAACAATGGACTTGAGCATACCAACAATTGTGAAGATGGTGCAGGACCAGCCACGGTTTTCTTCTGTTGTACTGGGGTCGCCATGTTGAGTTGGAGCTGACTCAGTGGCAATTAACAATGACAACAATATAGGAAAAGGAAGGAATGCAACTTAAAATTTATGATAGCTTCTTAGTACTCAAGCCATACTTTTTGTTGGGACATCTTTTGCCTAGAAGGAGGCAACCGGGGGTTCAATCATGTAGACTGCGTTCAGAGGGTATATTAATATGACTTTCTGAAATATGTTATTAATATGACTTCCTGAAATACGTGTTCTTGGAGCTACAGAGTCTCAGTACCTGTTAGTTTTCTGCCACAGATAGCCATCATGATGTAGAAATAAACCCAGTTTCAAAGTTACTAAAGCTAGAAGGCTTCTGGGTCTCATTGCCTGGTATTCAAATATTACATACACTTTTGCAGTGCCCACATCACAGAATGACTGCATTTTCAACTGTTCTTGTAGCAGTGAAAACAAGGTCAGCAGTAAAGGAGAATTATAACTCCGTTATCTTGGGTATATTCCCAGCCTTTGTCATTGGCTGTATATCCTCCAGAGATTTCTCCTTGTTTTGATCTGCAGGTGGCACCTCTCCCTTGCTTCTAGCACTATAGTGGATATAAAAAATATATTTATTTTGCTATTTTTGGAGTTTTGGGAGGGAGACAAGGTAAACATGTCATTTATTAGCCATCTTGGAATATTCTATCCATTTTTATAGAAAAATGAACATAGTTATAGAACTGTTAAGACTAGTAAACACATAGAAGTCAATGTCATGCCTGCTGAGCTCTTCAGGCTCTTCAAAGAAATCTGCACGAGTTTTTTCCAGCATTAGGATCATTGAAGTAATGCCACAAGCTTTAAACATGCAATTGTTACTGCCATCTTCCAGAAGAAAGACAAGAAAGAAAATTATGACAATCGTGGCGTGTTTGTTCCTTTAGCATCAGTAACTAGGCCAGCATTTTTCTGGGTGACGTATGTAACAAGTGCCTCTGGCGTTCCATGTCATATCTCCTCTGCCCACGTCTGTTTTTAGCTGCAGCTTCAGTGGACAGTTCCATACAAGTTCGTACTCACCTTGCGCTGACAATGTCATATTTCATGTGTACACTGTGTGTCTTTCTGTTCTTTTCCTCGGGGCCTTCTTTGATGCCACAGGAGTCTGCTTAACCTCCATGCAAGTACGGCCCAAAAGTGTGGTGGTGTTAATACTCCCAAGGTCAACCTTCATCCCATGGGGAGCAGGAACTAGTGGATAGATGTTCCAGCCTCCTGTCCTTTGGGTAGAGAGTTCTGCAGGGCATTATGCATGCTTCTTGAGGTCCTGGCTAAACCAAGTCCTCATTGCCCATAGCGGGAAGCTTGATAATAAAGCTTTATTTTGTTTCTGTTTTTACTTCTTTCCACTCTCATTCTCCTGGCTCCCTTTACCCGTTTCCTGAAATCACCTCCCAAGTAAACCATCTGTACCCAACACCTTGTCTCAGGCTCTGCTTCTGATGAAACTCAAACTAAGACAATGCCATTAATTGGCTACTCTGTAATCTTACTGAAGCCTTAAATAAGGTTGAGGTACTTTGCAGCTGGCCTTGGAGGTATGGGAGATGCAGAAAAAAGAGTAGGGAAAACCATCAGGGATTTCAACATGTTTTCTTGACCTTCAGAAACATAATCACATAAGACAGCATAACTGCCCAGTGATTCTTCTAAATTCAGCATCCCAGGGCCAGAATAGTATGAATAATGAGAGTAGGGATGGGGAAATTAACTACTATTTGTTGCATGCTTTCTATGGGTCTCTAATATGTATATCATTTAATTCACTGAATAACCCTTAAAAATGGACTTTAGAATCCCCGTTTTACAAAAAAGAAGTCTGAGGATAAAATTATTAAACAACTTACCCAAGGCCACAATAACCAGTAAAGGGCAGATTCCAGTTACTAGTGATTCCACTTCAAAACCTATACTTGTTTATATGACTTCACTAGTAGTTAGTAATTTTAAATGGATACTTTTTAGTATAATCCATTTGTTTACTTGTTCAATTTTTTTTCTTTTAAATTTTAAGTATTCAAGTAAATACGTGCACATGACATGAAATTCTGAGATCCAAAAGATAGGCAATGAAAGCAGTCTCCCTTCCATTTCAGCTCCAGGCATTTTTAGGAAGCATCTACTGTTATCAGTTGCTTGTATATTTTTCAGAGACATGCGCTATGTATATGCGTTATTTTGTTTTTACATATAGCATGCACATTGTTCTGTGCCTTGCTAGTTTCACTTAACAAAGTATCTTAGAAATCCTATTAATTGATTCCCAAAAGGTTGACTTATTATTTTTAACTATTGTATAGTATTCCATTTTATGGATATAGCCTAAACTCTATATCTGTTGAATTTTATCATAAAAAAGTAGAGACTTTTTGAAAATGGTTGGACCAATATTTTAAAATGCTAAAAAATTCATGACAATAATTATTATAACTTACAAAACCCAAGGAACTGTTTCTAAAAATCAACAATAAATGTTTCTTTTATCTTTTAGTACCCTGGAAACTTTCAACTTTGCAAAATTTGAATTCCCTTCAGTTAGCACCTCTCTCGCTCGCTCGATAACTACCTTCTAAAATTATGCTTTATTTAGTCTTAGAAGTCTAAGAATTGAGTTTAGAATTTGTGGTTATTGTCAATTTAACTTCTTTTATGTTGGTTTAGAGGTGTTTTCAGAAGCAGGCACCAATTTCAGAAACTTTTTTAAAAATGAAAATTTATAAATTGGATGTGTTGTTTATAGTTTTCTCAGGTGGTATAAGAAAATTAAAAATGTGTGCATTAAAACCGAATCCATTGCCGTCAAGTTGATTCCAACTCATAGTGACCCTATAGGACAGAGTAGAATTGCCCCATAGGGTTTACAAGTCTTTGTACATTAGATAACTCTAAAAGGTCATTTCTACTTTTGTTAGATTCATAAAGTTCTCCTAAAGTCTGTATTCAGAGCATACCCACTGCTATGACTGAGGGAAGATTCCATAAGTCTCCTAATGAAACTAGTAAACTAAAATTTACAAAGGTTTTGGTATTTCATATTAACTTTTACACTGTCCTATGTCTTGAATAGGAGCCCTGGTGGCGTAGTGGCTAAGAGCTATGGCTGCTTACCAAAAGGTCAGTGGTTCAAATCCACCAACTTTTCCTTGGAAACCCTGTGGGGCAATTCTCCTCTGTCCTATAAGGTCGCTATGAGTTGGAATAGACTCATCAGCAATGGGTTTGTTTTTGGTTTAGTGCCTTGGATCTATACTAGAATAACCTCACTCAAGTTCAATTTTTGAAAAGCTATTCATTAATACTTTCATAGATATATGCATATATTTTATCTTTTTAGTTGAACTTTTTATTTTGTGATAATTTTAGACCATATGCAGTTGTAAGAAATAATACAAAGAGATCCCATGTACCGTTCACTCAGTTTCCCCCAATAGTAACCTCTTGCAAAACTATAGAAAAATGTCCTAACCAGGATATTGACGCTGATACAATCAAGATACAAAACATTTCCCATCACTACAAGGTGATTAGGATGTTGCTTTTTTTATAGCCATACATACTTCCCTCCTGCCCCCACTCCCTCCTTAGCATCCTGTTGTCCATTTCTATAATTTTTTCAAGAATGTTATGTAAATGGAATCATAAAGTACATATGTACATTTTAAAATCTTTTTTTTTTTTTTTAAGTCTGCTTGAGAAATCAGAGCCAAACTCATAGTAGACACTGTTCCTAAATTGACACAGTGATCCATTGGTCTGATTTTTTTCTTTTATCACATCATCCATTAATATTTAATATTTTTATTTACAGAAACTCAATTCTAATTTACTGAGTTAGACTGAGTTCCCTGGAAGCAGACTCAGATGGAGACTTGTGTATGGAAGGTTTATTGGGGTTTAATCTTAGTAGA
The DNA here is from genome assembly GCA_030035585.1 of Dugong dugon. Taxonomy (NCBI): domain Eukaryota; kingdom Metazoa; phylum Chordata; class Mammalia; order Sirenia; family Dugongidae; genus Dugong; species Dugong dugon. The sequence continues at coordinate 125,949,217 of CM057462.1, read as the reverse complement.
CATCCCTGTAAGGAAGGCAGTACTGGGCAGAAAGAGAGGCTGACCCACAGTCCAGTTATAACTGAAGCTTTAGCTCATTCATACAGGGAGCTCTGAAGCCAGGATGGCTCTTTAAGAGTTATCCCAAATTGAGGCAAGGGGACTGGACCTGTATATCTCTATTCTGTTCCATTTGCTTTTTCATATAAATTTTGGAATTAGCTTGTAGATTTCTACAAAAAATCCTACTGAGAATTTGATTGAAATTTGGTAGGAATTGACAGTTAAGAATATTGTCTTCACATTATTAAACATGATATATACTTATTTCTTTATGTTTTTTTAATTCTGTTTGTCAGCAGGCTTTTCTGATTTCCAGCATACAGATTTGTAAATATTTTGTTAGGTTTATACTTAAGTATTTCATTTTTTTTTTGACCAAAACTCAATTTCAAACTGCTCATTGCTAGTATATATTGTCCTCTGATCTTGCTAAACTGACTTATTAGTCCAACTAGCTTTTTTGAAGATTCTTTTAGAATTTTCTTCTCAATCATTTTATCTGCAGATAAAGACAGTATAGCTTTATTTCTTTCTTTATAATTGGTATTGCTTCTATTTCTTTTTCTTGCTGACTTTCACTAGATATGTCCTTCATTTCAGTGTTAAAAGAAGTGCTTAGAGCAGATATCCTTGCCTTATTTGTCATCTTACAGGGAAAACATTTAGTCTTTCACCATTATGTTTGATGTTAGTTGCATGTTTTTTGTAGATGCCCTTGATCAGAGTGAGGCATTTCCCTTCTGTTTTTAGTTTGTTGAGAGGTTTTATCATAAATAGATGTTGAATTTTATCAAATGTGTTTTCTGCATGTATGGAGATAATCACAAGGGTTTTTCTTCTTTAGTTTTTTGACGTGGTGAATTGCATTGTTTAATTTTTCAGGGGTTGAACCAACCTTGCATTTCTGGAATAAAATCCATTTGTTCATGCTGTATTATCCTTTTCACATACTGCTGGATTCGATTTACTAATATTTTGTTGAAGATTTTTGTATCTAAGTTTGTAAGAGGTAGTGCTTTGTTACAATATTTTTGTCTGGTTTGGGTGTCAGGGTAATACTGGTCTTATGCAGTGAGCTCAGCAGTGTTAATTTCTCTTCAAATTTTTCAAAGAGTTTGTACAGAATTGACATTTTTTCTTCCTTAAAAGTTTGAGAGAGGTAGTCAGGCACTTCCGGTGGAACCTCTTATGACAAAGACCCAAAAAAAACCAAGTGATTTGATTATATGTGGCAATCTGGGAGCCCTGAACATCAAAGGCAGAGTTGAGGAACCAGACTGAGTGGCACAGGGAGGGAGAGACGGTTTGGAAGCAGCGAGAACTTGCCAGACCTGACCCAGCAAGAGCCTGAGCCCTTCAGGCCTGAGCAGCTCGGGGGTGAGCGATGAGGCAGGCAAGTGGCGGTGCTTGGGAGGTGCGTTTTCCACCAGGAGAGACCCAGCGCCAGAGAGTCTACATGGCCACCCAGAACCAGTGAGAAGCAGCCCTCATCGGCGAAAGATAAGTACTTGCATACGGCTTACCACGCAGGTCAAAAACAGCCACCTTAGGGAAAAACCTTTCTCCTGTTTACCTCCCCACTCCCTGCTCTGCACTGGGTCCCAGACAGGCTTCAGCAACTGCTGAGTCCCCTGGGCCAGAAGTAGGATCCATCACATGCCTGGAGCCATTCTTCCTGCCTTGGAGAGTGAACAAATTAATAAACAGGGGAAAAAATAAACTGCCAGCTCCCCTAAGCCAGGAAACCAGGGTTGGCACAGCTCCTTTGCCTAGGCACAGGCATAAGGGATCCACGGCCTTTGAGTGTCTTTCCCCCTACATAGACCTGTGTGGGCCCATCTCAACAGTGTAGGCCCTCATTACTGCAGTACAACAGGATATATACCGGAACTCTAACTTCAGCTGTTTTAGCTGTGAAGTGGTAGGTTCGTGACATTTGATACTGCTCTGCCCATTAAGCAGGGTCTTCACCTACCCACATCAGGGGCCTGAGGACTGGTGACTCCACCCACACCACCTAGCCACCTGTGATAGGGGCCCATGAATAAGAGGTGCCCCCAAGTCCTTTCAGCCAACAGCATTAGGTGCTCATAGTCCAGCTACAAAACCCACCTACCTATGCACTCTAGTAACAGGGACACACCTTCCTCCTGGACACTTGAGGGCTGCTGTCAGCCCCTTGCCTTGCTCAGAGTGTGTCCCCCTGCTACAGCCAGATGCCTCTGCCTACACCAATCACCCATGCTTATCTAGAACTGTAAGTGAGAGCCTACACCACACACTTAGTGGCTATCTACCTGGACACCTGGGCTGAATCCATACAGGAGGAGTGGATGGACTCCTGAGCTCACATATCTAGTAACAGGCCATTAGAGCTTCGAAGGTGTGAATAATCAAACTAGCTCATACGAGCAGCCTGTTTGGGCATATCAAAATGAAACAAGAAGGTAGGACACAGTAAGTAAACATAAAATATATAAATATAATAACTTCTTGACTCAGAGACAACAGTCAATGTCAAATCACATAAAGAGGCAATCCATGATGGCTTCAGCAATCTCCCAAAATAAAGAATCTGGAAATTTTCCAGAGGAGGAAAATTCCTTGGAATTACCAGAGGCAGAATACAAAATATTAATATACAGAAGTCTTCAAGAAATCAGGAAGGAAATTAAGCAAAACGCAGAACATGCACTAGAGGAAATTAAAAAGATTAGAGAAGAGCATGATGACAAATTTAACAGGCTGCAAGAATCCATAGAGAGACAGCAATCAGAAATCCAGATTAACAGTAAAATGTCAGAATTAGGCAACTCAATACAAAGTCATAGGAGCAGAATTGAGGCAGTGGTGGTCAGAATTAGTAAGATTGAAGATAAAGCACTTCACGCCATCTTATTAGAGGAAAAATCAGATAAAAGGATTTTCAAAATGAAGAAACCCCAAGAATTTTGTGGGACTCTATCAAGAGGAATAACCTGTGAGTGATTGGAGTGCAGAATGGGGGGATAACAGAAAATACAGAGAGAATTGTTGAAGATTTGTTGGCAGAAAACGTCCCTGATGTTGTGAAAGATGACACGATATCTATCCAAGATGCTCATCGATCCCACATAAGGTAGATCCCAAAAGAAAGTCACCAAGACGTGTTATATTAAACTTGCCAAAACCAAAGATAGAGAATTTTAATAGTGGCTAGGGATAAATGAAAAGTCATCTACAAAGGAGAGTCAGTAAGAATAAGCTCGAACTACTCAGCAGAAACCAAGTAGGCAAGATGGCTATGGGATGACATATAGAAAGCCCTGAAGGAAAAAAACTGCCAGCCAAGAATTACATATCCAGCAAAACTGCCTATTAAATATGATGGCGAAATTAGGGCATTTCCAAATAAACAGAAGTTTGGGGAATTTGCACAAACCAAACCAAAATTACAAGAAATACTAAAAGGAGTCTTCTAGTTAGAAATTCAGTAACATCAGATAACAATCCAAGACTAGAACACAGGACAGAGCAACCAGACATCAACCCAGACAGGGAAGTCACTGAAAATAGGGAAGCAGATGTCAGTATGTAAAAGATGACAACATTAAAACAAAAAGAGGGACTTAAAAAATGTAGATATAGATTTTTCATATGGAGAGGAAGTCAAGGCGATATAAACAAATAAAAAACTGGTATAAACTTAGAAAAATAAGGGTAAATATTAAGGTAACCACAAAGGAAACTAACAATCCTACAAGTCAAAGTAAAAAACTAGAAAAATATAAAGACTGAGCAAACAAAATCAACAACAATGAAGAAGATGAAAAGAAAATAAAGAAAAACGACTCAGTACAGGAAATTAAGTGGAACAAGAACTGTGAACAACACACACAAAAAAGACGTCAAAATGACAGCAGTAAACCCATACCATACTATACTGAATGTAAATGGAATAAATGCACCAATAAAGAGACAGAGAGTGGCAGATTGGATTAAAAAACACGATCCATCCATATGCTGCCTACAAGAGACGCACTTTAGACATAAAGACACAAACAAACTAAAACTCAAAGGATGGAAAAAATATATCAAGCAAACAACACTCAAAAAAGAGAAGGGGTGGCAACATTAATCTCTGACAAAATAGACTTTAAAGTAAAATCCACCACAAAGTATAAGGAAGGACACTATGTGATGATTAAAGGGTCAATATACCAGGAGGACATAACTATAATTAATATTTACGCATCCAATGACAAGGCTCCAAACTACATAAAACAAACTCTAACAGTACTGAAAAGAGAGGTAGACAGCTCCACAATAGTAGTAGGAGACTTCAGCAGACCACTTTCAGTGAAGGACAGAACATCCAGAAGCTCAACAAAGACACAGAAGAGCTAAATGCTACAATCAACCAACTTGATCTCATAGACATATACCAAACACTCCACCCAACAGCAGCAAAGTATACTTTCTTTTCCAATGCACATGGAACATTCTCCAGAATAGACCACACATTAGGCCATAAAGCAAGCCTAAACAAAATTCAAAGCACTGAAATATTACAAAGCATCTTTTCTGACAATAAAGCCATAAAAGTAGAAATCAACAACACAAAAAGCAAGGAAAAAAAAATTAAACACATGGAAACTGAACACCACCATGATCAAAAACCACTGGGTTATAGAAGAAATTAAGGGTGGAATAAAGAAATTCATAGAATCAAATGAGAATGAAAACACATCCTACCAGAACCTTTGGGACACAACAAAAGCAGTGCTCAGAGGTCAGTTTATGGCAATAAATGCACACATCAAAAAGAAGAAAGGGCCATAATCAAAACTAACCCTACAACTGGAACAGGTAGAAAGAGAGCAGCAAAAGAAGCCCTCAGGCGCCAGAAGAAAGGAAATAATAAGAATTAGAGCAGAATTAAATGAAATAGAAAATAGAAAAACAATTGAAAGAAGAGGACCAAAAGTTGATTCTTTGAAAAGATCAACAAAATTGATAAACCATTTGCCAAGCTGACAGAAGAAAAACAGGAGAGGAAGCAGATAACCCATATAAGAAATGAGATGGGTGATATCACAACAGACCCAACTGAAATTAAAAGAATCATAACAGAATTGTACTCTAACAAATTTGAAAACCTAGAGGAAATGGACAAATTTCTAGAAACTCACTATCTACCTAAACTAGCACAGAGGCAGAACAACTAAATAAACGCATAACAAAAGAAGAGATTGAAAACGTAATTCAGAAACTCCTAACAAAAAAAAGCATTGGCCTGGATGGTTTCACTGGAGAATTCTACCAGACTTTCAGAGGAGAGTTAACACCACTACTGCTAAAGGTATTTCAGAGCATAGAAAAGGATGGAATACTCCCAAACTCATTCTATGAAGCCAGCATAACCCTGATACCAAAACCAGGTAAAGGCACCGCAAAAGAAAAAAATTACAGACCAATATCCCCCATGAACATTGACACAAAAATCCTTGACAAAATTCTAGCCAATAGAATTCAGCAACATATCAAAAAAATAATTCATCATGATCAAGTACCAGGCATGCAGGGATGGTTTAACATTGGAAAAACAATCAATGAAATCCATCACATGAATAAAACAAAAGACAAGAACCACGTGATCTTATCAATCAATGCAGAAAAGGCATTTGACAAAGTCCAACACCCATTCATGATAAAAACTCTCAACAAAATAGGAATAGAAGGGAAATTCCTCAGTATAATTAAGGGCATTTATACAAAGCGAACAGCCAACATCATCCTAAATGGAGAGACTTTGAAAGCATTCCCCTTGAGAATGGGAACCAGACAAGGATGCCCCCATCACAACTCTTATTCAACATTGTACTGGAGGTCCTAGCCAGAACAATTAGGCTAGAAAAAGAAACACAAGGCATCCAAATTGGTAGGGAAGAAGTCAAAGTATCTCTGTTTGCAGATGATATGATCTTATACACAGAAAACCCCAAAGAATCTACAAGAAAACTACTGGAACTAATAGAAGATTTCAGCAAAGTTTCAGGATATGAGACAAACATACAAAAATCAGTTGGATTCCTTTACTCCAACAAAGAGAACCTTGAGAAGAAATTACCCAATCAATTCCATTTACAATAGCCCCCATGAAGATAAAATATTTAGGAATAAATCTAACCAGAGATGTAAAAGATGTATACAATGAAAACTAGAGGACACTACTGCAAGAAACTAAAAGAGACCTGCATAAGTGGAAAAACATACCTTGCTCATGGATAGGTAGACTCAACATAGTGAAAATGTCAGTTCTACACAAAGCCATCTACAGATACAATGTAATACTGATCCAAATTCCGCCAGCATTTTTTAATGAGATGGAAAAACAAATCACCAACTTCATATGGAAAAGGAAGAGAACCTGAATAAATAAAGCATTACTCAAGAAGAAGAACAAAGTGGGAGGCCTCACACTACCTGATTTTAGAGCCTATTATACCGCCATGGTAGTCAAAACAGTCTGGTACTGGTACAACAACAGATACATAGACCAATGGAACAGAATTGACAATCCAGACATATATTCTTCCACCTATGAGCAGCTGATATTTGACAAAGGCCCAAAGCCCGTTAATTGGGGGAAAAAAACAGTCTCTTTAACAAGTGGTGCTGGCATAACTGGGTATCCATCTGCAAAAACTGAAACAAGACCCATACGTCACACCATGCACAAAAACTAACTCAAACTGGATCAAAGACTTAAGTATAAAATCAAAAATGAGAAAGATCTTGGAAGAAAAAATAGGGACAATGCTAGGAGCCCTAATACATGGCATAAACACAATACGAACCATAAGTAATGCACAAGCACCAGAAGAGAGACTAGATAAATGGGAGCTCCTAAAAATCAAACACTTAGGCTCATCAAAAGACTTCAACAAAAGAGTAAAAAGACAAGCTACACACTGGGAAAAAATTTTTGGCTATGACAAATCTGATCAGCATGTAATCTCTAAAATCTACAAGATACTGCAAAACCTCAACAACAAACAGACAAATAACCCAGTTAAAAAATGGGCAAAGGACATGAACAGGCACTTCGCCAAAGAAGATATTCAGGCGGCTAACAGACACATGAAGAAATGCTCACGATCATTAGAAATGTAGATCAAAACTACAACGAGATATCGTCTCACCCCAGCAAGGCTAGGATTAATTCAAAAAACACAAAATAATAAATGCTTGAGAGGTTGTGGAGAGACTGGAACACTTATACACTGTTGGTGGGAATGTAAAATGGTACAGCCACTTTGGAAATCGATTTGGTGCTTCCTTAAAAAGCTAGAAATAGAAGTGCCATACGTTCCAGCTATCCCACTCCTTGAAATACACCGTAGAGAAATAAGAGCCGCTACACGAATAGATATATGCACATCCATGTTCATTGCAACACTGTTCACAATAGAAGAAAGATGGGAAACAACCTAGATGCCCATCAATGGACGAATGGATAAACAAATTATGGTATATCCACGCAGTGGAATACTACACAATGATAAAGAACAGTGATGAAGCCATGAAACATTTTATAACATGGAGGAAGCTAGAGGTCATTATGCTGAGTGAATTTAGTCAGTCACAGGACAAATATTATATACGGTCAGTATTATAAGAACTCAAGAAAAGGTGTAAATGCAGAGGAAAACATTCTTTGATGGTTACGAGGGTGGGGAGGGAGAGTGAGGGTTATTTACTAACTAGATGGTAGACAAGGATTATCTTAGGTGAAGGGAAGGACAGGACACACCACAGGAGAAGTCAGCACAACTGGACTAAACCAAATTTAAGAAGTTTCCTGAATAAAATCAAACACTTTGATGGACATTGTATCAGAGGTAGGGGTCTGGGGACCATGCTTTCAGGGGACATCTAGGTCAATTGGGATAACAAAGCTTATTAAGAAAATGTTCTGCATCCTACTTTGGTGAGTGGCATCTGGGGTCTTAAAACTTGCAAGTGGCCATCTAAGATGCATCAACTGGTCCCAACCACCTAGAGTAAAGGAGAATGACGAACACCAAAGACGTGGAAATTATTAGCCCAAGAGACAGAAGGGGCCACATAAACCAGACACTTCATCAGCCTGAGACCAGAAGAACTAGATGGTGCCGGGCTATCACCCATGACCGCCCTTACGAGGAACACAACAGAGAGTCCTGGATGGAGCAGGAGAAAGATGGGGTGCAGAACTCAAATTCTAGTAAGGAGACCAGACTTAATGGTCTGACTGAGACTGGAGGATCCCAGGAAAGTAAAGCCCCTGGATTCTCTATCAGCCTAGAACTAAAACAGTTTCTGAGGCCAACTCTTCAGACAGGGATAGGACTGGACTGTGGGACATAAAGTGATACTCGTGAGGAGCGTACCTCTTAGCTCAAGTAGATACAAGAGACTAAATGGGCAGCTTCTGTCCAGAGGTGAGATGGGAAGGCAGACAGGGTTAGGAGCTGGTTGAATGGACATGGGGAATCAGAGGTGTAAAGGAGGAGTGTGCTGTCACAGTATAGGGAGAGCAATTACAGTCACATAACAATGTATGTATAAAATTTTTGTATGGGAAAAAATAAAAAAAGTTTGAGAGAATTGGCCTGTGAACCTATCTGGTTCTGTAGTTTTCTTTGTTGGAAGGTTTTAAACCACAAATTCAGATTATGTATTTTCTCTTGAGTAAGCTTTGGTAGTTTGAGTCTTTTAAGGGATTTGTCCATTTCATCGATTTTGTCAATTATATGACCATGAAGTTATTGGTAATATTTACTTATTCTTTTAATGACTGTATGATCTATATTTATGTCCCTTCTGTCATTTCTACTGTTGGTAATTTTCATCTTCTCTCATTTTTTCTTAATCAATCTGGCTGAAAAGTTATTAGTTTTATTGATATTTTTAAAGAACCTGCTTTTTCATTAATTTTTTCTGTATTTTTACCCCATTTTAAAAATCACTCATTTCTGCTTTTTTTTTCTTTTAATTTTTTAAAAATTGTACTTTAGATGAAGATTTACAGAACAAATAGTTTCTCATTAAACAGTCGGTACACATATTGTTTTATGACATTGGTTAACAATCCAACGCATGTCAACACTCTCCCTTCTCGACCTTGGAGGACCTTTTATTTTTGGTGAAAATATACATAGCCAAAGATGCACCATTTCAAAAATTTCTACATGTACAATTCAGTGAAATCGATTACATTCCTCCAGTTGTGCTGCTATTCTTACTATCCTTTTCAAAATTATTCCATCACCATAGTCTTCAACTCACTGTCCCCTAGGCTTCCCATCAAACCTTTTAATTTGCTGTTGTCGGTTTGATCTGGCATAGTTAATTCTTTTTTTTTTTTGTACTTTAGATGAAGGTTTACAGGACAATCAGTTTCTCATTAAACAGTCAGTACACATATTGCCCGGTGACAGCGGTTAATAACCCCACCACATGTCAACACTGTCCCTTCTCAACCTTGCGCTCCCTATCACCAGCTTTCCTGTCCCCTCCTGCCTTCTAGTCCCTGTCCCTGGACTGCTGTGCCTCATTAGTCCTGTTTTGTTTTATGACGCTGTCCAATCTTTGACTGAATGGTGAACCTTGGGAGTGACTTCACCCACCACTGAGCTAAAAGGGTGTCCGGGGGCCATACTCTTGGTGTTTCTCCAGTCTCTTTCAGGGCAGTTAATCTGGTCTTTTTTTTTTGTGAGTTAGAATTATGCTCTACATCCTTCTCCACCTCTGTCCAGAACCCTCTATTGTGATCATGGTCAGAGCAGTCAGTGGTGGTAGCTGGGCACCATCTAGCTGTACTGGACTCAGTCTGGTGGAGGCCTTGGTAGCTGTGGTCCATTGTGGTCCATTAGTCCTTTGGACTAATCTTTTCCTTGTATCCTGTTCTCTTCACACTCCCTTGCTCCCGAAGGGGTGAGACCAGTGGAGTATCTTAGATGGATGCTCACAGGCTTTTAAAACCCCAGATGCTACTCACCAGGGTGGGACATTATCTTTATAAACTGTGTTATGCCTGTTGAGCTAGATGTTCCCTGAGACCATGGTCCCCACAGCCCTCTGCCCAGCAATTCAGTCCCTCAGGGAACTGGATGTGTCTGTGGAGCTTCCACGACCTTTCCTTCTACAAGTTGTGCTGGTTTCCCCAGTATTGTGTACTGTCATACCCTTCACCAAAGTTACCACTTGTCTATTTAGTATTCCCCCCCACCCCTCCATCCCTTGTAACCAACAAAGATAGTTTCTTTTTGTGTATAAACTTTTTAATGAGTTTTTACAATAGAGGTCTCATACAATATTTGTCCTTTTGTGATTGACTTATTTCACCCAGCATAATGTCCTCCAGTTTCATCCATGTTATGAGATGCTTCACAGATTCATCATTGTTCTTTATTGTTGCATAATACTCTATTGTGTGTATGTACCATAATTTGTTTATCCATTCGTCTGTCGATGGGCTTCTAGGTTGTTTCCATCGTCTTGCTATTGGGAACAGTACTGCCACGAACATGGGTGTGCTTATGTCTATTCGTGTGACGGCTCTTATTTCTCTGGGATATATTCCTAGGAGTGGAATTGCTGGATCATATGGTACTTCTATTTCTCGCTTTCTAAGGAAGTGCCATATCATTTTCCAAAATAACTGTATCATTATGCATTCCCACCAGCAGTGCATAAGACTTCTGATCTCCTCGCAGCCTCTCCAACATTTGTTATTTCCAGTTTTTTTGATTCGTGCCAGGAATGCTGGGGCGAGATTGTGGTTTTAATTTGCATTTCTCTAATGGTTAGTGATCGCGAGCATTTCCTCATGTATCTGTTGGCCACTTGAATGTCTTCTTTGGTGAAGTGTCTGTTCATGTCCTTTGCCCATTCTTTAATTGGATTATTTGTCTTTTTTGTAGAGGTGTTGGATTTTCTTGCAGATTTTAGATACTAGACCTTTGTCTGACTTACAATGTCCAAATTTTTTTTCCCTGTCTGTAGGTTCTCTTTTTACTCTTTTGGTGAAGTCTTTTGATGAGCTAAGTGTTTGATTTTTAGAAGATCCCAGTTATCTAGCTTGTCTTCTTGTGTGTGTGTATTGTTAATTATGGTTTTTATCCTATTTATGCCATGTATTAGGGGCCCTAGCAGTGACTCTGTGTTTTCTTCCATGATCTTTATAGTTTTTGGTTTTATATTTAGGTCTTCGATCCATTTTGAATTAGTTTTTGTATATGGTGTGATGTAAGGGTCTTGTTTCATTTTTTTGCAGATGGACGTCCAGTATTGCCAGCACCATTTGTTAAAAAGACTGTCTTTTCCCCATTTGATGGACTTGGGCCCTTGTCGACATAACCAGGTGACAGTAGCTGGATGGATTTACATCTGGGTTCTCACCTCTGTTCCACTGGTCAATGTATCTGTCGTTGTAGTAGTGCCAGGCTGTTTGACTACTGTAGTTGTATAGTAGGTTCTGAGGTCAGGCAGTGCGAGTCCTCCTACTTTATTCTTCTTCTTTGATAGTGCTTTACTTACCTGGGGCTTCTTCCCTTTCCATATAAAGTTAATCATTAGTTTTTCCATCTCTTTAAAGAATGTTGTTGGTATTTGGATCGGAATTGCATTGTATTTATAGATTGCTTTGGGGAGAATTGTCATTTTCATAATGTTGAATCTACCTATCCATGAGCATGGTGTGTTTTTTTCCATTTATGTTGATCCTTTTGGGTTTCTTGCAGTAGTGTTTTGTAGTTTTCTTTGTATAGGTCTTTTACAGCCCTGATTAGGTTTATTCCTGAGTATTTTATTTTTTTAGGGGGCTATTATAAATGGTATTGTTTTCCTGATTTCCTTTTCATTGTTCTCTTTTTTGGTGTATAGGAATCCACCTGATTTTTGTATGTTTACATTGTATTGTTCTACTGTCCTGAATCTTTCTATTAGTTCCAGTAGTTTTCTTATAGACTCTTGAGGGTTTTCTGTGTATAGTATCATATCATCTGCAAACAGGGACAGTTTAAATTCTTCATTACCAATTTGGATGCCCTTTATTTCTTTTTCTTGCCTTATTGCTTGAGCTAGTACTTCCAGCACAGTGTTAAATAGGAGTGGAGATAAAGGGCATCCTTGTCTTGTTCCTGTTCTCAAGGGCAATGTTTTCAGCCTCTCTCTGTTAAGAATGATGTTGGCTGTTGGGTTTGCATAGATGCCCTTTATTATGTTGAGCAATTTCCCTTCTGTACCTATTATATTGAGAGTTTTTATGAGTCTAATGCCTTTTCTGCATCAGTTGAGATGATCATGTGAATCTTTCCTTTTGTTTTTTTAATGTGATGGATTACGTTGATTGATTTGCTGATGTTGAAGCATCCTTACATACCTGGTATGAATCCTATTTGGTCGTGCTGTGTTAGTTTTTTGATATGATGCTGAATTCTATTGGCTAGAATTTTGTTGAGAATTTTTGTGTCTATATTCATGAGAGATATTGGTCTATAATTTTGTCTTTTTGTAGCATCTTTGCTTGGTTTTGGTATCAGGGTTATGCTGGCTTCATAAAATGAATTTGGAAGTGTCGTTTCCTTTTCTCTGTCTGAAATAGTTTGAGTAGTACTGGTATAAACTCTTCTCTGAATGTTTGGTATAATTCTCCAGTGAAGCCATCTGGGCCAGGGCTTTTTTTTGTTGGGAGTTTTTTTTTTTTTTTTTTTTTTTTTAATTAGCTTTTCAGTCTTTTCTCTTGTTATGGGTCTGTTCTGATTTTCTACATCACTTTGTGGTAGTTTGGGTAGGTAGTGTGTTTCTAGAAATTCATCCATTTTCTGTAGGTTTTCAAATTGGTTGGAATATAGTTTTTCATAATACTCTGTTGTATTCCTTTTTATTTCAGTTTGGTCTGTTGTAATGTCCCCCATTTCATTTCTTCTTTGGTTTATTTGTGTCCGCTCCTGTTTTTCTTTTGTCAGTCTGGCCAGTGGTTTGTCGATTTTGTTGATCCTTTCAGAGAAACAACTTTTGGTTTTGTTGATTCTTTCTACTTTTTTTCTATTCTGTATTTCATTTATTACTGCTCTAATCTTTCTTATTTCCTTTCTTCTAGTCACTGTGGGCCTTTTTTGCTGTTCTTTTTCTATTTGTTCGAGTTCTGTAGTTAATGTTTTGATTTTGACACTTTTTTTTTTTTTTGATGTGTGCATCTATTGCTGTAAAGTGTCCTCTGAGGACTGCCTTTGCTGTGTCCCAAAGGTTTTGGTATGATGTGTTTTCATTCTCATTTGATTCTAGGAATTTTTTGATTCCATCTCTGATTTCTTCTATTACCCAGTGATATGTAAGCAGGGTATTATTCAGTTTCCATGTAGTTGATTTTTTTTCCTTGCTCTTTCTAGTGTTAATTTCTACCTTGATGGCATTGTGGTCAGAGAAGATACTTTGAATAATCTCAACGTTTTGGGTCTTGTTGAGGATTGCTCTGTGGCCTAAGATGTGGTCTATTCTGGAGAACGTTCCATGTGCATTGGGAAAGAATGTGTACTTTGCAGTGGTTGGATGGAGTGTTCTGTATATGTCTATGAGTTCCAGTTGGCTGATTGTGCCCTTTAGGTCTTCTGTATCTTTGTGGAGTTTCTTCTTAGTTGTTCTGTCCTTTACTGAGAGTGGTGTGTTGAAGTCTCCTACTATTATTGTGGAACTGTCAATTTCTCTTTTCAGTGTTGTTAGAGTTTGTTTTATGTATTTTGGGGCCCTGTCATTGGGTGCGTAGATGTTTATTATGGTTATGTCTTCGTGATGGATCATCCCCTTAATCATGATATAGTGTCCTTCTTTGTCTTTTATGGTAGATTTTGTTTTAAAGTCTATTTTATCTGAGATTAGAATTGCCACTGCTACTCATTAATGGCATTGTGGTCAGAGTAGATACTTTGTATTATCTCAATGTTTTGGATCTTGTTGAGGGTTGCTCTGTGGCCTAAGATGTGGTCTATTATGGAGAACGTTCCGTGTGCGTTGGAAAGGAATGTATACTTTGCAGCTGTTGTGTGTAGTGTTCTATATGTGTCTGTGAGGCCAAGTTGGCTGATTGTACCCTTTAGGTCTTCTGTATCTTTGTTAAGTTTCTTTTTAGATGTTCTGTCCTTTACTGAGAGTGGTGTCATGGTTTGAATTATGTCCCCCAAAAGATGTGTGTATCAGTTTGGCTGAGCCATGATTCCCAGAATTGTGTGGTTGGCCTCCATTTTGTGAGTGTTATTTTATGTTAAAGAGGATTAGGGTGGGATTGTAACACCACCTTTACCCAGGTCTCATCCAGTGTAAGGGGAGTTTCCCTGGGGTGTGGCCTGCACCACCTTTTATCTGTCAAGAGATAAAAGGAAAGGGAAGCAAGCAGAGAGTCGGGGACCTCATACCATCAAGAAAGCAGTGCTGGGAGGAGAGCGCGTCCTTTCGACCAGGGTCCCTGTGCAGAGAAGCTCCCAGTCTGGGTGAACACTGAAGAGAAGAAGGCCGACAGAGAGAAAAAGCCTTCCCCTGGAGCTGACACCCTGTATTTGGACTTTTAGCCTACTTTAACTGTGAGGAAATAAACTTCCCTTTGTTAAAACCATCCACTTGTGGTTTTTCTGTTATAGCAGCACTAGATGACTCAGACAGGTGTGTTGAAGTCTCCTACTATATTGTGGAACTGTCAATTTCTCTTTTCAGTGCTGTGAGAGTTTCTTTTCTGTATTTTGGAGCCCTGTCATTGGGTGCGTAGATGTTTATTATGGTTATGTCTTCCTGACGGATCATCTCCTTAATCATTATATAGTGTCCTTCTTTGTCTTTTATGGTGGATTTTGTTTTAAAGTCTATTTTATGTGAGATTAGAATTGCCACTGCTGCTCTTTTTTGGTAGGTGTTTGCTTACTATATTTTTTCCATCCTTTGATTTTTTAATAAATTTACATCCTTGTTTCTAAAGTGTGTCTCTTATAGATAGCATATTGATGGATCATGTTTTTGTTTTTATCCATTCTGTCACTCTTCATCTCTTTATGGGTGCATTTAGGTCATTTACATTCAGTGTAATTATTGGTAGGCATGAATTTATTGCTGTCATTTTGTAGTGCTTTTTTCTGTGGTGCAGATGTTTTCTTTGTTCCCCCTACTCTCCTGTGCTGGATTCCTTTTGTTTGTGGAGTTTTTTTCATTTCTTTTGTTGTTGTAGGTTTTGGTTTTCACTGAGACTATGTTCTTCTTCTTTATTTTGATGAGTAGGTTTGTTAACTTTCTTTGTGGTTAAACCTTGAAATTTACCCTTATCTTACTAGGTTTGAACCACTCTATTATTAGTTGGTATTGCCTTTCCTTCTTCTTCATTATAAAGTTCTATACTTAAACACCGTTTATTCCCTCTTTATTGTTCTGATGCTGTTCTCATTTATAGATTAACCTCTCTGGTTCCCTGTTGTACTTCTTCTCGTTTTGGATAGTCCTTGAGAATTCATTTCCTAATGGCTGGTATAAATCCTGTGTCCTAGATTCAGCCTATGATCTGATGTTGTTTGTTCTCAGATCAAAGGACTCCCTTTAATAATTCCTGTAAGTTTGGTTTTGTTTTTACATAGTCCCTTAATTTCTGTTTATCTGGAAATGACCTAATTTCACCATCATATTTGAATGAGAGATTTACAGGATATGTTATTCCTGGCTGGCAATTTTTTTCTTTCAGGGTTTTATATATGTCATCCCATTGCCTTCTTGCCTGCATGGTTTCTGCCGAATAATCCGAGCTTAGTCTTATTGTTTCTCCTCTGTATGTGACTTTTTGTTTTTCTTGAGCTGTTCTCAGGATTCTTTGTTTGTCTTTGGTTGTTTGTCTTTGTTTGTCTTTGCAAGTGTGACTATGATAAGTCTTGGTGATTTTCTTTTGGGGTCTATCCTATATGAGGTTTGTTGAGTTTCCTGGATGGTCAGCTTTTCATCTTTCATGATATTGGGGAAGGTTTCTGTCAGCAATTCTTCAATGATCCTCTCTGTGTTTTCTGTTTTCTCCCCCTGTTCTGGAACTACAATCACTTGCATATTTTTACTTTTGTTTCATCCCACATAATTCTCAGGGTTTCTTCATTTTTCTCCATTCTTTTTTTCTGATTTTTCCTCAGACGGAGTTGTATCCAAGTGTTTGTCTTCAGTTTTGCTGATCCTGTCTTCCATCGTTTCAAACCTGCTCCTCAGCCCTTCTATGTCACTGTCCATTTCTGAAATCTTGTTGTTTGTCTTTTGGGTTTCTAATTGTTGTTTTTGTATGATTTCTAGTTATGAATTTATTTTAGCATTTGTTCCTGTATTATTTTCTTGAATTCTTCCATTTTTTTGTCTTTATTTTCCACGAATTTGTCTGCCTTTTCCATGAATTTGTCTATTTTTTACTCATTTTTGTCTGGTTTTTGCTTCAGCTCTTGGAGAATTCTGAGTATTTAGAGATTTGAATTCCCTATCAGGTAGTTCTAGTGCCTTTTCTTATACTGGAAAGTCATCTGCTGTTTTATTTTGGATGCCTACTGGAACCATCCTGTCCTGTTTTTGTAAATGTTTTGATATTGTCTGCTGTCTTTGGGGCATTCAGTAGTTATTTTCCTTGTTTATTGATTGTAGATTTGTTTGTTTTGTCCTGCTTTTTTGTTTTATTGGGTTATGTCTAAGCAGGCGGGTGGTGCATTCTTTGTTGTTTGCTCGTCTGTGGGCATGATACTTTTCATCTCCTTTTTCAATGGGCAGGGCCAGCCACTCAGGTATGGTACAGCAGGGCAGGTCAAGCTGAAGGGGAGTTGCTTGGATGTGTTTTGCTGGCACATACTAGGGCTGACAAGGGGGCCAGGAATGAGTGCAGGGCAGGTTCTAGTAGGCCGTGCCTTTGCTGCTCTTGGTTGTCATGTTCAGTGCACAGCGCAGGTAGGCAGGAAGGAGGGGAGAGATTGTTATGTATGGAGCTAAGATGGGTATGGGAAGGAGGAGAGAGAGGAGAGAACAACAGGAGCCAAAAACATACACACAAACAAACAGAAAAGAGTGCTAAGGGAGCTTGCTGTTGGAGTGGAGAGATGAGAGACAGAGGAATGGAGAAAAACAAAAGGGGGGAAAAAAAGGGTAAAAGAAAACAATAAATAAATAAAAATTACAGGAAAAACAGAAAAAAAAAAAGTCCCCAGGGATCCTACCAGTGCAGCTGGTAGGACTGGGGAAGTTGCTCCCAGGCCGTAAAGTACAGCTTGGCTAGCAGGGGTAGAGGTGTCATACAGTGCCGGTATTCAGGAGACACGAAGAGAATAAGTATAGAGAGACAAGAAACTGAGAAATGACACCAGTAAGGAGAACGATGAAAAGGAAATCAGGAAAACAATACCATTTTCAATAGCCCCTAAAAAGATAAAATACTTAGGAATAAATCTGACCAGGGATGTAAAAGACCTATACAAAGAAAACTACAAAACACTACTGCATGAAACCCAAAGGGATCTACATAAATGGAAAAACGTACCATGCTCATGGATAGGCAGACTCAACATTGTGAAAATGACAAGTCTACCCAAAGCAATTTACAAATACAATGCAATCCCGATCCAAATACCAACAACATTCTTCAAAGAGATGGAAAAACTAATCATTAACTTTATATGGAAAGGGAAGAAGCCCCGAATAAGTAAAGCACTACTGAAGAAGAAGAAGAAAGTTGGAGGACTCACACTACTTGACTTCAGAACCTACTATACAGCTACAGTAGTCAAAACAGCCTGGTACTGGTACAACGACAGACACATTGACCAATGGAACAGAATTGAGAACCCAGATGTAAATCCATCCACCTACGGTTACCTGATCTTCGACAAGGGCCCAAAGTCCATCAAATGGGGAAAAGACAGTCTTTTTAACAAATGGTGCTGGCAAAACTGGATATCCATTTGCAAAAAAATGAAACAGGATCCATACCTCACACCGTATACAAAAACTACTTCAAAATGGATCGAAGAACTGAATATAAAGCCTAAAACTATAAAGTTCATAGAAGAAAAAATAGGACCAACACTTCCGGCCTTAATACATGGCATTAACAAGATACAAACCATAATCATCAACGCACTAACCCCAACAGATAAGATAGATAACTGGGATCTTCTAAAAATCAAACACCTATGCTCTTCAAAAGACTTCACCAAAAGAGTAAAAAGAGAACCTACAGACTGGGAAAAAATTTTTGGACAGTACAAGTCAGACAAAGGTCTAATCTCCATAACCTACAAGAAAATCCAACACCTCTACAACAAAAAGACAAATAATCCTATTAAAAAACGGGCAAAGGAAATGAACAGACACTTCACCAAAGAAGACATTCAAATGGCCAGCAGACACATGAGGAAATGCTCGTGATCACTAGCCATTAGAGAAATGCAAATTAAAACCACAATGAGATACCATCTCACCCCGACATTACGGGCACGAATCAAAAACACTGGAAATAACAAACGTTGGAGGGGCTGCGGGGAGATGGGAATTCTTATGCATTGCTGGTGGGAATGCAAAATGATACAACCATTTTGGAAAATGATATGGCGCTTCCTCAGAAAGCTAGAAATAGACATTCCATTCGATCCAGCAATCCCACTCCTAGGAATATACCCTAGAGAAATAAGAGTCGTCACTCGAACAGACATATGCACACCCATGTTCATGGCAGCATTGTTCACAATAGCAAAACGATGGAAACAACGTAGGTGCCCATCAACAGATGAATGGATAAACAAACTATGGTACATACACACAATGGAGTACTATGCAACGAGAAAGAACAACAATGAATCTGTGAAGCATCTCATACCATGGATGAAACCGGAGGACATTATGCTGAGTGAAATAAGTCAATCAGAAAAAGACAAATATTGTATGAGACCTCTATTGTAAAAACCCATGAAAAAGTTCACACACAAAATGTAACAATCTTTGTTGGTTACCAGGGATGGGAGGGGTGGGGTGGAAATACTAAATAGGCAACAGATAAGTGGTATCTTGGGTGAAGGGTGAGACAGTACACAATACATGGGAAACTAGAACAACCTGTACAAGGAAAGGTCATGGAAGCCCCAGAGACACATCCAAACTCCCTAAGGGACTGAATTGTTGGGCGGAGGGCTCTGGGGACCACGGTCTCGGGGAACATCTAGCTCAATTGGCATGACACAGCTTATAAAGACAATGCGCTACATTCTACCTTGGTGAGTAGTGTCTGGGGTCTTAAAAGCCTGTTAACGGCCATCTAAGATACTCCACTGGTCTCATCCCTTCGGGAGCAAGGGATAATGAAGAGAACAGGATACAAGGAAAAGATTAGTCCGAAGGACTAATGGTCCACAGCTACCGAGGCCTCCACTGGACTGAGTCCAGTACAGCTAGATGGTGCCCGGCTACCACCACTGACTTCTCTGACCAGGATCACAACAGAGGGTTCTGGACAGAGCTGGAGAAGGATGTACAGCATAATTCTAACTCACAAAAAAAAAGACCAGATTTACTGGCCTAAAGGAGACTGGAGAAACCTCGAGAGTATGGCCCCCAGACACCCTTTTAGCTCAGTGGTGAAGTTACCTCCGAGGGTCACTGTTCAGCCTGGGAGTGGACAGCCCCATAAAACCAAATGAGACTAACGAGGTACAGGAGTCCAGTGACAAGGGCCAGAAGGCAGAAGGGGACAAGGAAGCTGTTGATAGGGAACCCAAGGTTGAGTAAGGATATTGTTGATGTGTTGTGAGATTGTTAACCATTGTCACAGGGCAACATTTGTAGTAACTGTTAAATGAGAAACTATTTTGTTCTGTAAGCCTTCATCTTAAGTGAGAATAACAGCACAATTGGAAGAGCATAGTCAATGTCACTGAACTGTGTATACAGAAATTTTTGAAATGGTGTATCTTTGACTATGTGTATCTTCACCAAAAAAAAAAAAAAAGGTTGAGAAGTTAGAGGGTTAATATGTTGTGGGGTTGTTAACCAATGTCATAAAACAACATGTGTACTACTGTTTCATGAGTAACTATTTGTTCTGTAAGCCTTCACCTGAAGTACGATAAAATATATTAAATAAATAAATAAATAAAAAAGAAAAAAAAAAAGAGAAATGAAGAAAGAGAAAAAGAGAGAAGAAAACCAAACAAACATACAAACAAACAAAAACCCAAAAAAACAGAAGCAAAAAAAAAAAAAAAATGCCCCCAGGGATGTTACTGTGCATCTGTGCAGTGGTAGGGAGTAGCTCCCAAGCCACGCTGTACTGCCTGGATAGAAGGCGTTCCCAAGCTGAGAAAAGAAAAAGAAAACAAACGAATCCAACCAGAAGAAATCAGAACAAACAAACAAGCAAACAGAAAAAGCCCCAGGGGTTCCACCAGCGTTGCAGCACGGACCAGGAAGCAGTTTCACATTCAGCGGTGTTTCACAGCCTTTCAGGAAGAAGCAAGAATGGCACATGGAGCCACAAGTTTTGGAGAGAGGGGGTGGTGGTGAGAGGTAAGGCAGAAATCTAAAGAAGTGGAAAAAAGCAACACCAGCAGCCAACAAATGGCACTCAGGGAGCCTGCCAGTGTGGGCAGGTGGAATCCAAGCTACACCAGGGTGAAGCTGGTGCTTCCTGGCCAAGAGACTATGGCCAAAGGAAGCAGAGGAGGTCGAGTGGGGATGAATAGGGGTGGGGGTGGGGGAAGCGTGTATCACTGGTTACCTGTTGTTCTGACTCCTGTTGGATATTCCATGAAGCTGCTTTCTTGTACCCCCTGTTCACTGATGTCCGATAGGAGTCCAAGATGGTAGATCCATGCTGCAATAGCTGATAGGAGACCTCTGCATGTATCTCTCCTCGCTCTCCATTCTCAGTCAGTATCTTATTCCATTCGGTGCTTGACTGAGTTCTTTATCTCTTCATTTGATGCTTATGGTTTCAGGATTGACGTGTTTCTCTGTTTGGCTTAGTTTTTCAGATCTTTGCTATGGAGGGATGGTGTGGTGCTTCTGTTTATAGTGCCATGTTGCCTGGAAGTCCTCATTTCTGCTTTTATCTTTATTTTTCTTTTCTCTTGCTTGCTTTGGGTTAAATTTACTTTTCTTATCGTTGATGAGGATTTTTTTTCTTTTCTAGTAAAAGCATTTAATACTATAAATTTCCCTTTATTCATTGTTTTGGCTCTACCCCATGAATTTTGCTGACTGTTTTTAAATTTTATTATAGCTTTATTTTAAAATTTAATTAGAATTTTTCTGATTTGTCTTCTGAATTTTTCTTTGACCAATGTATTATTTTGAAGTACATTTTTTGTTTTCCAAATATTTAGGAAATTTATCAGTTATACTTTTTATTCTGACTCCTAGCTTAATATTGTTTTTGCCAGAGAATATGTTTCTTATGATTTCAATTATTTTAAATGTTTTGAAGCTTGGTTTATGGTTTGGAATGTCTTGGTGAATGTTCTGTGTACACTTTAGAAGAATGTGTATTCTTGGTGTCAGTTATGTCATTTGTTGAGTGTCAATTATGTCATGTTGGTTGATAGTGTTACTCAAGTCTTCTGTATTGTTACTGATTTTCTGTCTTTGTTCTGTTAATTACTGCTAAATCAGTAGTACCAAGTCACCATATATAACTCTATAGAATTTTACAATTCTTTCTTATCTATTTCTCCTTTCAGTTCTGTCAGTTTTTGTTTTAATTATTTTGAAGCCCTTTTGTTAGGTATAAGAACATTTAGAATTGTTTTGCCGCCTTAGTGAACTGATCCCTGTATAATTATGCAATGTCCCTTTTTATCCCTTGTAATATTCCGTTTTGCATGGTTTTTGTCTGTTATTAGTATAGCCATTGTTTTTGATTATTGTTTGCAAGGTATGTATTTTTCCATCCTTTAATTTTAACCTGTTTGCACTTACAGATTTTTAAATGAGTTTCTTTTATATAGTGTACAGTTGGGTCTTGCTCTTTTAGCCAACATGGCAATCTTTGTCTTTTAAGTGGTGGGTTTAGTTAGTGTACATTTAATGTAATAATTGATGTTGGAATTACAGCTACCATTTTGCTGGTTTGTTTTCTCTTTATTGCATCTGTTTCTTGTTCCTCTTTTCCTTTTTTTTTTCTTGCCTACTTTTAGATTGAGTATTTTTAAAAATTCTACTTTATCTCCACTGTTTGTCTTATAAGAGCTCTGGTGGCCCAGTGGTTAAGTGCTTGGCTGCTATGTGAAAGGTCAGCAATTCAAACCCACCAGCCGCTCTGTGGGAGAAATATGTGGCAGTCTGTAAAGATTACAGCCTTGGAAACCCTATGGGGAAGTTCTGCTCTGTTCTGTCCAGTTGCTATGAGTTGGAATCAACTTGATGGCAGTGGATTTTTTTTAAATTTGTCTCATTATTTATACCTCTTTAAAAAAATTTTTCTTGGTAGTTGCCCTAGTATCTATCTTATTATACATATTGAAATAAAATTGCAGTCTAGCTTCAAATAATATTATACTGCTTTACATATTGTGTAAGAACCTTACAACAGTATACTCTCAATCTCTCCCTATTCTTGTTTTTTGTGCTATTGTTGTCATATATTTTACTTTTATATATACTGTACTGTAAACCCCCACCTAATACATTACTGCCACTATAGAGTCAGTTATCTTTTAAAGCTATTAAAAGTGAGAAAAATATCTTTTATGTTTACCTTTATTTTAATAATTTCTGGATATTTAAATTTCTTTGGTTAGATTCAATTTTTTTTTTTCCTTATATCACATTTTTTATTACTGAAGAACTTAAAACAGATTTTTTCTTTTGGTATTGCAGGTCTACTGGTAATGAATTTTCTCAACTTTTGTTAGACTGCATTTTCATAGGATATAGAATTCTGAATAGTTTTTTTTTTTTCTTGTTAGCATTTTAAAGATGTCAATTCTTTGTCTTCTGGCTTCTATAGTTAATGACAAATAAACACACTGCCTTTGAGTCGACTCCAGCTCATAGCGACGCTATAGGACAGAGTAGAACTACCCTATAGAGTTTCCAAGGAGTGCCTGGTGGATTCAAACTGCCAACCCTTTGGTTAGCAGCCATAGCACTTAACCACTACCCCACCAAAGTTTCTTCCTTATGAGAAGTAGTCTACTATAATTCGTATCTTTTTCCCCTCAGTTTATAATGTGTTTTTTTTTTTTTTTCTCCAGCTTTCTCTTGCCCTTAGGATTTTCTCTTTATTTTTGGCTTTAAGCAGTTTCAATATGATGTGCTTAACAGTCTGTGTGGGTGGAGGGCTTTTTATTGTTTCTTGTTTTTGTTATTCATCCTTTTTGGAGTTTTCTGAGCTACTTAGATTCATGGTTTAATTCTTGGACATCATTTTTCAAAACTTTTTTGCTTTGTTCTTCTTCTCTTTTTCTGGTATGCTACACCATTTGATATTGTTCCACAGCTCTTTGATGCTCTGATCTGTTTATTCACTCTTTTCTCTTGATATTTCAGATTCGATAATTTATATTGACCTATCTTCAAATTTACTGATACTTTTCTCAACTTCATTGAGTCTACTGATGAACCTGTTGAAGCCATACTTGCTCGCTGTTACAAATTTTCTACATTTCTAACATTTCCATTTTTCTCATTCTTATAGCTTCCAACTCTGTTGAAATTTGCTGTACATTCATGTGTGTTGTTTACCTTTTCAGTTAAAGCTTTTAATATATTAATATAGTCTGATAGTTCCAACATCTCATTCTGGTTTTGTTCATTGCTTTGTCTCTTTTATTTTGTTTTATTTTATTGTACTTCAGGTGAAAGCTTACAGAACAAATGAATTTGGAAGTGTTGCTTCCTGTTCTATGCTCTGAAATAGCTTGAGTAGTACTGGTACAAGCTGTTATGTAAATGTTTTGTAGAATTCTCCAGTGAAGCCATCTGGGTCGGGGCTTTTTTCGGTTGGGATTTTTTTTTTTTTTAATCTTTTTGATCTCTTCTCTTGTTATGGGTCTGTTCAGATTTTCAACATCACTTTTTTGTAGTTTGGGTAGGCCGTGTGTTCCTAGAAATTTATCAATTTCTTCTAGGTTTTAAAATTTGTTGGTTTATAGTTTTTCATAATATTTGGTTATAATTCTTTTTATTTCAGTTGGGTCTGTTGTAATGTCCCCCATTTCATTTCTTATTGGGTTATTTGTGTCCTTTCCTGTTTTTCTTTTGTCATTCTGGCCAGTGGTTTGTCGATTTTGTTGATTCTTTCAAAGAACTAACTTTTGGTTTTGTTGATTCTTTCTATTTTTCTGTTCTCTATTTCATTTACTTCTGCTCTGATCTTTACTATTTCCTTTCTTCCAGTGGTTGTGGGCTTTTTTTTCTGTTCTTTTTCTATTTGTTTGAGTTCTGTAGTTAATGTTTTGATTTTGTCCCTTTCTTCTTCTTTGAGATGTGCATCTATTGCTATAAATTGTCCTCTGAGGACTGCCTTTGCTGTGTCCCAAAGGTTTTGGTATGATGTGTTTTCATTCTCATTTGATTCTAGGAATTTTTTGACTCCATCTCTGATTTCTTCTATTACCCAGTGATGTGTAAGCAGGGTATTATTCAGTTTCCATGTAGTTGATTTTTTTTCCTTGCTCTTTCTAGTGTTAATTTCTCCTTGATGGCATTATGGTCAGAGAAGATACTTTGAATTATCTCAACGTTTTGGATCTTGTTGAGGGTTGCTCTGTGGCCTAAGATGTCGTCTATTCTGGAGAATGTTCCATGTGCATTGGAACAGAATGTGTACTTTGCAGCGGTTGGATGGAGTGTTCTATATATGTCTATGAGGTCCAGTTGGCTGATTGTGCCCTTTAGGTCTTCTGTATCTTTGCTGAGTTTCTTCTTAGTTGTTCTGTCCTTTACTGAGAGTGGTGTGTTGAAGTCTCCTACTATTATTGTGGAACTGTCAATTTCTCTTTTCAGTGCTGTTAGAGTTTTTTTTATGTATTTTGGAGCCCTGTCATTGGGTGCGTAGATGTTTATTATGGTTATGTCTTCATGATGGATCATCCCCTTAATCATGATATAGTGTCCTTCTTTGTCTTTTACGGTAGATTTTGTTTTAAAGTCTATTTTATCTGAGATTAGAATTGCCACTGCTGCTCTTTTTTGGTAGTTGTTAGCGTGATATATTTTTTTACAACTTTTGACTTTTAATAAATTCACATCTTTGTTTCTAAGGTGTGTCTCTTGTAGACAGCATATTGATGGATCCTGTTTTCTTATCCATTCTGTCACTCTCTGTCTCTTTATGGGTGCATTGAGTCCATTTACATTCAGTGTAATTATTGATAGATGTGAGTTTGTTGCTGTCATTTTGTAGTGCTTTTTTTTTGTGGTGCTGACGTTTTCTTTGTTGTTCTTACTCTCTTATGCTGAGTTACTTTTGTTTGTGGATTTTTTTTTCATTTCTTTTGTTTTTGTAGGGTTTGTTTTTTCCCGAGACTTTATGTTTATTGTCTTTATTTTTATGAGTTGGTTTGTTAACTTTCTTTGTGGTTACCATGAATTTTACCCTTATCTAAGTGTGAAGCAGGCTACCATTACTTGGTATCACCTTGCCTTCTCTCCATTACAAGGTTCTATGCCTATGCCGTTTATTCCCTCTTTTATTGTTTTGATGTTGTTGTCATTTACTGATTAACTGTTCTGATTCCCTGTTGTGTTTCTTTTGGTTTTGGATAGTCCTTGAGAGTTCATTTCCTAGATTGGTATCTGGCTCGTACGATCCTGCGTCCTAGGTTTCTTCCTGTGGGCTGAAGCTGTTTGTCCTTAGATCGAAGAACTCCCCTTAATAATTCTTGTAAGTTTGGTTTGACTTTTACGTATTCCCTTAATTTCTGTTTTTCTGGAAATGATCTAATTTCAGCATCGAATTTGAACGAGAGTTTTGCAGGATATATTATTCTTGGCAGGCAATTTTTTTATTTCAAGATTTTATATATGTCATCCCATTGCTTTCTTGTCTGCATGGTTTCAGCCGAATAATCTGAGCTTAGTCTTATTGTTTCTCCTCTGTATGTGACTTCTTGTTTTTCACGAGCTGCTCTCAGGATTCTTTGTCTTTGGTTTTGGCAAGTATGAGTATGATATACCTTGGTGATTTTCTTTTGGGGTCTCTTCTATATGGGGTTCGTTGAGCTTCTTGGATGGCCAGCTTTACATCTTTCATGATATTGGGGAAGTTTTCTGTCAGCAGTTCCTCAAACATCCTCTCTGTGTTTTCTGTTTTCTGCCCCTCTTCTGGAATGCCAATCACTCGTAAATTTTTGCTTTTAATTGTGTCCCACATAACTCTCAGGGTCTCTTCATTTTTCTTTGTTCTTTTTTTCTGAGTTTTCCTGAAACAGAGTTGTATCCAAGTGTTTGTCTTCAATTCCACTGATCTTGTCTTCCACCGTTTCAAATCTGCTTCTCAGCCCTTCTGTGACATCATGCATTTCTGAAATGTTGTTGTTTATCTTTTGGATTTCTGATTATTGTCTATGTATAATTTCTAGTTGTGAATTTATTTTGGCATTTTGTTCCTGCATCATCTTCCTGAATTCTTCCAATTTTTTGTTTGTATTTTCCATAAATTTGTCTTTTTTTTCCTCATGGTTTTCAGCTTTTTGCCTCAGTTCTTGGAGAATTCCGACTATTAGAGATTTGAATTCCCTATCAGGTAGTTCTAGTGCATGTTTCTTCTACTGGAAAGTCATCAGGTGTTTTATTTTGTACGCCTACTGGAACCATTCTGTACTGTTTTTGTAAGTGTTTTGATGTTGCCTGCTGTTTTTGGGGGCATTGAGGAGGTATTTTTGTCATTTATTGATTGTAGATTTGTTTGTTTCGTCCCTTTTTTTAAAAAAAATTTGACTATGTCTGAGCAGGCAGACTGTGTGTTCTTTGTTGTTTGCTCGTCTGTGCGCTCAATACTTTTCGCCTCCTTCTCCAACTGACAGGGTCAGTCACTCAGATATGGTACAGCAGGGCAGGTCTAGCTGAAGAGGAGTTACTGGGATGGGTTGTTTGTGGCACTTACTATAGCCACCAGGGCGGGTTAGTAGTCAGTGCAGGGCAGGTTCCAGTAGGCTGTGCCTGTGCTTCTTGGTGGTGTGATGTCAAGCGCATGGTGCAGGTAGGCAGGATGCAGCGGGGAGATTGTTATTTGTGGAGCTAAGATGGATATGGGAGAGAGGAGAGAGGAACAGGAGTCAAAAACGTACAAACAAACAAAAAAGAATGCTAGGGAAGCTTCCTGTTGGAATGGAGAGATGAGAGACTATGAAATGGAGAAAAACAGAAAGGGGAAGAGGAAGAAAAGAAAAGAATGAATAAATAAAAATCAAAAGAATGAGAAAATAAAAAAAAAGAAAAGAATGAATAAATAAAAATTAAAGAACTGCAAAGTTCCCAGGGATCCCACTGATGCAGCTATGAGGTCTGGGGAAGTCGCTCTCAGGTGTTGCAGTACAGCCTGGCTACAAGGTGTAGAGGTATACAATGCCTGGTATTCAGGGATCAGAAAGAGAAGGAAGATATAGAGAAACAAGAAACTGAGCAATGACGAAAGACGAAAAGGGAAAAAGAAGGAAAAGAAAACAAAACAAATTAAAAAAAAAAAAAAGAACAAGAAAGGCCCCCCAAAAAAACAGAAGGAAAAAAAAAAAACCAACAACAATGAAAATAGAAATGCTCTCAGGGATCCCTCTGCACGTCTGTGGAAGCTGAAGGGGAGTTCTTTGCCACGCAGCTCCGCCTGGCCAGAAAGGGCTCCCAACTCAAGAAAATGAAAAGAAAACAAACAAATAATTCAAAACGAACAAATTAACATAAACCCTGGGATCCCACCAGCGCGGTAGCCCAGACCGGGAGCAGCTCCACACTCGAATGGAGCTCCACAGCCCCTCAGGAAGAAGCAAAGATGGCGCACGGGGCCAGGCACTCGAGCGAAAGGATGGGGAGGTGGCAAGAGGCAAGCAAGAAATCAAAAGAAGTAGAAAAAAAGAAAAAAGCAACACCAGCAGCCAACAAATGGCACTCAGAGAGACAGCTAGTGCGGGCTGGTGTTTCTGGATAAGAGACTGTGTCCGCGGGAAGCAGAGGAGGCCGAGTGTGGGTGAGGAAGGGTAGAGAGTGAGAAAGCGTATATCACAAATTGCCGGCACTCTGGAGCCCCTCAGGAAGAAGCAAAGATGGCGCACGGAGTAAGGCACTCGAGTGAAAGGAGGGGGAGGTGGCGAGAGGCAAGTGAGAAATCAAAAGAAGCAGAAAAAAAAAAAAAAAGCAACACTAGCAGCCAACAAATGGCACCCAGAGAACGGCCTGCTTGGGTGTGTGGAATCCAAGCAGCTGGCACTTCCTGGTCAAGAGACCGTGGCCACGGGAAGCAGAGGAGGCCAAGCAGGGGCGAAGAGGGGTGGGGGGTGGGAAAGTGCACATCACAAATTACCGGTTGTTTTGTCTCCCGCTGGATGCTCCGTGAGGCTGCTTTCTCGTACCCCTGTTTGCTGGTCTCCGATAGGAGTCCAAGAAAGTGGATCCATGCTGCGTATGCTGGTACGGGACCTCTGCATGAATCTCTCCTCGCTCTCCGTTCTCTGTCAGTTTTCTCACTCCATTGGTGCTTGGCTGAGTTCTTTATCTCTTCATTTGATGTTTTAGGGTTTCAGGATTGTTGTATTCTCTGTTTGGCTTAGTTTTTCGGATCTTTGCTGTGGAGGGACGGCGTGGTGCTTCTGCCTAGAGTGCCATTTTGCTGGAACTCCTGATTGCTTTGTCTCTTGATAGTGGGTTTAGTTGTTTTTTTTTCTTTTCCTTTTTCTTTTTGCATCTTTTAATTTTTGACTGAATGTTAGACATTATGTATTGACCAGTAGCGACTGAAGTAAATAGTATTTATTCCTTGAGGTCTAATAAAATAGACATGAATCTTTTACTGATAGGCCATTAGTGTGTATGTTAGCAGGAGATATTGAGTTATTTTAGTCAGGAATTGAGATAGGTTTAGGCTGGGTTGTTTCTATGGCTATCTTTAGTCTATTACTGGATTCAAATTCTTCGAAGGTTCCTTGTGTTTAGTGTGGGAGTGGGGTTACCCATGGGTTTTTCTCAGAAAAACAATCCTTAGCT
Source organism: Dugong dugon (assembly GCA_030035585.1). NCBI lineage: Eukaryota > Metazoa > Chordata > Mammalia > Sirenia > Dugongidae > Dugong > Dugong dugon. Next base: position 125,919,976 of record CM057462.1, on the reverse strand, counting down.
TTTGGCTTTTCCTTTGCACCTGTGCCTTGTGTTCATGTCCCTCCTCCGGTGGTAGACTGATTTTGCTTGTTACTTGGGGCTTGATAGTTTGGTGGTGGGAGTTGGGGAGGTTTCCTGTTTTTCTAATAGCCTCAATCTTAGGCAGATCTCTTCTCCTCAGGTATTGGAGGTGGAATTTTCTCTGTGATCTTGCCCCTTTTCTTTTCTACATCCAGACTCTAGCTTTCTCTTTAGCAGGTCTTGTGCAGAAGAGTTTCCTGCCCCTTCCTCAGTGATAAGAGATATCTAATTGTCTAGGCCCAGGACAGTGTCTTACTCTTTCTCCAAAGGTAGAGGATTTTTCTTTTACTCCTCCCTCAGCCACAGAGGGTGTATTCACATGTATCTTTACAGTGACACTGTTTTCTGCCCTTACCCGAGCAGCTTAAAGAGTTTGTTTTGTAGGGTAGTAGCATTAGGGCAGGACTTTGTGCCTCTCAGAGCAGCAACTGTTCCCCTCTTGCCAGCCTGCACCACTGAAGGAAGCTTTCTCTGGTTTCCTGGAAAAGCAGGGCTGATGCCCAGGACCAAGGAGATGGGGCCACCACCCAGGGCCACTGCCCAGAATCTGCTGGGCAGAGCTACCATCCAGATGTGCCTGGAGACTAGGGGATTATTTTTAAGTCTTGAGATCTAATGAAATTTGCCCTGTTGGATTTTGGACTTTCCTGGTACCCATGATCCATCTTTTTCTTCCATTTTCTCCCTTTTGGAATAGAAATGTCTCCTTTGTGCTTGTTTCACCATTGTACTTTGGAAGCAGATAGCTTGTATTCTAGATTTCACAAGTCCACAGATAGAGAGGAATTTTTGCCCAAGATGGGCCATACCTAGAGTCGCATTCATACCTTAATGAGATGATTCAGAAGATGAGATTTTAAACTTAGATTAAATGCTGGAATGGGTTAAGACTTTTGAGCATGCTGGAATGGGGTGAATGTATTTTGCATGTGGGAAGGGAATGAATTTTGGCAAAGGGCAGAGTGGTATGGATTGATTTGTGTCCCTTATATGTTATAGTTCTAATCCCTGTATCTGTGAATATGATCTTGTTTGGGGGAAATAGTCTTTCACTTAAGTCATACTGAAGTAGAGTGGGTCCTAATCCTAATCCCTTCTGAGTGGTATTTTATAAAAAGGGAGAACAGACATGGAAACAGTTGCACAGGAGGAAGACAGATGCCATGCGATAACAGATGTAGATGCGCCTATCAGCAGCAAAGGAACGCCAAGGATGGCTGGTAACTACCAGAAGCTAGAACAGAGGCATGGAATAGTTCCTCTTTGAGAGCCCTCAGAAGGAATCTACACAGCCAATACCCTGATTTGGACAGCTAGCCCCCAGAACTATGAGAAAATAAATTTCTGTCCTCTAAAGGCACTCACTTGGTGGTATTTTATTATGGAAGCCCTAGGAAACTAAGACATTTGATTTGATGCAGTAGTATGGGGAATCACATGTTGGTGAATAAAGCACACGCTGTAAGTCCCTGGATTGTGCTTCTGTCTTAGACCACGGGGGCAGGAAAGACAGCTCTGTATCTTGATCCCAGGTTGACCCAGTTGTTTATCCTATGTAAAATGAATCTCTACCCCTTAAAGGATGGAAGGCTTCTAACTTTGTCACCAAAGGGCTATTTGATCTCAAAGAATGGTGCCTTATTGGGGATTTGACATTGACCTTAGTTGCTCCAGGTTGGAAATTCAGCAGTGGCACTAACTAGATTAACCTTGGTAGGTGGCAGCCCATGCTATTGGCCTCGTGCATATCCTCCATCCTTGCTACCATGACTACTTTATTAATGAACTGTGATAGTACTAGGGTGGGAAATGATAGAGGGTGGCTGACGTCAATTGGTTAAGTCATACTGTCTGTTTATTTAGTAGTTTATCTATGGTAAATGCTTTTCTTAAATTGTACTTTAGATGAAGGTTTCCAGAGCAAATTAGTTTTTCATTAGACAATTAATACACATAGTGTTTTGTGACACTGGTTGCCAACCCCATGACATGTCAACAGTCTCCTCAACTTTGGGTTCCCCAGCTTTCCTGTCCCCTCCTGCCTTCTCATCCTTGTCCCTAGAGTGATGTGCTTACTTTGTCTTGGTTTGTTTTATGGGCCCATCTAATCTTTGGCTGAAGGGTGAACCTCAGGAGTGACTTCAGTACTGCGTTAAAAGCGTGTCCAGGGGCCATACTCTTGGGGTTTCTCCAGTCTCAGTCAGACCAGTAAGTCTGGTGTTTTTTTGTGAGTTAGAGTTTTGTTCTACATTTTTCTCCAGCTCTGTCCGGGACCCTCTGTTGTGATCCCTGCCAGAGCAGTCGGTGGTGGTAGTCGGGCACCATCTAGTTGTGTTGGACTCAGTCTGGTGGAGGCTGTAGTACTTATGGTCCATTAGTCCTTTGGAATAATCTTTCCCTTGTGTCTTTGGGTTTCTGGATTATCCCTTACTCCATCCAAATGGGATGGGACCAGTGGAGTACCTTAGATGACTACTCACAAGCTTTTAAGACCCCAGGTGCTGCTCACCAAAATAGAATGTAGAACATTTTCTTTATAAACTGTGTTATGCCAGCTGAGCTAGATGTCCCCTGAGACCATGGTCCCCAGCCCTCAGCCCAGTAATGCATTCCCTCAGGGAGTTTGGATGTATCTATGAAGCTTCCATGACCTTTCCTTGGCCAAGTTGTTCAGACTTCTGCAGTATTGTGTACTGTCTTACCCTTTACCAAAGTTACCAGTTATCTGTTGTCTAGTTAGTGATGGTAAGTGCTTTTTGGTGACAGTTAAGATGTGATGCAAACATGTGAGACATTTTGTACTCACTCCCATGTATCCATGCACATGTCTTTTCTTTAGACCAATCTGTTCCCAATCTTCCAACCCATTTCCCCTGCTCCAGGCCCCTGACAAACCAGTGACACTACTTTCTGCTGCCTGTGAACCTGTGTATGTTCCTATCCTAGCTACTACTTTTCATGTAAAATGAATGACAAAATACACTGTCTGGAGCTCTGTACTTTGCAAGGCTGCTTTTACTTCACTACTGTCTTTCATGGTAACCTTTGGATGGGGTGGTAGTGCAACAGTCCATTTTTGACTTTCACTGACACACTGAGCTGACTCATCTGTGAGCCAAGCTTGGAATTATTTTCTCCTTTGTCTCAGAGTTAGTCATACTGACCTCTCTGCATGTCATACAGCTGCAGTTAAGAACTGAGTGAGAGGTATCAGTGCAATAGTAAGGGATGACATGGAGAGTATGGCTCACCTGTTTATACAGCTTACTTGTGTCCTCTGGGCCTGCTCATGCCCAATCTTGAATGTATGGCTTCCATTGTACTTTGGATTGTTCTTGGGTCTTCTCAACCTAATGATTTTGTGGATCTGACACACCCAGCTGATGATAAGCAGCTTTGGCTATATGGTCACTTGATGTCCCTATCAGGGCCCTGTAGCATGATAGGAGTTTTTTTTTATTTTTATTTTTTATGGTTTATAGTTCTGTGCTGCAGTTAGCATATCCTTGCTCTAGATTCCTAGGAGTCTATGCTGTGCTTCAGGTGGGGAAGGAAGGGCTGTGCTGTGCATTGTAAGATGTTTAGCAGCATCCCTAACCTCTGCCCATTAAATGCTAGTAGCAGCTCCCCCTATGTAGTGACAACCAAAATGTTTCCAGACATTGCCAAATGTCCTCTAGGGGGGTTGTTATGGATTGCATTGTATCCTCCAAAAATACATAAATCCTAACCCCTTTACCTGTGGTTATAATCCCCTTTGAGAATGAGTTTTCTTTGCTATGTTAATGGGACAGTATTCGTGTAGGGTATGTCTTGAGTCAATCTCTTTTGAGATATAAAAGGGGCAGATTAAGTAAGGAAGCAAAGAAGCAGAGATGGTGAAGATCACCAAGGAACCAAGAAATAGAAGCTGAGGTGAGAGAAGGACCTTCCCCCATAGCCAACAGAGAGAGAAGGCCTTGCCCTGGAGCCAGTGCCCTGAATTCAGACTTCTAGCCTCCTAAACTGTGAGAAGATAAATTTCTGTTTGTTAAAGCATTATAACAGCACTAGATGACTGAAACAGGCAAAATTTCTCCTGTTTGAGAACCATTGTTCTAGACAATCCGGTCTCTTTGGACTATATTACTACATGGGGAGAGAGAATAAACATAGCACTGGGACGAAACTCTAATATTGTCAGTCTCTTGTGACTTTGAACTGATTCTGATCTTTCTTTTATAGGAATGGAAAGTAATGCATTCCCCAGATTAATGGCCTCATACCATGCACTCGAGGCTGTGCTTGTCTGCTTTAGCAAAGATAACACATGCAGCATATTAGCTGCAATTGTTGCTACTACTTGGTTATGTTTGCAGTATTATACTTTCATCCATCATGATCCATTTGGGTTTGTAGGGTCCAGATAGGTGAATTAAGTGGAGCTACAACAGGGATCACCACTTCTGCATTCTTTAAGTCTTTGAGGGTGGCACTAATCTCTGCCATTCTCACAGGATGTGGTATTATTTTTGATTTACTATCTTGGCTAGGGGTTGAGGGAAGTGTCAGAGGGTTCTGTATGACTTTCTTCCTTATAATAGCTCTTAACCTATAGGCCAAGGAACTAATATGAGCGTTCTACCAATTACCATTTATGTCCAGTCCAATTACATATTGAGGGACCAAGAAATGATCACTGATTGAGTTTAGTTACCCAGTGGATTGAGTGGACCGATCATGAGCCAGACCTGGGCTACAACTCCATTTATTACCTTGCTGCCTTTTGACCCCACCCAGAAGGGAAGCCATGATAGTTCTTTAGGTCTCTGGATATCAATGTTATTTCAAACCCTGTGTTCAACAATTCTCAAAAGGTCTGAGTATTCCCGCTTTTTCAAGGCATGGTTACCCAAGTATGGGGAATGGCTGTAAATACCTTTGGGTAAGGACTAGGGAAATTACTACTGAATACATTTGATCCTGTGTTTCAGGGTTCATCGTAGGTACTTGGCTTCACTTTCACTCAATAAATTCTGGTTTTGATAAATGGATCAAGTATGGGCAAGGAATTGTGACTTTTTACTAGGGCAGCTGCTCTCAGCTTCCTGATCATCCTTCCTTGATTTTTTTTTTTAATTGTGTAAATTAAGCAATGCCTTTGTTGGCTGCTCAAGTTTCTTGCCTCTGCGAACACTGTGTCCTAGTAACCATTTCCATATCTCTCTGCTGGTTGAAGTCCCTTGGTTGCCGTTCCAATCTTGCCCCTCATCATAAGTATTGTGCCTGCCTTGTTTCTGGTGGTTAAGTGTTGCCACTTGGCTTCTTTCATTTTAGGATTCTGGAATCCCAGTTTTTTAATAAATCTTCTGTCATTGGCCACCACTGAGCTTTTCAATGATGCTAGTGTCTTTTTCTCTAACACATTCTGTGTCAATAACTTTGGTAAATGGAGAGTACTCTAGGTCTTCATAGTTGGCTCATGACTTTTCTGGCCTTACATACCATATCCACTCTAACATACTTGGTTTTCTGATCTTTTTGATCCCCTTTTCCCAATAACATGGCAATTCTGGAATTTCTGCTTTACTTAGTGTGTATCATTGATTTTCCAAACTTTTAGGAACTATCCTAGCAGTGTGTTAGCATTGTTTACTGGAGTCCTCACCAGGTTGTTAAATCTCGCTGTAGCAGATGGATGGGTAAATCAGTTTTGAGGGGGGGCTCTAGGTGGCGCATCACAGTATCTGCTCACTAACTCACATGGAATCACATTATGTCTACCATCATCTCCTCTGTTAGTCTTGCAATGGCTTTTGTCAAAAGCAATAAAATCTGACCTGATGGCATGATCTCCAAGTGAGTAACTCAAGTTGCATAGTAAACAGAATTTAGAAGACTACAAGCTAGGGGTATTAAACACAAACTATATTTACTGAAAGAAAGGTTTACATGATGTGACAAAGTTCTGGGGAATGGCAACTACAATTCATAGACTAATCAGTGAGTAGGTAGGCGGGGTGTTTCTGGCTAAAGAAAAAAGATAGATTCTTTAGTCAAATGTTGTTGTTGTTAGGTGTCGTCGAGTTAGTTCCAACTCATAACAACCCTCTGTACAAAAAAACGAAACACTGCCTGGTCCTGCGCCATCCCCACAGTTGTTGTTATGCTTGAGCTCGTTGTTGCGGTAACTGTGTCAATCCATCTTCTGGAGGGTTTTCCTCTTTTTCACTGACCTTCTACTTTACCAAGCATGATGTCCTGCTCCAGGGACTGATCCCTCCTGATAACATGTCCAAAGTATGTGAGACATAGTCTCGCCATCCTTGCTTCTAAGGAGCATTCTGGTTGTACTTCTTCCAAGACAGATACGTTTGTTCTTTTGGGAGCCTGTGGTATATTCAATATTCTTCACCAACACCACAATTCAAAGGCATCAGTTTGTCTTCATTATTCATTGTCCAGCTTTCTCATGCATGTGAGGCAGTTGAAAACACCATGGCTTGGTTCACAAGCACCTTAGTCTTCAAGGTGACATCTTTGCTTTTCAACACTTTAAAGAGGGCTTTTGCAGCAGATTTGCCCGATGCAATGAGTCTTTTGATTTCTTGAGTGCTGCTTCCATGGGCATTGATTGTGGATCCAAGTAAAATGAAATCCTTGACAACTTCAGTCTTTTCTCCATTTACCATGATGTTGCTTATTGGTCCAGTTGTGAGGATTTTTGTTTTAGTCAAATAGCTGTTGTTAAAAAGCAGAAACTGTGCACTTACATATGCACAGTGAGCTGAAGTCTGTTCACTATTGTTATTTGCTTTTTTCAATCCAGTTGAGAGATAATAGTCACCAGTGCTAAAACTACCAGTAATTGCAGCCACTATGGAATTTGAAAAACAAATTTTTAATTAAATTAAAAAATCAACATCCATTTCCTACTCTTAAGTCAAATTTGCTTTACGCAGTCTATTTTATAATATAAGGCTCTTAAATATTTGCATATTTATTTTCATATACTTCATCTTTGGAATTTTGAATTACGTAATTAGAGCTTAGAAAAGGGACGCTATATTCTTTGTTTCTTCTTATACATTTCTTCATTTTGACTGCGTGTCATATTATCAAGATATTTATAATAACTAGAAAATGAGCTTCATATTAAAGTATCTTAAATTTGTAACATTAAATTACACATATTAAAATTTGCTTATAAGAAGGAGCATCAGTTTTGATGACCCACATTTCCCGTAAATGTCTTTTTACCTTTATTTTTATTTATTCTATCTCTTCTAGTAGTGGGTGTGTAAGTTTTATTCTAACATTTGGTGACAAGGTCTCTGCAAGATATGGTCAATTGGATATAGAAATTTTTTAAATGTACGTACGTGCTAACAAGGGAAAATTCACAACATTTTATGAAAGTAAAAAGTGGACAATTAGGAAAATAAACCATAGCTACATTCTTTAAAACAAATTCTTCCCTCATGGATGCGTCTGTCACAGGTAGACTGCTGTGCATGTAAGATACTGTATTTTAAGTTGCACTGAGAACTTAGAACAATTTTCATAGGTGTGAAGGTGTGCAGGTAACTTCAAACTTGATTGTGTCAGATGTCATGATTAATTAAAAGGTGTTCCTTGCAAATTCAGATCTAAATTTAGACATAAAAAATTTCCCCTGCCCCACAATATTCTTATAAAAGTATACAATGTAATTTTGGAGCTTGCTGAGCAGCCTGAACAGAAAAGGTGTGCTTTTATTTGTTTGTTCATTTGAAGATGCAAAGAACACAGTTTTTTTCTAGCAGTGTATGCAGAGTTTACCAAAGCAAACATTAGCACTAGGCTTGATTTGGGCACTTATATTTTGGCTGGAATTATCATTGGAAAAAAATTCTTTTTTTCTTCAGTTTTTATGCTTAAAATTAGTTGGATTTCACTGCTGTCCTATAGCCATAGTCCCTGACAGGCTAAAAAATTGACATGTCATTATTATTTTAAAAATTAATTACTACCTTTAAACATATACACAATTAGTTGCTTAAAATGCTGTAGCAAATTTGGCTAGAAAAAGGTCACGTTATTATTTTTCCCATAGCTTCATCAGCATGGTTTTTCACATTGTGATTATAATATAGTAATAGTAGTAAATTCAATTATTATTTAACACATTGGAAAATATATTTTTAAGTGTATATTTATTTCTGTCTTAAAGAAAAATTATCAAAAAGCAGTGCGGATAATTGATGACATATCCCATGTGTGTGTACCCTGCTATGGAAATTTTAATTGTTAGATGCTGGAAAACAACTGTAATACATAAATACCAGATTTTGTGGTAAATATCAACATTAATAATTTCTGGAAATTTTCTATGAATTTAAACGTTGAAAAAGAAAATTCTAAAAATGAGTAAAATCTGAAAAAATTTGAAATAAATGCAAAAATGCATTTTAAATCTGAGCTGGCTATTCTTTTCTAGGCAAGCTATCTCTTGTAAAATCTGTTTTGCTGTTTTAACCCAACATATATAGTAAGATTGCTTTATACACTAGACTTTGGAAATAAATCAAGGACCATTGTAAGTGCTACTAAATAATGTCTGCAATATCACGCGCCCAGCACAGATGCGTTTCTTTTTAGTTGCCTTGCTGTCTAACTTGCTCCGTATACTAATGTGGTTCTGTGATGGTTGTGTGGGATGTTGATATTTGGGGGTGTTGCTGATCGGCTTTCTAGTTTCAAAAATCGCACCAAAGACTTGAGGTTTTAGCGGAATTGATAAGAGGAAAGCCAACATAAGAGCCCTTGCTTTGATGCACATTATAATAGCCAGCAAAACCCACCATGGGCAGCCTTGAGAGCAGACCACTACTCTGAGGAGTACTCAGTTCTTTGGGGCTGATTATGGCTTATTGAGGCAGAAAACTTGTTCGAGTTCAAACTCTTTGAATTCCTTGTTCACTCAATAGTGTGTCAAAAAAGAGCATTCAATGTTTCATGTCACAGAATCACCGCTGGCCTAAATTCTTCCTATTTCTCTTTTTCATATGGTGTGCAAGAAAATTTTCAACACTCTTCGGTAGCACCATAATGCTTTGATATGGGTAACATTGCCATAACATCCTGCATTAAGGAACTTAATATTTTATTCTTCTTTTCAGTGTACATAAAAATCCCAGCTTAGTCCTTTTTTGTCTTTTAGATCCTTTGAACTCTTTCAAGCGATTTTTCAAGACTTTCTGGGCTTTGATGGGGCTGGGCATTCACTGTAAAAGCAGTCAATGCCTCAGTGAGACCACAAGCAAAACTGCGAGTGTCTTAAGCAGGGACCACACAACTCTTGTGAGTATTTGCATATTTTAGCAACTCTGTTGAGTGTGAATCTCAAAGCAAAGAAAGCTGCTCATTAATTTCCTTCATTAAATATTGTGGGCCCATATACTTTTCTGAATAGAGCATTACCTGTTCTGGATTCTTTGGAGCTGGTCTGCGGATGTGCGCGTGTGAGCTGGAATATAGGTGTGTGTATGTGAGTGTGCTTGTGTGTTAGAGTCCTGGCTTGACGTTATTGTTAGAGAATATGTTTACATTTCATTGCGAGATTCTGGAATAAAGTGCTGATTCAGACACAAAAGTGTATACCCTGAAGTAGCCAACTGTGGGCTCAAAGAGTGCAAGGCCAAAGCTGGACTGCTCAGTTCATTTTCCAGTTCAGTAGCTGTAGTAATCCAGCTTCACCAGCTGCTAACAAGATTGGGTCTGAAGTTTACCTCCACAATGAGATAATCAGATTACCAGCCACAAAGATCAAATAATGACCCAGCTTTCGAGCAAGTTCAGCAGGCCCTTGATAACACTGTGTGGTCCTTGAGGCTTGATTAAAAAATTAAATGGCTAAACTTTGCCTCAATATTTTGCATTGGGATTTTGAGTGACTTGATGATTCTTTTCATAGTGCACTTTCCTATTCTTCTGCTGGTTTGAAATTAAGAGGTAGGAGAAAAGGAGGATGCTCCCGCTGTGCACTTGTTCTTGAGCTGGGCTTTAAATGAAGCATGTAGAATTTTTAATTTGCTAGAGTAAGGAAGACAAGGCAAACTCAAAATCATTTGTGAGCAAGGAGCTGGGCTGTAACAAAAACAACAACCTTTGCCTCTGCTGAATGTCGCTTCCCAGCACTGTGCCTCTGGACCAGAATGGATTTGGTCTTTCTCTCCCAGGCCAAAAATGTTTGAAAGTTTTGGTTTTGGCTACTATATGATAGCTGTTTTCAGTAGTAAAGGGATTATTCTGAGAGGCATACAAATGTGATTGTCTCACAGCAGATGGTGCGCACTGCTTCACCTTTGAGAAAAGTTAATTAAGCCAAGCATATTGTGCCCATAGAGAGGAAAATGTAGATGAATATTGAGCAATCAAACTCAGTGTCTCCTTTTTTCATGCCTTTGCAATGGGACACAGAATCCCATTGAAAAAGAATTATGTACAGAATCAAATTAATTCACATCCAACTTTACTCTCTTCCCACGTTTTAACAGGAGTGCACACCAGGCCCTTCAGAAGTTTTGTCCACAATCAATGGGCCACACTGCGGTGTCCACTAAATTAAATGAACCAGTGCAGAAGAATCTCTTGTGAGATATTAAAAGGGTGAAAGGCTGTTTAATTCAAATCCTTCCGTAGAGTCTTTTCACAGCCCCCTTTCCAGAGTACAGTATAAATTATTAACTAACTCCTTTCATCTCAGATCAATTTACAAAACAGAAACAATTACCCCTTGTTAATGAGAGTGAACACTTCCAATAATTATTAAAGTTGTGTTTGATTCTGTTTCCTCACAGGTCCTTGTTTATAGTTTAATTGAGAGTTGCATGCAAAGTGATATAAAACAGGAATTCTCAATTTGAGAAATGGATGGTTGTGTAACAAATGGGCTTCGCATATTAATGAACATTGTTTGAGGGATACATTCAAATATGATTCACTGATGTCTGCTTCCACTCAGTCACTTCTACTCCCTAATGGTGCTTGTTGCTCTGACTTACAAATATCAAGGTTTCTGAGGGGCTGCTTTTCAGTACAAAGGTTTGGGAAGGTGTCCACTCTACCATCTCTACAAATGGCGGGTATTTGTTGATGGACAGGCTTACCTCAAGAAGAAGAGGGAGAAAGGGTTTTACTGTGGCCTTCTGCCATGCTGAGTGGTTTGAGGTCTTAGGCAGCCTCCATGAGCTTAACTTTATCTTTCCCTTCAGAATCAGTGACAAATCCAAAAGAATAAAGGTAGACTTTAGACACCAAAGGAGCACTGAGACTCAAATAGAAAGGCAAATTTTAATCTCAATTGGATAAAAAGGGGCCAGAGGAAATGACTCAGATCACTGAAAGAAAAGGCCAAGTCTGAGGTAGGCCTACCAGCTGGGTTTCTGCACCTGTCCAGCCCTCCTTCCCATGACTGGGCAAGCCCCAGGCTCAGCTATTATTTTGGTTCTTCAGGGTGTATTCAGAGAGTTGAGCAGTGACTGTGGATCTTGAAGGGGAGAGGGAGGCAGTTATTGATAACATAGGCTCTCAGTGATCAGAGTAGTTACTAGGTCTTCCTTGGCTACGGGAAAAAACAAAAACAGTAATCCAGTGTAGGAAGACTTTCAGTAAACAATCATAGAGAAGTAATTTTGTAGAAGAGGCCATACAAATTGTACCTTGTGGAGGGATAAGAAAACTGACGATAGGGAAAAGAACCAGAAAATTATCTGAGGATCTAGAAATGACCAACATAATAGGGAACAGTGGCTGTCTAATTTCTCTAATAAGAGGATTTTATTTTAGAAGCATCATCGGCTTGTATCCTTTTGACATAGGCCAGTCATAAATAACCAATTTTTGAGAGAAAAATGATACAACCATTTTGGAAGATGATATGGTCCTTCTTCAGAAAGCTAGAAACAGACATACCATTTGATCCAGCAATCCCACTCCTAGGAACATATCCTAGAGAAATAAGATTCGTCACTCGAATATACATATGCACACCTATGTTCATGGCAGCCTCGTTCACAATAGCAAAACGGTGGAAACAACCTAGATGCCCATCAACAGATGAAGGGATAAACAAACTATGGTACATACACACAATGGAGTACTATGCAACGAGAAAGAACAATGATGAATCTGTGAAGCATCTCATAACATGGATGAAACTGGAGGACATTATGCTGAATGAGATAAGTCAGTAACAAAAGGACAAATATTGTATGAGACCTGTATTGTAAAAACCCATGAAAAAGTTCACACACAAAATGTAACAATCTTTGTTGGTTACCAGGGATGGGACGTGTGGGGGGGAAATACTAAATAGGCAATAGGTAAGTGGTATCTTGGGTGAAGGGTATGACAGTACACAATACAGGGGAAACCAGCACAACTTGTACAAGGAAAGGTCATGGAAGCTCCATAGACACATCCAGACTCCCTGAGGGACTGAATTGCTGGGTGGAGGGCTCTGGGGACCATGGTCTCGGGGAACATCTAGCTCAACTGGCATAACACAGTTTATAAAGACAATGTTCTACATTCTACCTTGGTGAGTAGCATCTGGGGTCTTAAAAGCCTGTGAGCAGCCATCTAAGATACTCCACTGGTCTGATCTCTTCGGAAGCAAGGGAGAATGAAGAGAACAGGATACAAGGAAAAGATTAGTCCGAAGGACTAATGGACCACAGCTACCAAGGTCCCCACCAGACTGAGTCCAGTACAGCTAGATGGTGCCCGGCTACCACCACTGACTGCTCTGACCAGGATCACAACAGAAGGTTCTGGACAGAGCTGGAGAAGGATGTAGAACAAAATTCTAACTCACAAAAAAAAGACCAGATTTACTGGCCTAAAGGAGACTTGAGAAACCCCGAGAGTATGGCCCCCAGACACCCTTTTAGCTCAGTGGTGGAGTCATCTCCGAAGTTCACCGTTCAGCCAGGGAGTGGACAGCCCCATAAAACGAAATGGGACTAATGAGGCACAGCAGTCCAGGGACAAGGGCCAGAAGGCAGAAGGGGACAGGAAAGCTGGTGATAGGGAACCCAAGGTTGAGTAAGGATAGTGTTGATGCGTTGTGAGGTTGTTAACCATTGTCATAGGGCAACATGTGTACTAACTGTTAAATGAGAAACTATTTTGTTCTGTAAGCCTTCATCTGAAGTGAGCTTAGCAGCACAATTGGAAGAGTGTAGTCGATGTCACTGAACTGTGCATGTAGAAATTTTTGAAATGGTGTATCTTTGGCTATGTATATTTTAACCAAAAAAATAGGTCAAGAAGGGAGAGGGTTGACAAGTTGTGGGGTTGTTAACCAATGTCATAAAAACAATATGTGTTCTACTGTTTCATGAGAAACTATTTGTTTTGTAAGCCTTCACCTGAAGTACAATTAAAAAAAAGAAGAAATTAAAAAAAAAAAAAATCCATTTTTGGAGATTGAATTCACCATAACCTCTTGTTAAAAAGTACCAGGATATCATTGTAAGTATCTTTTTTTCCTATGACTTTTTTTTTTTAAACTTTTATTTTAGAATAGTTTAGTTGCGAAGACAGTACAGAGAGTTTCCATATATACCATACCCAGTTTCCCTTATTGTTAACATCTTAGATTTGTATAATACATTTGTCAAAATTAATGAATCAATATTGATAGATTATTGTTAACCACTTTGTTGAGATTTTCTTAGTTTTCACCTAGTGTTCTTTTTCTGTTCTAGAACCAGATATCACATCACAGTTAGCCATCATGTCTTCTTAGGCTCCTCTTGGCTGTGACTGTTTCTCAGACTCTCCTTGTTTTTGATGACCTTGACAGTTTTGAGGAGTACTGGTCAAGCATTATGTAGACTGTCCCGCAGTTGCGATGTCTGATATTTTTCTCATGATTAGACTGAGGTGATGGTTTTTTTGGGAGGAAGACCACAGAGGAAAAGTGCCATTCTCATCGCATTATATGAAGGGCACATACTATCAACATGACTTATCACTGTTGATGTTAGTCTTGATCACCTAGCTGAGGTAGTATTTGTCATATTTCTTCACTGTAAGGTTAATCTTTTTTTCTTTCCCTTTCCATACTTTACTCTTTGAAAGGAATCACTCTGCCCAGCCCACACTTAAGGAGAAACTATGTTCTGCCTCCTTGAGGACAGAGTATCTATGTAAATTATTTGACATTCTGCGTGGGAGATTTGTCTATTTTCTCCAATTTATTTATTTATTCAATCATTTGTGTCACTATGGACTTGTGGATATTTATTTTTATAGTTTGGATTATAATCCTGTGATGGAATGAATTGTGTCCCCCCCCAAAAATGTGTGTCACCTTGGCTAGTCCGTGATTCCCAGTATTGTGTGCTTGTCCACCATTTTGCCATCTGATGTGATTTTCCTATGTGTTGTAAATCCTACCTCTATGATGTTAATGAGGTGGGATTAGTGGCAGTTATGTTAATGAGCAATTCAATTTACAAGATTAGGTTGTGTTTTAAGTCAATCTCTTTTGAGATATAAAAGAGAAGTGAGCAGAGAGACATGGGGGCCCATACCACCAAGAAAGCAGCATCGGTAGCACAGCACATCCTTTGAACCTGGGGTCCCTGCGCCTGGGAAGCTCCTAGACCAGGGGAAGTTTGATGACAAGGACCTTCCCCCAGAGCTGACAGAGAGAGAAAGCCTTCCCCTGGAGCTGGTGCCCTGAATTCAGACTTTTAGCCTCCTAGACTGTGAGAGAATAAATTTCGGTTAAAGCCATCCTCTTGTGGTATTTCTGTTCTAGCAGCACTAGATAACTAAGACAAATACAATACTACTTTATTTTGCTGCTAAATTGTTCCAGCTTTGGGCACTGGAAGTTCTTTCAGTTGGCTTCTGTGTCCTTTGACACAAGCCAATCAATTTTTAATTTGTAAGCACTTCTTTACTTTCTGGCCCTGTACAGTTCTCCAGGATCATCTTGTATATTCCCTTCCTTAGCTCTAGAATCAGCCTAGAATCATTTCTCCAACGAGGTCTGATTCTTGTTATTGGAGGCTGGTATTAAAAACCAAGATCTGGGTGCTAGGTGTGCTGTGTCCTTTTAAAATATTGCAGACCATTTCAGGAGGTAGCATATGATCAAGAGCTGGTGGTATTGAAGGAAGAAGTCCAAGCTGCACTAAAGGCATTGGCAAAAAACAAGGCTTCAGGAATTGACGGCATACTAATTGAGATGTTTCAACAAATGATGCAGCGCTGGAATTGCTCACTCGTCTGTGCCAAGAAATTTGGAAGACAGCTACCTGGCCAGCTGACTCGAAGAGATCCATATTTGTGCTCATTCCAAAGAGAGGTGATCCAACAGAATGCAGAAATTATCGAACAATATCACTAATATTACACGCAAGTAAAATTTTGCCGAAGATCATTCAAAAGCAGTTGCAGCAGTACATTCACAGGGAACTGCCAGAAATTCAAGCCGGATTCAGAAGAGGATATGAAATGAGGGATATTATTGCTGGTGTCAGATGGATCCTGGCTGAAGGCAGAGAATACCAGAAAGATGTTTACCTGTGTTTTATTGACTATGCAAAGGCATTTGATGGTGAGGATCATAACAAATTATGGATAACATTGCAAAGAGTGGGAATTCTAGAACACTTAGTTGTGCTCATGAGGAGCTTGTACATAGACCAAGAGGCAGTCGTTCAAACAGAACAAGGGGATGTTGCATGGTTTAAAATCAGAAAAGGTTTGTGCCAGGGTTGTATCCTTTCACCATATTTATTCAGTCTGTATGCTGAGGAAATAATCCAAGAAGCTGGACTTTATGAAGAAGAACGTGGCATCAGGATTGGAGGAAGACTCATTAACAATCTGCAATATGCAGGTGACACAACCTTGTTTGCTGAAAGCGAAGAGGGCTTGAAGCACTTACTGTTGAAGATCAAAGACTACAGCCTTCAGTATAGATTACACTTCAACATAAAGAAAACAAAAATCCTCACGACTGGACCAATAAGCAACATCATGATAAATGGAGAGAAGAGTGAAATTGTCAAGTATTTCATTTTACTTGAATCCACAGTCAACGCCCATGGATGCAGCAGTCAAAAAATCCAACGACGTGTTGCATTGGGCAAGTCTGCTGCAAAAGACCTCTTTAAAGTGTTAAAAAGCAAAGATGTCACCTTGAGGACTAAGGTGCGCCTGACCCAAGCCATGGTATTTTCAGTTGCATCATATGCATGTGAAAACTGGACAGTGAATAAGGAAGATGGAAGAAGAATTGATGCCTTTGAATTCTGCTATTGGCAAAGAGTATTGAATATATCATGGACTTCCAGAAGAACGAACAAATCAATTTTGGAAGAAGGATAGCCAGAATGCTCCTTAGAATTGAGGATGGTGAGACTTTGTCTCACGTACTTTGGACATGCTATCAGGAGGGACCAGTCCCTGGAGAAGGACATCATGCTTGGTAAGGTAGAGGGTCAGTGAAAAAGAAGACCCTCAGTGAAATGGATTAACACAGTGGCTGCAACAATGGACTTAAATATAGCAGTGATTTCGAGGATGGCACAGGACTGGGCAGTGTTTTGTTCTGTTGTAGATAAGGTCTCTAAGAGTTGTAACTGCCTGGCAGCACCTAACAACAATAGACCTTTAAAAAGAAAAACTGTGGTAGTAATTCCTAAATCTAGCAACATTCATTCATTCATTCATCCATCAATCCATCTGTTAATTCATTCAGACATTCACCAAACACTTTTTAAAAGCTTACAATGTACTAGTCGTGGGCACTGGAATGTACAATAGAGAGCAAACCTTGTTTATATAGAAGTTCCCAGTAGGCTAATGGGAGTTGTTAGACATCTACACGAATGCCATGATAAAGTCCTGTTTGTTTAATTTTAGACAAATATTAATCACATAGGTAGTGTATAATTGGTATTGTGCTAGGTACTGGAAATACAAAGAGAAACATAACCCAGTAATGCCTTCAAGGATCTTACATATTAGTGAGGTGGGATGGGGTGATTCAGAGAAGACAAGTGAACAGGCTATCAAAAGACAGCATGGCCTGGGGTGTCTTATTCCTAATTTACAGTTTGAGACTTGAATAGTGCACAATCTCCTTTCCGTCTCCATTCTCAAGTAGTTTTCCAAAGAATAATATCCAAGAACAATACCCAAGTCCTCAAAGGCCTTTAGTAGCAGTGAATCCAGCCTTAGTCCTCTTTAGTGTCCACTTTCCCCAGTGTGTTCAGAAATCCTTCGGGATTTTACTCATGTCCAAAGGTTTACCATTATTATTAGGACTGGGTTTGTGTAGAGTATTCCATAACTGCTCCCAGAAACCGTTTGCTTCAGATAGTGCCTATGCCCAACTTCGAAAAGGTTGATCTTTTTCTCACTGCTGCCACCCCCTGGAGCTGGAGTGCATCACTGCCGCCACCTATGTTTGAAGTACAGGCAGACCCCGGGGTTAAGGACAAGATCTGTTCCTGACCGTGTCTTTAAGAATTTGTTGGTAAGTCGAACAGGTGCATATGGTTCTTATTTAGCCTTACTTCAGTGCCAGAAAAGGCTCGAAGCCTTTTTAGTGATTTAAAAGCTGCCCCTGCAGCAAGTGAAGGTGATTGTGATGAAGGATTTGTTATGAGTAGGGGTTGGTTCAGTCATTTCAAAGTGAGGGCAAATTTATGTAACGTTAAAAGGGCAAGTATGAGTTATCTGTAAGTCTGATGTTCGTAACCCGGGGACTGCCTGTATTGTGTTGGAGCTAAATCTCCTGATCTGGTCCTATTTACTCAGATATGGGACTGTCTATTCACTTAAAGAGAATTTCTGAAGCTGAATTATCAGCTCAGATATAGACATTCATATTGTAACAACAGAAATGAACGTATATGAGAACTTCCACTAACTCGGTCTGACTTTGTACAAGATTGATAGACTTGCAGCCATTTCAGGTGGGTATACAAATGGACAGCTTTGGCCAAAGCTGTTGACAGTAAGAGTGAGCTTTGGCAGCACCCTCCAGTCTCCATTTCCTGGATATGTGACCTTGGACAAGACGTTTAATCACTTAGATTCTCAGTTTTCTCATTTGTAAAGAGGTGCTATTAATGTGACAAAGTTTTCTATTCCTAAACAGGATCACATCCACAGGTACAGAGGCAAGGACTTCAATATATATTTTTGGGGGATATAGTTCAATTCACAACAGATGGGATTCTCAATAAATGGAGAAGCAGAATGAATGTATACCCCTAGAGACCTCTGGGGCACAGCCTCCAGTGACACTTCAAGCTTGACATTTCCTGAAAGCTTTGAGTTTCTGGTAACAAGTAATGTAAAATTTATAATATACCTGTTCTACTCTTGTAAAATATGAAATCTTCAAAAAAAAAAATAAACAAAGTGAGCACTCTAAAAATATGCTGTATTTATCCTAAGGCTTTATGTACCACTTAGTACATTGCTATATACCCTGGGGTATACTACTTTGAGAAGCATAGAAAATTGGGCTGTACCAAGGAGCAGCAATGGTGGCACAGTGGTTAAGAGCTACTGCTGCTAACCAAAAGGTTGGCAGTTTGAATCCACCAGTCACTGCTTGGAAACCCTATGGGGAAGTTTTACTCTGTCTTACAGGGTCGCTGTGAATAGGAATTGACTCGACGGCAACAGGTTTACGGGTTAAGTAGAATTATTTTGATTTTCAGATCAAATAGTCTTTCAAACTGTATTCTGTGTATAAACTTGTAAGTGTAAATTTGCATGCAAATTGTAGCTTATACTTGATTTCCCTCTAGCCATAGCGTCTCTAGAATATGATTTCTCAAAAGGCAGTGGCTAAGCATTCTAACACCTTTCTTTTTTGCCTCCTTCTTCCTTTATCCTCTGCTTTTTAACGACTGGCAGTGCTTATTCTGTTTTTGTAATCAAATCACATTGTCCTCTTAGTCTGTATTGTTTAAAAATATATTTGCTAAGGCCAGACTGCTTGGTTTTTTTAACAGCTTTATGAGATATAATACTTGGGTCTTGAATCTTGGCCCCACCGTTTACTAGCTCTGTGACCCTCGCTAGTAAAGTAAATAACTCTGGGCAAGTTACTTAACCTCTCTATGCCTCAGTTTCTTCATCTTAAAATGAAGCTAATCATAGGACCTACTTCATAAACTTATTGTGATAATTAAATGAGTTAATGTCTGCCAAATGCTTAGAGCAGTTCATGACACATCGAAAATGACCTCTAAGTGTTATTTATTAGTGTTATTGTCTGCTTTTTAATGTACTTGGTCATTGGGGTGGATTTAATACACATAGGGCCATTCACCTCCCTACCTCCCTACTCCCAGTTATGTAGTTGCTCTCTTTTGAGTGCTCCCGTAGTACTTTGTGCAAACTCTGTTCTACTCCTTCTCACTTCATTGTAATTATTTGCTTACAAAGCCTTGTTTCTCCTTCTAGGCCAGTGGTTTTCAACTGGGCTGTGTCATAGGCCCAGCAGGGGGTATTTGGCAGTATCTGGAGACATTTTTGGTTGTTACATCTTTTTGGTTGTCACAATGTGGGTGGGGTGCTACTGGCATCTAGCGGATAGAGAGCAAGGATGCTGGTAAACATGATACAATGCACAGGACAGACCCCTACAACTCGGAATTATTTGTCCCCAAATGTCAGTAGTGTCATGGTTGAGAAACCCTGCCCCAGACTGAACTCCAGAGGGCAATGTTTCATCCATCTTTACATAGCCCGCATCTAGTGTAATGCCTGATCCATAGTAGGCACTCAGAACTGTTGGTTGAATCATTTTCCTCATGAATACCATCGATGCAAAGCACATGGTATTTTCATTGGAAGTTTTGAAGCCATAAATACCTGTAGAAGGCTCATTTACATGCTTATTGAATGTTTATTCATTTGATGAAAAAGGTTGCTGTCTTAAAACTCAAAAAGACAGTACCGATGGCTTTGTAGAAGAGAATATGTCTAATGCTGTACGTCTAAGCGTATTTACTTTTTTTTGTAGCATCTGGGCACCAATGAAAGTCTAACCCATATAGCAACTCTGATGCAAAACCACTTAGGAAGATTTTGACTTATTTTAGATGTCTACCTAAGAGTCTTAAGAAGTTTTCTTATCTTTTTTATTTGCTTTTCTTTCTCTCATCTTCCTTCCCTGTGACTATCTGAAAATGACTGGAAGGGAAAAGATTCCCTTCCCTTCCCAATCACTCCTTAAACAGCTGAGTGGGTCAATACAGAGGTGTAACCTCTCCTTTTTCCTCTGCCTCAACAGTTGCTACCAGTCTGGGGACAGAGAGGAAATGACTAAAAATTGAACGGAGGCCTCCAACAGGGCTGTGAGGAGCTCTAGCCCATTTTTAGCACCTTTTAATGTGAAAATGTCTCTCAGCAGGACTCCCCCCTTCATTGTTTGTTTAGTTATGTGATCAGGAAGTGGACACAATTTTCTTGAATTATTCTTGCCAGACACTAAATTATATCTCAAAGTGCAAACGTTTGGATTTTTTTTTACCACTCATTTTCATTTTTATTGTCACACCAAGGCTGGCTGATCCAGTTGAAGCCATTTTCTCACTAAATTCCAATGGAAGTGAAACAAACAATAACAAATAAGAGCCTGTTCAGAGAAGAATAAGCAAGAGGATTGAGCAGCCTGCTGTACTGATGATACCCAGGATTGAACCAAATTAAGTTTTCTTAGTATTTCTAAACGCTCACGTGGACCCAGAAGGGAAACCATCCCAGGATAAAGGGGCTGTAAAATGTGCTAGCTCAGGCTTTGCCAAGCACGGGGTGGGAGTGTGGGCACTGGTTCACTATGTATTTGAAGTTGTCACTGAATAGAAAAAAGAGAATGGGTTGAGATCAGAAGAGAAAAAGAAAGCTGGGATATGAACAGAACTTAGAGGTAGAGTAGGAAATGATTCATCTGCTGTTGGAAGAAGGTTGTGGAACCTCCCTGAATTTTTTACATAAGAGCCTTAATTTGCTTAGGAAGCTACCTGGCTTGGTACAGTTATTTTTAAGCTCCACTCACACGTATCCCCACCCCACTTCCCACACACAGAGGCATTCAGTTTTGGGCAAATAGATAGGATATAGCTCTATCTCTGTATCTGTGTCTATATTATCATCTATCTCTTTCTTCCCCTGAACAGGAGCACTTTGCCCTTGGCCTTGCAGTCATATTTTATCTACTTGGAAAATAAATCTTCCTAATTCAGTGTAGTGTTTGGAGTGGGTGGTCAGAAGAAACCCGTCTTTCTTACCCTCAGAAACCTTCCAAGAAGGACGAGAGCCTATACCTCCCAAATTGCTGGTGATTCGTTTCTGGGGATAGTTGGGACCAGAGGAGAGCATGTCCACGCTTTTTGTCTGCAGCCTAGAGATGTGGAACCCACCTTTTCCAAACCCAGATTCACCAGCCAGGCTGCCCCAACCCCACTCAGCCTCCCTCAGTCCTTTCTCCTGTGCTAGATACAGGCAGGCGGGCTCCCTTTTCTAAGCCTCTCTTCTTATAAGACTTGGAGGTTCTAGAGATAAGAACCCATTTTCACTGTATTTCTGCACCTTTCCTTAGCTTGAGCTGCCCCTTCCTTTGTCATGACTACTATATAGTGATCTTTCTTCTACCCTCTGGAAGGACATCCTCAGTTTTAGAATCCAAAATATCTTTTCCCCCCGAGCCTTCCAGTCACCGGGTAGCTGGTACCAGAGAGCACTGAGCAGCCAGGTGTACTGTAACCCCTCCTTTTTGCTTCACCTCATCAGCTACTACCAGTCTGGAATAAGGAGGAAATAACAGAATTGGGGCAGTAAGGAGCTGCAGCCTTTGTATGGAGAGTAGTGTTCCCAGGAAAATAAAGGAAGTGGGAAAGCATTGGATGGAGCAGAGGGAAGCTCAGTCCTAGGCCATGAGGTCATGGTTAGGGGAAGGGCAGTGCATAGACCTGTCTGGGAGTCAGATCAGGTCTTTAAAAGTATTGAAGTAGGAGAGAGAGAGTGAGCAAGAGAGACTTTACGCCCTGCTTTGTAAAACTGTTAAGTTGACATTGGGTGTAAAACTGAAGAACTGTTAAGAGGAGGAAAAATATGGTTTGGCTATGAAAAAGTATATAATTACTAATCTTCTAAATTATTTATGAGCTACTTCTCTTACTTACAAGAACTGACTTTATTTGTGTCCAGTTTGAACCCTGTTTGTACACAGTTAGTTACTTCATTCAGCAAATAGTCTTCATTTGGTTCCGATTCTTCAGGCACTGGCTAGATGCTAGGACAAAGAAGTGAAAGATGCATTCTCCTTAAGACGTATCCCCTTACCCACAGAATAATCAAATTACTTAATCTCATTGTGACTAGGATTCTTTATCTGTAACCTTATTTCAGATAATAATAATAGCCATAGTTATTATTTGTTGTAAGAGCCAGTGGAGATAATCTATGCATGAAAAAGCCTGTTGGTTGAGAACTGTAAAGCCTATATACGTTGTTGATTGTTTAGTCGTCAGGGGCCAAGTCTGGAAGTGGTTTACACCACTTTTACCCACATCTTACTGGCCAGAATACAATCAGCCTAACTACAAGGGCATCTGGGAATGCAAGGAGCACATGAATATTTGGTGAGCACTAATAAACTTAGCCTTAAAAAGGTGGGAGGAAGGGAAAATTTAATTACTTAAATATTTTAGAGAAAGACAGTGCAGGACTTCCCAGAATGAGGTAGTGACTATCCTTATATGAGCATGAACATTTGGACCATATGATTGTCTGTGCATACGGAGACCAGTGCTAAATTTGAAACCTTGTTTTGTTACTTTACTAGCTATGTCATATTAGGCAATTTATTAAACCTCTCTCAGCCTCGGTGTCCTCATCTGTGAATGGGCTTGACAATACCTATCTTGGGGCCTTTTGTGACAATTAGAGATGAACATGTAAAGTGCCCTTGCTCAGTGTCTGGCATCAAGTAGGTGCTCAAAAATGGTTCATGTCAAGGTTTCTACCAACTCCCTGGTGTTATAAATGAGTAAACGGAGGCCCATAAAGTGTCCTTGCCAAAGACGTACCTGTAAAACCTGTTGCTGTGGAGTCGATTGCAACTTATAGCGACCCTATAGGACAGAGTAGAACTGCCCCATAGAGTTTCCAAGGAGCAGCTGGTGGATTCAAACTGCTGACCTTTTGATTAGCAGCCGAGCTCTTAACCACTGTGCCGCCAGGTTTCCTGCCAAAGACTTAGCTAGTAAATGGCACAGCTGGGTCCAGAACCAGAACCCAATTCTATTGCTACTAGTCTAATGTTTTTCCCTTATACTGTCCCCTCACACACTAATTTGTCACCAAGACTTGAATTATCCTTTGAAATGTTTCTCTGAATTGTCATATGATCTCCGTTCCTTGTCAAGACCCCTGCTTGGATTGAGGCAATATTTTAACTAGTGCCTTTTCCTCCAGGTTTCCACTGTCTGCTCTCCTTCCAGATTAATCTTCCAGGTTGATCATTTTCTTATGTTAGAATTTCCACTATCTTGAGCATCAACTCTAAATCTCGCTGACAATTTTTCAATCTTCTATAATCTGTCCTTTGTCAGAAATCCTATGGAGCCTGCAGAATGGGATATATTGTATGTATGTGGCTGGGTAGTATAAGGAGAAATAACCTGTCCATTGGAATTTCAGAGCTCCACATTTGTCCCCTCTCTATTCCCCAATATTTGCATGTTCTACACCAGTGATTGGCAGATTTTTCCTGTAAAGGGCCAAACAACTATCACAACTACTCATATCTGTCTTTGCAGTGTGAATGCAGCCACAGGCTATTTGTAAACAAATGAACATGGCTGGTATTTCAAATACCAGCAGGATCACCCATGGTGGATAGGTTTCAGCAAAGCTTCCAGACTAAGACCGACTAGGAAGAAAGGCCTGGTGATCTACTTTCAAAAATTAGCCAGTGAAAACCCTGTGGGTCAGAACGGAGTATTGTCCAGTATAGTGTTGGAAGATGAGCCCCCTTAGGTTGGGAGGCACTCAGAATACACAGTGGCTGCAACAATGGACTCGAGCATGCCAGCGATCATGAAGATGGTGCAAAACTGGGCAACATTTCTTTTGCCGCACCTGGGGTTGCTATGAGTTGGAGCCAATTCGATGGCAACAACAACAAATGTTCCAATAAGACTTAATTTTTTAATTTAAAATTACACTGCTGGCAGTAGGTTACCAACCCCTGTTTTACTGTACAGCTTTATTTTGTCTGTCCTTTTCTCTCTCCACAATTTCCAGCCACATACCCTTTCCTCACATAGAACTAGTGTTGCTGTCATGTATGTGTGATGCAAATTCTTTTTTTTCTCTTACTTGCACTATACCATGAAAGCCCTTTCTCTGAACTAATCCCACACTCTTTTATCATTACGCCTGTTGTTTGACCAAATTTTTAGTCTGAACCACACCAGCTATAGCATTTGGTTATGTAGATAACTATTGAATTCG
This sequence comes from Dugong dugon, assembly GCA_030035585.1. Lineage (NCBI taxonomy): Eukaryota > Metazoa > Chordata > Mammalia > Sirenia > Dugongidae > Dugong > Dugong dugon. Next base: position 125,895,382 of record CM057462.1, on the reverse strand, counting down.
GTTACCCCTGAACCCACTGCCCTTGAGTTGATTCTGACTCGTAGTGACCCTATAGGACAGAGTAGAACTGCCCCGTAGGGTTTCCAAGGAGCGCCTGGTGGATTCAAACTGCTGACCTTTTGGTTAACAGCTGAGTTCTTCATCACTGCACCGCCAAGGCTCCTAGCACTTGGTTACATAAATGCAATTTATTGCTCTCTAATTTTTTATGTTATATATGGATCTCATCCAGTCATTTGGCCAGTCAGCTGTCTTCTAAATTTGAGATCCATCTTTATGCCTATTCCAAAGAAAGGTGGTCCAACCGAATATGGAAACTATCTAACAGTATCACTAATACCACATGCAAGTAAAATTTTGCTGAAGATCATTCAAAATTGTTTGCAGCAGTATATCGACAGGGAACTGCCAGAAGTTCAAGCCAGATTCAGAAGAGGACATGGAATGAGGGACATCATTGCTGATAGCAGATGGATCCTGGCTGAAAGCAAAGAATACCAGAAAGATGTTTACCTGTGTTTTATTGACTATGGAAAGGCATTTGACTGTGTGGATCATAACAAATTATGGATAACATTGCAAAGAATGGGAATTCCAGAAAACTTAATTGTGCTCATGAGGAACGTTTACATAGAGCAAGAGGCAGTTGTTCATACAGAACAAGGGGATACTGTGTGGTTTAAAGTGAGGGTAGGTGTGAGTCAAGGTTGTATCCTTTCACCATACCTATTCAATCTGTATACTGAGCAAATAATCTGAGAAGCTGGACAATATGAAGAACATGCCATCAGGATTGGAGGAAGACTCATTAACAACCTGCGTTATGCAGATGACACAACCTTGCTTGCTGAAATCGAAGAGAACTTGAAGCACTTACTGATGAAGATCAAAGACTACAGCCTTCAGTATGGATTACACTTCAACATAAAGACAACAAAAATCCTCACAACTGGACCCATAAGCAGCATCATGATAAACAGAGAAAAGATTGAAGTTGTCAAGGACTTCATTTTACTTGGATCCACAATCAACACCCATGGAGGCAGCAGTCAAGAAATCAAACGATGCATTGCATTGGGGAAATCTGTTGCAAGAGACCTCTTTAAAGTGTTAAAAAGTAAAGATGTTACCTTGAAGACTAAGGTGCGCCTGACCCAAGCCATGGTATTTTCAATCGCATCATATGCAGGTGAATGCTGAGCAATGAATAAGGAAGACTGAAGAATTGATGCCTTTGAATTATGGTACTGACGAAGAATATTGAATATACCATGGACTGCCAAAAGAATGAACAAATCTGTCTTGGAAAAAATACAGTCAGAGTGCTCCTTGGAACCAAGGATGGTGAGAGTTCGTCTCACATACTTTGGACATGTTATCAGGAGGCATCAGCCCCTGGTTATGGACATCATGCTTGGTAAAATAGAAGGTCAGCAAAAAAGAGGAAGACCCTCAACAAGATGGATTGACACAGTGGCTGTAACAAAGGGCTCAAACATAGCAATGATTGTGAGGATGGCACAGGACTGGGCAGTTTTGTTCTGTTATACCTAGGGTCACTATAAGTTGGAACTGACTCTATGGCACCTAACAACAACAATAACAAGTTTTTCATGTGTTGTCTTATCTTCCCCAAATAACACATTTTTCCTGTATTCCCAATAGTGCCTACTACAATATAAGTAGATATTACAATATAAATATAACTTGATTTGTTATTTTAAACCTATATACTGCTCTACCAATTTCAACCAAAAACTTGGCAGAGTATTTTGCTTAATTCAGAAAGATACTGTGGAAAACAGTGATTAACAATTGGAAGCATGTGATGTCAGGTAAAACTTAACTAATATGTCTAGGGATGTCATTTCTGTATTTTTATTTTGGGTACAGATATCTTCTTGCAGTGTTCTATGAACCCATCTGAAAAATCGTCTGCTTTGGAGCTAATCTCTTCACATATTTCAATCCCACTATCTGGGCTCCAGACCTAGGGAAAAAGAGAGAGAGAGAGAGAGTGCTCTTCTGCTGGGTCAGAAAGGCTGAGGAATGCAGGGGACTTCAACAGCGTGAATGCTTTAGAATGTAGCAGGACTTTGGCAGCAGCTAATTGGTTCAGCTTTCCCAGTCCTTTGCTTATTTCTTTCAAAAAGTTGTTAACATATATGCAGGTTGAAATTTAGGGATATGGGTAGGCTTCAAAGAGGAAGCTATGCTCAGATGCTGAGCATAATTTCAGACGTCTTTGGTGTTCTCTCTTGCTTTGACTTTGGCTAGTACTTGTTTTGGTTTAGGCAACTTACTTTGGGTGCTTTATATATACCCAGCCAAGTGAAGTAGTGATCACAAAATTTTATTGTGTCTTTTGAATGGCTTACAGACATTCTATGAGCCTTTATTCACAAAAATTTTTACCCCTGGAGTGTTCTTCCATCTCTTTTTAGTTTCTCCAAATTATTTTATCCTTCAGGCCAGGTCAAGTTTTCTTCACTATGAAACTTCCATGACCAGGTCATCTCCCAGTAAATTCATTTTTCTCTAAACTTGTAGAATGTTTGCATCACTCATTTGGCCCTTACCAGTTAATTTCTTGTAACATCACTTGGGTTACCAGGTTGTTTTGTCATTAACTATAAATATTATATCACTTGTATCCCCAATGAGACTATAAGCTCCACAAGGACAAATACCTAATTTTATATTTCTCTGAATTTTCCTCACTGCGTGTACATTGATTTTGATTGATTGAGTGAATGAGTGACTGAAGAATCTAGGAGGATAAAAATACATCAAATGGCTGTGTGTTATGAAGGAAGAAGTTTGTATGTAGTACATCAAAAAGGCTCCAATAAAGTCATCAAGATAGAAAAGCAAAAACAAATTTCTTAGGTGTTTAATACCTTCTTTAATTGCCCAATTTAAGTTGGACAGTTCTTTCGTAGGATATGCTCCCCTATTCTCAGGGAACTGTCAAAAGGGAACTTCAGAATTGGCCAAGAGACTGGAATGTTTGGACTCCTGAAGTCGTTAATGTTACTTATTGGTGTTCATCTTTCAAAAGTCCTAAAGAAAGGCTCCACAGCTGCTCACATTGCACTTATTCATGTAATTTGCCAAAGTTCAAACAGGAGACTAGTATGTGGCCAAATTAGGGCTGTTTATTCCCATGTCTAGAGAAATGCATGTTTTTTTGGTTGAAGAGAAAACTTTTAAAATGGAAACTTGAACTGTACTTTATTAAAATTTTTAGTGGATATAGCCTTTCTCTTTGACTTTGCTAGATTATTTCAGTATTGTTAATCCCTGTCTCAGAGTCAGTTCTGTCGTGGCCTCTGAATGTGTTTCTTCATTCATTAATTCAACAGCTATTTATTGTCTACTTATCATAAGCATTTAGAATTGTCAATGCAACTCATACAATTAAACATGCCATGGAGGATCAGCTTATAAAGTTTTTTGGGACTTGATACATTGCAGAAATATCAAACTCACTCAAATTCAGTATATACTTTAAGAATTTACATTATTGTGTCAACATGCCTGCCTTTTAACAAATGCCAACACAGTCTTTTTGGATTTTTTGAAGATAAAATGCAGGTCTCTTTTATCCTTGCATTTAAAGTTCCTTTTATAGGATAAGCACTCAGTATGTATTTGTTGAACAACTAAATAAGTAGATGATCAGCCTGCTATATTTAAGTTTTTAATAGATGAACTACTAGAGAATATACTAGAGAAATATATTTGAAAAAATAAGGATTTGGGTGGTGTAAAGACTTATTATTAGTAACTGTAAGTTTATTGTATTGAAAACGAATCAAATATTGACAGTCTTCTTGAAAAGAAACACTTGGTCTAAAGCATGTGTTTCTAAAAGAGTGCTTAGTGAGTTCCATGGATATTAGTAGATACTTTGTGAGGAGGAGTGTTCTGTGGTCACCTAAGCTTGAGAAATGCAGAGTGAAACAAAGTTAAGCAGTTTTCTTTGTCTCAGGGCTTCTCAGAGCCTTTAATATACATTGAGAACATCCAAGAAGGCGTATAGAATGTGTAGCATATCTCAAGCATATATGACTGGGGAATCCTGCTGATATAGAACATTTTTCATGACCTCTGTTTCTACAAAAACATGCTTCAGAAAGTGCTGTTTTAGAGTATGTGTTCTCAGTTGCGTTCTGTTAGGTCCTAGGACCCTGCAGAGATGCTTTGAGGCTGCCACAGAGAAGAGCTAAGAATGGTGAAAGCATAGGCTCCCGCCCCAGCTTTAACCAGAGAAAATACAGTTTTACCTGCTTACATATTTGAATTCTACATGAGATTTTATTTGGGTCTGTAAATCACTGCTCTAGGGCTAGGGGGGAAAAACTAATGGTTTTGTTTGTTTTGCTTTTTAATGCACAATGAGATTTCTAAACACCACCCCAAAGTAATTGTAACATTGGCTATGTGATAATAAATTTAATGAACCTACCCTCCCAGCAGTATTTAGAATGTGGCTTAGGCATATTAAAGCAAGTTTGCCTACATGCCCACATGCATACCCACAGATACCACAGAAGTGTGGACTTCATGTGCTAAACTTCCTACTTCATTTTCTTCAAGTCCCTTCCTTTTAACTCTCCATAGTCTGCCCCTTCTGCTGATGTTCATAGTGCCATTTCTTAAATACTAAATTATTATGAAATGCTTTAGTCATAGAAAAGATATAAAGGTTAGTAATAAATAATTTTTGAGGACTTCTGGCAATATGGCGCTCTAGGCAGAAGCACCACGCCATCCCTCCACAGCAAAGATCCGAAAAACTAAGCCAAACAGAGAAAACAGCAATCCTGAAATCCTAAACATCAAATGAAGAGATAAAGAACTCAGCCAAGGACCAGATGGAATAAGAAACTGACAGAGAACAGAGAGCAAGGAGACATACATGGAGAGGTCCCTTATCAGCTAATGCAGCACGGATCCACCATCTTGGACTCCTATCAGATACCAGCAAACAGGGGGTATAAGAAAGCAGCTTCGTGGAGCTTCCAGCAGGAGGCAGAACAGCTGGTAAACAGCGATATACACTTTCCCACCCCTCAGCCTTCTTCACCCCCACTCGGCCTCCTCTGCTTCCCACGGCCACACTCTCTTGGCCAGGAAGCCCTGGCTGCTTGGATTCCATCTGCCCACACTGGCCGACTCCGTGAGTGTCATTTGCTGCCTGCTGGTGTTGCTTTTTTCAACTTCTTTTGATTTCTTCCTTACCTCTCACCACCTCCCTCTCCTTTTGCTCAAATACCTGGCTCCGTGTGCCATCTTTGCTTCTTCCTGAGGGGCTATGGAGCTCCATTCGAGTGTGGAACTGCTTCCCGGTCCGTGCTACCATGCTGGTGGAATCCCAGGGCTTTTTGTTTGTTTGTTTTTTTCAGTTGTTTGTTTGTTTTCTTTTTCTTTTCTCCAGTTGGGAGCCCATTCTGGCTGGGCAGTGCTGTGAGGCTTGGGACCTACTCCCTCAGCTTGCGTAGTTGTGCAGAGGGATCCCGAGAGCATTTCTTTTTCTCATTTTTTTTTTTTTCTGTTTTTTGGGGGATTTTTCTTGTTCTTTTTTTAATTTGTTTTGTTTTCCCTCTTTTTCCCTTTTTGTCTTTCTTCGTTATTCAGTTTCTCGTCTCTCTATACCTTCCTTCTCTTTCTGTCCCCTGGATACCTGGTGCTGAATACCTCTACACCTCCTAGCATGGCCGTACTTGAACAACTAGGAACAACTTCCTCAGACCTTGTAGCCACACCAGTGGGATCCCTGGGATCTTTTGTTCTTTTTTCTTTCTAATTTTTATTTATTCATTCTTTTTTTTCTTCTTCTTCCTCTTTTTGTTTTTCTCCATTTTATAGCGTCTCATCTCTCCACTCCAACGGCAAGCTCCCCTAGCACTCTTTTTTGTTTGTATGTTTTTGGCCCCTGTTCCTCTCTCCTCCCTCCCATACCCATCTTAGCTCCACACATCACAATCGCCCCCCTCCATCCTGCCTACCTGCACCGTGCGCTTAACATCACACCACAAAGCAGCACAGGCACGGCCTGCCAGAACTGCCCTGCACTGATTACCAACCCACCCTGGTGGCTGTAGTAAGTGCCACAGACAACCCAGTCCAGCAACTCCTTTTTAGCTAGACCTGCCCTGCTGTACCATATCTGAGTGACTGACCTTGCCAATTGGAGAAGGAGATGAAAAGTATTGTGCCCACAGATGAGCAAACAACAAAGAACACAAAGCCTGCCTGCTCAGACATAGCCAAATTAAAAAAAAAAAAAAAAGGATGAAACAAACAAATCTACAATCAATAAACAAGAAAAATAACTACTGAATGCCCCGAAGACAGCAGACAATATCAAAACATATACAAAAACAGGACAGGATGGTTCCAGTACACGTCCAAAATAAAACACCAGATGACTTCCCAGTAGAAGAAAAGGCACTAGAACTACCTGATAGGGAATTCAAATCTCTTATACTCAGAATTATCCAAGAGTTGAAGCAAAAAGCAAACAAAAATGTGGAAAAAATAGACAAATTCATGGAAAATACAGGCAAAAAATGGAAGAATTCAGGAAAATAATGCAGGAACAAAATGCTAAAATAAATTCACAACTAGAAATTATACAAAAACAACAATTAGAAATCCAAAACATAAACAACAAGATTTCAGAAATGGACAGTGTCATAGAAGGGCTGAGGAGCAGGTTTGAAAAGGTGGAAAGCAGGATCAGTGGAATTGAAGACAAACACTTGGCTACAACTCTGTTTGAGGAAAAATGAGAAAAAAGAATGAAGAAAAATGAAGAAACCCTGAGAATTATGTTGGATACAATCAAAAGCAAAAATCTTCGAGTGATGGGACTTCCAGAATGGGGAGAAAACAGAAGACACAGAGAGGATCATTGAAGAAGTGCTGACAGAAAACTTGCCCAATATCATGAAAGATGAAAAGCTGACCATCCAAGAAGCTCAACGAATCCCATATAAGATAGATCCCAAAAGAAAATCACTGAGGCATATCACAATCACACTTGCTAAAACCAAAGACAAAGAATCCTGAGAGCAGCTTGAGAAAAACAAAAAGTCACATACAGAGGAGAAACAATAAGACTGACCTCGGATAATTCAGCAGAAACCATGCGGGCAAGAAGGGAATGGGATGACATATAAAAACCTTGAAAGAAGAAAATTTCCAGCCAAGAATAATATATCCTGCAAAACTCTCATTCAGATATGATGGTGAAATTAGGTCATTTCCAGATAAACAGAAATTAAGAGACTGTGTAAAAACCAAACCAAACTTACGAGACTTATTAAAGGAAGTCCTTCGATGTGAGAACAGACAATATCACACCACAGGTTGGATATAGGACACAGGATTGTATTAGCCAGTTACCAACCTGGGACATGAACTCTTAAGGACTATGCAAAACCAAAAGAATTACAAAAGGAAACCAGAGAAGTTAATTTGTAAATGACAACAGCATCAGAACAATAAAAGAGGGAATAAATGGTGTAGATACCGAACCTTCTAATGGAGAGGAAGTCAAGCGATACCAAGTAATAATAGACTGGTTCAAATCTAGTAAGATAAGGGTAAATTTCACGGTAACCACAAAGAAAGTTAACAAACCTACTGATTAAAATAAAGAAGAAAAACATAAAGTCTCAGTAAAAACAAAAACCTACAAAAAAAAAAAAAAAAAAAGAAATGAAAAAAAATCCACAAACAAAAGGAACTCAGCACAGGCGAGTAAGAGGAACAAAACTGGACGACATTATGCTGAGTGAAATAAGTCAATCACAAAAGGACAAATATTGTATGAGACCTCTACTGTATAACTCATGTAAAAGTTTACACACAAAAAGAAACAATCTTTGTTGGTTAGGAGGGATGGGAGGAGTCGGGGGTGGGGGAACTAAATAGATAAGTGGTAACTTTGGTGAAGGGTAAGACAGTACACAATACTGGGGAAGCCAGCACAGCTTGTACAAGGAAAGGTCATGGAAGCTCCATAGACACTTCCAAACTCCCTGAGGGACTGAATTGCTGGGCGGCGGGCTGTGGAGACCATGGTCTCAGGGAACATCTAGCTCAATAGGCATAATAGTTTATAAAGACAATGTTCTACATTCTACCTTGGTGAGTAGCGTCTGGGGTCTTCAAAGCCGGTGAGCAGCCATCTAAGATACTCCACTGGTCTCACCCCTTCAGGAGCAAGGGAGAATGAAGAGAACAAGATACAAGGAAAAGATTAGCCCAAAGGACTAATGGACCACAGCTACCATGGCCTCCACCAGACTGAGTCCAGTACAGCTAGATGGTGCCCGGCTACCACCACTGACTGCTCTGACCAGGATCACAACAGAGGGTCCTGGACAGAGCTGGAAAAGAATGTAGAACAGAATTCTAACTCACAAAAAAAGACAAGATTTACTGGCCTGACATACTGGAGAAACCGCAAGAGTATGGCCCCCGGACACCCTTTTAGCTCAGTGGTGAAGCCCCTCCCAAAGTTCACCATTCAGCCAGTGGTTGGACAGCCTCATAAAACAAAACAGGACTCATGAGGCACAGCGGTCCAGGGACAAGGACTAGAAGGCAGGAGGGGACAGGAAAGCTGGTGATAGGGAACCCAAGGTTGAGAAGGGACAGTGTTGACATGTCATGGGGTTGTTAACCATTGTCACAGGGCAATATGTGTACTAACTATTTAAAGAGAAACTATTCTGCAAACTTTCATCTAAGGTACAAAAAAAGAAAGAATTGTCTATATGAGATCAAATTGACAACAGCAACTCAAAAGGTTTGATGGGAAGCCTAGGGGACAGTGAGTTGAAGATAATGGTGATGGAATAATTTGGGAAAGGATAGTGAGAATAGCAGCACAACTGGAAGAATGTAATCGATGTCACTGAATTGTACGTGTAGAAACTTTCAATAGTGTAACTTTGGCTATGTATATTTTCACCAAAAAAAAGGTCCTCCAAGGTCAAGAAGGGAGAGTGTTGACGTGTCATGGGGTTGTTAACCAATGTCATAAAACAATATGTGTGCTGACTGTTTAATGAGAAACTATTTGTTCTGTAAACCTTCTTCTAAAGTACAATTAAAAAATTCAAAAAAATAATTTTTGTTAAGAAATATTTCAAATATATTAAAGGTGCAAAGATAAAAAGGTATAAAGAATAGCATAATTAATCCCTGTCTATCCACTACCAGTCTTGGAGTGGCGCAAATGGTTAAGCACATGGCTACTAATCAAAAGGTTGATGGTTTGAACCTACCAAGAAGCACTTGGGAAGAAAAACTTGTCCATCTGCTGAAAGGTCACAGCCACAAAAACCCTATCAAGTATGGCTCTGCTCTGCAACATATGGGGTCACCATGAGTTGGAATCAACTGGATAGCAATTGATTTATCCACCATGCAGTTGAAGACCTCTGTGTGCTTTTCTTCAATCTCGAATGCCCTCTTCCCCACCACTTCCTTTCCCGAATTTGTAGTTCACCATTTCCTAAATTTTTATTTTACGTGTATATACACCTAAATAATATAGTATTGTTTTGCATGCTTTTATCTTTATGTGTATGTGGTGTATTTTAGTTATCTAGTGCTGCTGTAACAGAAATACCACAAGTGGATGGCTTTAACATACAGGAATTTATTTTCCCGCAGTTTGGGAGGCTGGAAGTCGCAATTCAGGGTGCTGGCTCTAGGGGAAGGCTTTCTCTGTAGACTCTGGGGGAAGGTCCTTGTCTCTTCAGCTTCTGTTTCCTGGTTCCTTGGAGATCTCCATGTGACTTGGTGTCTATCTTTCCCCATCTCTGCTTGCCTGATCTGCTCCTTATATATTTTGTAAGAGAGTGACACAAGACAAGCCCCGCACTAATCCTGACTCATTAACATAACAAAGACAACTCATTCCCAAATGAGATTATAACCACAGGCATAGAGGTTAGGGTTTACAATATATATTTTTTGGGGACACAGTTTAATCCATAACATGGTGTCATCTTTATGTATTCTAGAGCAATTTTCTTTTTTCTCTCAACATTGTGTTTGTGAAATTTGTCTATGTTGATGCTCCAGTTTATTTTCACTTCTATATAGTATTTTCTCATTTAACTATATCATAACTTTAAAAAAATTCTTCTGTTCATGAACATTTAGATGGTTTTACTTTTTTTGCAATTAAAAATGAGGCTGCTATAAGTAATATTTTAAACTTTCCTCTGTGCACACATGCAAGAGTTTCTTCATCCAGGGTGGTCACATCTTCAGCTTTCGTAGATTGCTTCTCAAGTGATTGTAGCAGCTTATACTCCCACCAACAGTTTATAAGATTTCTCTGGGCTCTACGTCCTTGCCAAAACTTAGGATGGTAAGATTTTGATCAGGTGGTAAAGAGAAGTTTAATGTTATTTTAATTTGCATTCACTGTTTAGTAGTGATGTTGGACACCTTTATACGTGATTTTCAAACATTTGAGTTTCTTCTTCTTCGAAATGCCTATTCATATCTTTCATTCATCTGAAATCCTTCATGTTTTTCATATCCTTTGCAGAAAACAAACAAACAAACAGACAAAAAACCCCAAAAAACCCCAATTGTGCACATTCTGGAAACTGGCAGGGTTATTTTGTAGTCTACTGTGAGAAAATTCATCCTGTCTTAATCACATCCAGACTGGCTGAAGGGGAAGAATGTGATATTGGCATGTAGGCCTGTGTGACGTTTTGAATAACCTGTCATCTCTCAGAAGGCTGGGTTGAAGTCATGGTTAGAGCAGGTTTTTTTTATGATCTAAGTACCCTGAACAAGACACGTGGGACTAGAATATTCCCTGTTAGGAGTTTAGCCCATGTGGGATCCTTCACTCTTCACTATAAAACTGGAGATTTAATACAGCTCTCTACACTTCTGCCTAGCACCTTTCATCTGAAAATCTCAAGGCATTCAGGAAACATTAATTAATTAAGCTCTACAACAGCCCTGTGAAATAGGTAAGGATATACAGGAACATATCTCTAGGGAAACAACATGACAGCTGTTTAGCAACATGCAGGAATACTAAGTGGCAGGCAGTAAGAAATGCAGATATATGTGCTAAAAAAATTATAAGAGGACTTGGAGTTAGGGTTCTGTCTTGGAATTTGGCCCAGATCCTGGCATTGAGAGCTCTAGTGTTAGGAGGAGGGCTCATCTGGGCAATGAGTGCTGCTGAAAGCCCAGGTGAGCCTGGACCATTTAAATTTAAGTGTAGTGCTGCAGTGTTTCCTTAGATAAGATGAGTTTTGTTTACTTTTGTTTCAGAAGGGATGGCATTAGCTACTGCTGCTCTTGCCTCAAACCCTACTTCTCTTTTGGGGAGTGAGCAGAGTGAATGTAGAAAAATATGACCCCTTCTGAGTGAAAATTTCTGTTTTGATAGTCAAAAGTTTATCCTGAGGGTTTTTTTGTAACCAGATGATGGGGGGAGGAGGAGGGGGAGCCAATTAGAAACAAAAATTACACCAACAATGCCAGTATTTAGGATAGGAGAAAAAATGTTAAAATGCTAAGAATCTAAAATTTAAATAAGTTGATTCTATTTAATGAAGAAAAAAAAAGTTAATTGTTGACTTGCTTTAAATTCTACTTTGTCTGATGTGAATACGCCATCCCAGTTTCTTACTGATTAATGTTAACATGTTGTATGTTTTCCATTCCGTTGGTTTTAAACAAGTTGTTTTTATATTTGAAATGATTTTTTTGTAGGCAGCATATAGTTGGGTCAAATACATACATATATATATATATATATAACCTAACCTGTTAATCTGTCTTTTAATTGGGGTATTTTTTCATTTATAGATAATTTAATTATGAATACGGTTGAATTAAAATTTATCATCTTGTTACCTGTTATTTGTTCCATTTTTCCTCTTTTTTGCCTTTTTTTGGATTGAGTATTTTTTATGATTCTGTTTTTCCCTTTATTGACTTATAAACTATAATTCTTTGTTGTTTTATTTCAGTGGTTGCTTTAGGGTTCATGGTATCCATCTTTTACTTATCACAGTCTACTCTCAAGTAACAGTATACCACTTCATGTAAATATGTTGTTGTTGTTGTTAGGTGCTATTGAGCTGGTTCTAACGCATAGCAACCCAGTGTACAACAGAACAAAACACTGCCCGGTCCTGTAAATATAAAACCATAAAACAATGTCCTTCCATTTCTACTCTTCTTTGAGATATCGTTGCTATACATCTTACTACTACATTTGTTATAAATCCCACAATGCATTGTTATTATTTTTGCTTTAAAAAGTCATTTATATCTTAATTAAGAAAATAAGAAAACATTATTTCATATTTACCATTTCTCTATTTTTCCTTCTTTTTGTAGACCTATATTTTCATCTGCATGAAGGGCTTCCTTGAATAGTTCTTGTAGTGCAGGTATGCTGGTGATGAATACTTTTAATTTTTGTATATATGAAAAAGTCATTATTTCATGTTCAGTTTTGAAAGATATTTTCTCTTGATATAGAATTTTAGGTTTATAATTGTTTACTTCCAAGACTTTAAAGATGTTGCTCCATTATCTCTTTAGCTTGCATTATTTTTGATGAGTTGTCTGCTGTCATTCTTATGGTTGTTTCTGTAATTAATTCATCTTTTTTTGACAGTTTTTAAGATTTTCTTTCTTTTTCTCTTTTTAGCTGGTTTTAAACAGTTTGATTTTGATATGTCTTGGTATAATTTTCTTCATGTTTCTTGTGCTTGAGGTGGTTGAACTTCTTGGATGTTTGGGTTTACTGTTTTCATCAGTTTAGAAAATGTTCAACCATTATTTCTTCAAATATATTCTTCTGTCCCTATCCTTTATCCCTTTAAGAGACTCCAATTACACATAAATTAGGGTTACTTGGAGTTGTCCTTTTTCTCTCTTTTATTTTGGATAGTTTTTCTTGCTGTGTCTTCAAGTTCACTGTTTTTTCCCTTACAATGTCTAAAATCTGCTCTAACTCCACCCAATATATTTTTTATCTCAGAAATTGTAGCTTTTATTTCTAGAAGTGTGAATGTGAATTTTTTTAAATATCTGTCATATCTCTAGTTAGCATATTTAATTTCTTCTAGTTTACAGAACATATGGAATACAGTCATAATAACTGTTTTAATATCCTTGCCTACTAATTATATCATCTGCGTCATTTCTTGGTTGGTTTTGATTAATTTCTTCTGCACATTTTCCTTCCTCTTTGAATGCCAAGTAATTTTTTTTTAATTTGATGGTAGACTTTGCAATTTTACCTAGCTGTTTGCTGAATATTTTTATGTTCCTGTAATAATGTCCTGTAATGTTCCTATAATAATAATAATAATAATAATAATGTTCCTATAATAATAACATTATTATTATTATTTTAAGAGCTATGGCTGCTAACCAAAAGGTTGGCAGTTTGAATCCACCAGCCGCTCCTTGGAAACCTTATGGGGCAGTTCTGCCCTGTCCTGTTGGGTTGCTATGAGTCAGAATCAACTGAATGGCAATGTTTGTTTGTTTGTTTGTTTTTAATAATATATAATGCATGTTGCTTTTAATTTTTGTTGGCCATGACCAGAGCAGTATTTATTCGAGTGTATGTTTGTTCTATTGCTGAGGCAAAAGCCTACTGAGTAGTATACCTTATGCTCTGTGAGCTATTTGGTTTTCCACTCTGGCTGACGGAAACAGGAAGCGTAGCTGGCCCTGGGTGAGCCCTGGGTATTGTTGCTTCTAACCTCTTTGAGTGATTATTTCCTGTGCCTTGGGTAGTATCCTTACAGGCATGTGCTGGTCAGTATTCAGCTGATACTCAAGTGGGACCCTTTGCAGATCTCCAGAGTTTGTTCTTTCTTTCTCTCTCTCTCCAGCTCTCTTCTCTTTGTTTCTCTATTTTGTGATTTCTAGCCACCTGGATCTCCTTGAACTTCCAATTCTTTTTTCTCAACTCAGGGATACTGTTCAGGGATTCTTTCTATTCAGGAATACTGTACTGTACCTTGTTTCTTTTTCCTGTGTTACAGTCTGGAAACTTTCTCTAGGCATTACACTGGAACAATCATAGCAACTTCTTTGTTGCTTGCTGTCTAATATTTTGAAAGCCGTTGTTTCATATATTTGGTCCTGTTTTTCAGTTGCTTCAGTTGGGAAGGCAGATATAGGCCCTATTTCTTCCATCTTGATCAGAATTGGTACTCTATTCACCTTCTATTAATTAATTAATTAATTCATTTTTCCTATAAATAGCCCTGTATAAAAGAGATATCTTCATTATGTCTTATTAATTGTTTTTAAGATACATGAAGGCTATTCATTTTTGTTTTTAATTTTGATTGCTGCTTCTTACTGAATTCTCTTATTGTTTTTATGGTTTTTCAGTTGATCCCACTTGCATTAGATGAGATGCTTAAATGATAAATAAACTTTTGTTGTGTGAAATCACTGAGATATTGGACTTGTTAGTAAAGCATTATGTAGCTTCCCTGACTGATATAGGTGATTAATTAAAAAAAAAAACAAAAACAGAAAACCTCTCATCATTCACGTATTTTGGGGTAAAATTCTTTGGGGGCTGTGGAGTAGAAATAGAAAATCAAAGGGAAAAAGGAACAGTGGAATTTTGGACTGTTACAGAACTTGTTCTTTTTTTTTAAATTATCATTTGCATGGCAATTTTTCCTTCAATATACCTATATTGTTGAATTTGAAGTTTTTTTTTTTTTTTTTTTTTTAAAGCATGTAGTTGGGTCATGTTTTTTTTATTTACCGCTGTCTACCTTTTAATTGGTATATTTATAGCATTTACATTTATGATAATTATTGATTTGTTAGAGCTTAAATTTACCATTTTGTTATTTGTTTTATGTTTACTTCGTTCCTTGTTCATCTGTTTATCTTTTCTTGCCTTCTGTTGGAATACTTGAACATTCTTTAGGATTTCATTTTAATTTAATCTTATTGTTTTTGAGCTTATCTCTTTGTATAGTTTTCTTAATAGTTGATCTGGTTATTACACTATACGTATTGGACATTGTACATACCAGTGTACTGGCATCAGCATTTTACTACTTCAAGTTTCATCCCATTACTTTCCCCATTATTGAATATCATTCCCTTTGGTATAAGTGGAAACACTGGTGGTGTAGTGGTTAAGAACTATGGCTGCTAACCAAAAGTTTCGCAGTTCAAATCCACCAGCTCCTCCTTGGAAACCCTGTGGGGCAATTCTTCTCTGTCCTGTAGGGTCGCTATGAATTGGAATTGACTCGACGGCAACGGGTTTGGTTTTTTTTTTTTTTTTTCCCAGGTATGTCATTTCTCTATTTTTCTAATCACCAAATATTATTTGTAAAACTCCACAGGAGAAGAATAGTCTATTGTATGTAACCTATCCCTACTCTTTCTATTCATAATTTTATCACTGGCCAATTTTTTCAGAAGTAGACTGCCAGGACCTTTTTCTTAGTTTATCTTAGTCTGGAAGCTCTACCGAAGCCTGTCCACCAAGGTGACCCTGCTGGTATTTGAAATACTGGTGGCAGAGCTTCCAGTATCACAACAACACACAAGCCATCATGGTATGACAAACTGACACACACGTGGTATAAGCGCAGCTATACATGTGGCCCTTACCAGGTAGAATCAAATTGACTACATTTGTGGAAAGAGATGATGGAAATGATCAATATCATCAGTCAGAACAAGTTCCAAGAGCCAGCTGTGGAACAAACCATCAGTTGCTTATATGCAATTTCAGGTTGAGCTGAAGAAAATTAAAACAAGTTCATGAGAGCCAAAGTATGACCTTGAGTATATCCCACCTGAAGTTGGAGACCATTTCAAGAATAGATTTGACATTGAATACTAACGACCAAACACCACATGAGTTGTGGGAAGACATCAAGGACATCAGACATGAAGAAAGCAAAAAGTCATTAAAAAGACAGGAAAGAAAGAAAAGACCAAAATGGATGTCAGAAGAGACTCTGAAACTTGCTCTTGAATGTAGAGTAACTAAAGTGAATGGAGAAAATGATGATGTAAAAGAGCTGAATAGAAGATTTCAACGGGCAACTTGAGAAGGCAAAATAAAATGTTATAATGAAATGTGCAAAGACCTGGAGTTAGAAAACCAAAAGGGAAGAACATGCTCAGCATTCCTCCAGATGAATGAACTGAAGAAAAAATTCAAGCCTCAAGTTGCAATTTTGGAAGATTCTATGGGCAAAATATTGAGTGACGCAGGAAGCATCAAAAGAAGATGGAAGGAATACACAGAAACACTGTACCAAAAATAATTGGTCCATGTTCAACCATTTCAGGAGGTACCATATGATCAATAACCAATGGTATTAAAGGAAGAAGTCCAAGCTGCACTGAAGGCATTGGTAAAAAACAAGGCTCCAGGAATTGATGGATTACCAATAGAGATGTTTCAACAAACGGATGGAGTGCTGGAGGTGCTCACTTGTCTATGCCAGGAAATTTGGAAGACAGCTACCTGGCCAACCGACTAGAAGAGATCCATATTTGTGCCCATACCAAAGAAAGGTGATCCAGTGGAATGCAGAAATTGTCGAACAGTATCATTAATGTCATATGTAAGGAAAATTTTGCTGAAGATCATTCCAAAGAAGTTGCATCAGGGAACTGCCAGAAATTTAAGCCAGATTCAGAAGAGGACGTGGGACCAGAGATATCATTGCTGATGTCATATGGATCTTGGCTGAAAGCAGAGAATACCAGAAAGATGTTTACTTATGTTTTATTGACTATGCAGAGGCATTCGACTATGTGGATCATAACAAATTATGGATATCATTGTGAAGAAAGAGAATTCCAGAACACTTAATTGTGCTCATGAGAAACCTGTACATAGGCCAAGAGGCAGTTATTCCCGCAGAACAAGGATGATACTGCGTGGTTTAAAATCAGAAAAGGTTTGTTCCAGGGTTGTATCCTTTCACCATACTTATTCAATCTCTGTGCTAAGCAAATAATCTGAGAAACTGGACAATGTGAAGAAGAACGCGACGTCAGGATTGGAGGAAGTCTCATTAACAACCTGTGATATGCAGGTGATACAACCTTGCTTGCTGAAATTGAAGAGAACTTCAAGCAATTACTGATGAAGATCAAAGACTATAGCCTTCAGTATGGATTATACCTCAACATAAGAAAAACAAAAATCCTCACAACTGGACCAATAAGCAACATCATGATAAACAGAAAAGATTGAAGTTGTCAAGGATTTCATTTTTCTTGGATTCATAGTCAATGCCTATGGAAACAGCAGTTAAGAAACCAAATTATGTATTGCATTGGACAAATCTGCTGCGAAAGACCTCTTTAAAAGTAAAGACGTCATTTTGAGGACCAAGGTGAGCCTGACCTAAGTCATGATATGTTCAATCGCCTCATATGCATTTGAAAGCTGGACAATGAGTAGGAAGATGGAAGAAGAATTAATGCTTTTTAATTATCCTGTTGGTGAAGAATATTGAATATACCGTGGACTGCCAGTAGAACAAACTACCTTGGAAGAAGTACAGCCAGAGTGCTCCTTGGAATCCAGGATGGCAAGACTTTGTCTCATGTACTTTGTTATCAGGAGGGACTAGTTCCTGGAGAATGACAACATGCTTGGTAAAGTAGAGGGTCAGCAAAAAAGAGGAAGTCTTTGTGTGAGATGGATTGACACCGTGGCTGCAACAATGGGCTGAAACACAGCAACAATTGTGAGGATGGCCCAGGACCGTGCAGTGTTTTGATCTATTGTACATAGGGTCACTACGAATTGGAACTGACTCAATAGCACCTAACAACAACAAGATCTGCTAGTGACAGATTCTTTAATTCTTCTTCATCTGAGAATGTCTTGATTTTCCCTTAATTTCTGAAGGATAATTTTGCCAGATACAGAATTCACTGTTGACAGTTATTTTCTTTTAGGACTTGAAAAATGTTGTGTCACTTGCTTCTGGCTCCATGGTTCCTGTTTGGATTGAATGTATCCCTAGAAAAATATGTTGAAGTCCTACCCCCCAGTACCTGTTAGCATGACCTTGTTTGGAGATAGGATATTTGAAGATGTATTAGTTAACATGAGGTCTTACTAAATAGGGTGGGCCTAATCCCATCCAATATGAGTTGTGTCCTTATAAGAGAGAAGAGACAAAGAGACACACACACAGAGAGGGAAAATGGCCACGTGAAGATAGAGGCAGAGATTAGAGCTGCAAGGCAAGGAATGCCAAGAATCATCGGCCATCATCAGAAGTGGGGAGGGAGTCATGGAACAGATTTCTCCCTCAGTTCCCTCAGAAGGAATCAACATGGCTGACACCCTGTTTTCAAACTCCTAGCTTCCATAACTTTGAGACAATAAATTTCTATAATTGTAAGCCAACCAGTTTGTGGTACTTTGTTATAGCAGCCCTAAGAAACTAATACCATTTCTACTGAGAAATCCACTGTCATTTGAAATGGTATTCCCCTGTAAGTAATGTATTGTTTCTCTTCAGCAGCTTTGAAGATCTTTTTTCTTTAGTTCAGAAGTTTAATCATGATGTGTCTTGTGTGGATTTTTTTTTTTTTTTTTTGAGTTTATCCTGTTTGGGGTTTGCTCAGATTTTTTTAATTAGTAGTTTTTATGTCTTTTGTCAAATTTGGGAAGTTTTCAGATGTTATATCTTCAAATACCCTTTAAATCCTACTCTTATTCTCCTTTCCTTTTGGCACTCCAATGATATAAATGTCGAATTTTTTTTTAATGTCCTCCTACAGGTCCCTGAAACTCTGTTCATTTTTTTAAAGTCTATTTTCTCCCTGTTGTTTAGATTGAGTGAATTCTATTGATCTGTCCACAAATTCACTGATTCTGTGCTGTAATTTCCACTCTTCTATTGAGCCTATCTAGAAATTTTTTTTTCCATCTGTTACTGTATTTTTCGGTTCTGTAATTTCCATTTGGTTCTTTTTTATAACTTCTGCTTCTTTGCAGAGATTTTATATTTTTTCATTTGCTCTAAGAGAAGTTGTAATTGCTTGTTGAAGCATTTTTTATAATGGTACTTTAGAACCCTTACCAGATAGTTCCAACATCTAATTCGTCATGGTGAATCATCAGTTGATTGTCTTTCCTCATTCAGTTGTGATTCTTCTGGTTTTTAGTATGATGGGTGACTTTTTAAAAATTGTATCTTGGACATTTTGACTATTATGTTAGGTAACTCTTGGTCCTGTTTTTTATTTTAGCAGACAGTCACCCTATTCTAATTTAGTAAACAAATCCTGGCTTACTTGTGTGGACTATGGTTCCAATGACAGTTTAATTTTCACAGCATATATGGTGCTATTTTGGTCTGTTTGTTTATCTCATGCTGCTGGGGCTCCCACTGGTTCCTGCTGTTGCTGTCTTAGAGGGTAAAGGAGTTTCCCCAGCGTGGACATCTGATGTCTTTAGTGGGGGAAGAGAGTCTCCAGTCCATAAGGATGAAGAATCTCCCTGGGTTGGGTGCTTGTTGTGGTGGAATTCCCCTTGTGGGTCCTGCCTGGCCACCAGGTCTCTTGTAGGAGGAGATTCTGAGGTCTGTCAGGAAAGGAGAGCACTTCCCAGGCTTCTTATAGCACAGCTCCCCCTGCTTCCCAGGCCAAGCCCTGTTAGATGGCTTCTGCTTTTCCACCACTGCCTGAATACGTGGTGTCCCTACTTGGGTTAGGTTAGTCTCTAGCCCACAGGGATGAAAAGGATTTCTGGGCCTAGTCGATTTGTGTGGTGAATCCCCCTTGCCAATGCCACCCGGCCACCTGGCTGCCTCGTGTCTCTCAATGAAGCAGTGGAGTCTCCTCCTGGTGGAAAGAACAGTGCTTCCACTGTCTGCTTATTGTTAGCAATTTCTCTAGGTCAGTTCCTCTTGCCGGTGCTGCCAGGTTCACCTGGTGTTGTCAGTGGGACTCAAGTTCAGTATGGAGTAGGAATGAGCCTACCATGCTGACCTTTTGTTGCTAGGTTAGGGGTCAGGAAACACCAGGCCTGGGTCGCCTTCTTTCAGGGAGGATAAGGTACCCCTGCTGCTATGTTGTTCCTCCAGTCCTGGATCCCTAATCAGTTCACCTTTCTCTTTCCACTTTCCAGAGTTGTCCTTTCGTTTCCTCTTGCAGTATTTCCAGGGTTTATAGTTGTAGTTAATGGAGTGGGTAAGGTCAGGGAGAAAAGACTCTATGCCATGCTATTGGTATCAGAAGTCTCACCTTTTTTTTTTTTAATAGACTTTATTTATTTTATAGAGCTGTTGTAAGTTTACAGAAAAATTATGCAGAAAGTCAGAAGTTCCCATATATCTTCTCTTCCCCCTGTACATAGATTCTCCTATTATTAACATCTTGAATTAGAGTGATACATTTGTTACAATTGATGAACCAATATCAGTACATCACTATAAAGTCCACTGATCTTTTCACTGTCTGTATAGTTTTGCCTTTTCCAGATTGTCATATAGTTGGACTCAGACAGTAGGTAGCTTTTACAGGCTGGCTTCTTTCATTTGATAATATGTACTTAAGTTTCTCCCATGTCTTTTTATGACTTGATAGTTCATTTCTTTTTATTGCTGAATGATACTCCTTTGGATGGATATACCAGTTTTTTAAATCCATTCACCTACTGAAGGACATCTTGGTTACTTCCAATTTTTGGCAATTATAAATAAAGCTGTGATAAACTTTCACTTGCAGGTTTTTGTGTAGACATATGTTTTCAACTCATTTGGGTAAATACCTAGGAGCATGATTATTGGATTGTATGGTAAGCTTATGTTTAGCTTCAGAAGAAACTGCCAAACTGTTACAAAGTGGCTGTACCATTTTGCACTGCCACCAGCAGGGAATGAGAGTTTTGTTGCTCCACATCCTCACCAGCATTTGGTGTTGTCAGTACTTTGGGCTTTTAGCCATTGTAACAGTTGTATAATGGTATCTCATTGTTGTTTTAATTCGCAATTCCCTAATGGCATGTAGATATGAGTTGTTGAATAGATAAAGATGTAGATTCATTAACTTTTCCAAGCCATAATCAGTAAAATGTGGCTGGGATTTTAAGCCCACACATGCATACTAATCTCCCCAGATACACGTCTGTTTATTGTCATGCAAAGCCTGTCAGTGTAATTTATTCATTTTTTTTTTCATTTATTTAATAAACATATACTGAGCACATGCTAAATGGTAGGCTGTGAGGATGGGGTGTTGGGGACAGAAATGGAAGACATTATCCCTGACTTAGAAGTGCAGTCTGGTAGGATACATAATCAGTAAGTACTATGACTGGTTATAGTGGAGCATGATAAGCTTTATAATAGAGGAAAGTGACAATGAAGGAAACTTCATTGATTCCTGAAGAGTAAGGAATGGGGGTGGTTTCTGGAGAAGATGCTGCCTGAACTGGATTTGAAAGGCACGTCTTGCTTGTGTTTATTATATTAATGTTTAATACAATGTCAGGAGTACTTCAGACACTAATAAATTTTGGTTATTGTACTTAGAAGTAGGAATTAGCCAGACAATTGAGGGGATGGAGAGTGGAAATATGTTCCAAGAAGAAGGGGTAGCATGGGAAAAGGAATAGAGATGTGACAGAATATGATCCACTTGAGGAAATGCAATGAGATCTGTTTGGCAGGCGTAGTGGGTGCATGTTGGGGCACTGGCAAGAGATGAAACTAGTCAGGTGGGCAGGGGCTAGATCATAAAGTGCATTACATGCTGTACAGATAAGAGGAGCCATTGAAGGGCAGTGGAATGAATGTAGCTGAGATTCTTTTAGAAGCAGTAGTTAGAGAAGACATAGCCTGTTTCCTTTTCCTGTGGGTTAAGAGTTGTGCCGGAATATTGCATGCATCCTTAGATCAAACTTGTTTTGAAAAGCTTAGGCCCCTATAATGCTGATTTTACAGTTGCTGTCTTTTTCCTGAGAGAAATTTACTTCAGTGCCTGGCAGTCATGTGCTGTGTACATATTTAACCACTTTTAGAATACCTTAGCTGCTACCTGATACACTCTTCTCTGTGGGCCCAGGAAGAATGAATTGCACTGTAACATGCTTAGGGAAATTCTCTCTCTGCATGATTTCCCCCAGGTAGAGGATCGGGGCAGGTGGGGTAAACTTTGTAGGCCTCCAATATGTCTTCGCCTCCTTATTTAGAGCCAGGGACAGCCTGGAAATAAATACTTTTTTATGTTGAGTCAAATACGAAATAACATGCAAGGCACCCAATTTATACCTGTGGGGAAAAGAAGAAACTTCAATGAGAGCTAATTGAATAGCTTTG
The DNA here is from genome assembly GCA_030035585.1 of Dugong dugon. Lineage (NCBI taxonomy): Eukaryota > Metazoa > Chordata > Mammalia > Sirenia > Dugongidae > Dugong > Dugong dugon. The sequence goes on along the minus strand of CM057462.1, from coordinate 125,872,997 downwards.
CCCTTGTAGCAGACACCTGTGTTTCTCCTAGTGGAAAGAAGGCCCCTGGAGAACCAAGAATCAGGTGGCCTGTATTTTCCTGTGAACCCTTGCATTCTGGAGAAGTGCAGGATTTCAGGGAAATGTTTCTGTTTTCTGAACATGCAGCGTGTGTGCAGGATCAGCAGTCTGTTACTTCCCTACCAGCTGCAGCCGTCCCCTCTGAGGCTTTTTCTAGCCGTCCGCAGAGAGCTATCACCTGGTGTAGGCTACAGTAAGGAGATTCCAAAGTAGAATACAGGGTCTTACCTTGAAAGATCTGACCATCTGGTGGCTTCATAAATATTCACCTTTGGAGGTCTGGAGGACTATCTAAGGCAGTAACTGTGAGTCATGATAGAGCTGATCAGACTTGCTAGGGGAACGCAAAAAAAAAAAAAAAAGGAAGGAGGACTCTATTAGTTTCTTAGGGCTGCTGTGGCGAATTACCACAAACAAGGTGGCTTAAAACAGTAGAAATGTGTTTGCTAAAAGTTCTGGAGGCCAGAAGTTTGAAATCAAGGTGTTGGCAGAGCCACAGTCCCTCCAGACGCTCTAGGGGAGAATCCATTCTTGGTTCCTAGCGTCTTCTAGCTTCTGCTGGCTGTTGGCATTCCCTGGCTTGTCACTGCATTACTCCAGTTTCTGTCTCCATTGTCACATTGCGTGGCTGTATTCAGAGTTCCCTCCTCTGATAAGAGCACTCGTCATATTGGAGTTTGGGCCCACCTGGATAATTCAGTATGATCTCTTCATCTCAAGAATCTTAACTACATCTATAAAGACCCTTTTTCCAAATAAGGTAACATTCACAGGTTCCAGGAATTAGAAAGTGGACATTATCTTTCTGGGGGCCACTGGTCAACCCACTATAAGCACTATGGGATAGGAGAGCCAGACAAAGCTTTCCAATGGTGATGCATCCTGAGAAGGACCTTGAAAGTAATCTGGGATTTGACTTGGAAGAGAGGAGGCGCAAGGGTCATTCCAGGCAGATGGGAAGACAAGAGATTGTAGACAGATCACCAGAGCTGTTCAAAAGACCTGTCTGGCCATAGCTTTGCCCTGCTCAAAACCTGTCAGTGGTTCCTCATCACCTGTAGGATAAAGTGTAAGCTCCTCTGGTTATCCCTCCTGCTTCATCATGCCCCAACCTATGGCTTGACCCTTATGCTGTAGCAATACCTCACTCTTAGACCTCTGTGAGCATCCCATGCTGTTTCATGCCTCCATGCTTCTGCTTCTGCTGCTTAGAATGTCCTGTCCTGCCCTGTGAGCGTGGTGCAGCCGAATTCATCCTTCAGGGCTCCTCTAAGAACTCACAACCTGCCCAGGGTCACAGATTGTTGGAAGTGGGATTGAGTTCACTCAGTCTGATTCCAGACACCCTGCTCTTAACCACTATGCTATGCTGTCTGTAAGGAAGAATCCATTATTTACAACAATTTAGGGTTAGTCTCAGAAGGTGAGCTCAGCTCTTGGGGAAGAGAAATCCTGTCCTGCTATGTCACTTTGGGTAAGTCTTATTTTACCTGGGGGCTTTATTCTTCTCATCTGTAAAATGACAACTTTGGTCTTATTTGTCTACAGATTTGCGTTTTACTCTATTAATATAGTCATTTTTTCCATATTCCAGGGATATTGGAAGATTTTAGCTAATGTATACAGAATTTTACCCAAGTATCTAAATGAATGACTCTTCCTCTTTAAATGTCAAGAATTAATTTATTAATAAGAAGATATGTTCTAATATCAAGGGAGGGATTTTAAAAGAAATTTAAAACAACATGGGACTCACTTTTGTAAAAAATTGAGAGAAAGGAAGGTAGAAAGAATCAAAACAATTTCACTACTACTGGCTCTGTGACCTGAGCAAGATTATCCCCTCTGATCCTCAGTTTTCTTCTGTGAAATAGGGAAATTACTGTAATGTTGTGGAGAGTAAATGAGGCTATGTGTGTAAAGATTTTAACATAGTGACTGATGTGGTAAATTCCAATAAATATTAGCTCTGAATTGTGGAATGGTGCTGTAGGGAACTAGAAGAGGTATGGATCGTTAGCTGAATGCTTAGGGAGACCTCAGACTGTTTCATCTACAAATATTTCAGCTAATGAATATCTCTGATTGCCCCACAAGTCAGAGCCAGCTTTTGGGGATGGTGATGACCCCTGTGACACCCTGGATATAGGTTGGAATTGGTATAGGCTAGTGTTTTAGTTTCTTAGTGCTGCTACAACAGAAATACCACAAGCAGATGGCTTTAACAACCAGAAATTTATTTTCTCACCATTGAGGAGTCTAGACATCTGAATTCAGGGTGCCAGCTCTAGGCTTTCTCTCTCTGTCAGCTCTGGGGAAAGGCCCGTGTCTCTTTTCAGCTCTGTTCCTCAGTTCCTTGATGATCTTCAAGTGGCGTAGTGTCTGTCTTTCCCCATCTGTGCTTGCATGCTTCTGAGCTTCATCTGCTCTTTTTATATCTCAAAAGTGATTGGCTTAAGACACACCCTACATTGATATGATCTCATTAACATAACAAAGTCCTATTCCCAAATGGGATTACATCCACAGGTATACCTATTGCCATTGAGTCGATTCTGACTCATAGGGACCCTATAGGGCAGAGTAGAACTGCCCCATAGGGTTTCCAAGGAGCAGCTGGTGGATTCCAACTGCCGACCTTTTCGTTAGCAGCCCTAGCTCTTAACCACTGCATCCACAGGTATAGGGTTTAGAATTTTAGCACATATTTTTAGGGGACACAATTTAATCTATAACACCTATGGAAATACTGAAGACTACAAATAATAATAGTAGTAACAACAGTAGCAACAACAATAATAACCATTACCAGATTTTTCTGACTCCAGAGCCTGTCCTCTTGACCATTTTTGTTTAGAAGTCTGATGGTCATCCCTTAAGGGAAGGAGGAGGCCAGTATCATTACTCCATGGCCTGAGACACTCTGATGCATGCAGTAGTACCAAGCTTGTCCCTGTCTGTGATGGGGAGAAAGCCTGTGTGATGTGTTCAGATGGGCAAGGAGTATCCCTTGTGAGTCAACCACCAAGACACCTGAAAGTCCCAGTATACCTCACCCTTGGAGGCAGAGGCATTGAAATCTATTAAAATGCAAATGTCATATGGAAGGCAGTGTGCACCAAACCTTTACCATCTTTACATTTAAAGAATTTAAAGTATTTTCCTTTTGAAAAATTAGACAGTAGAGTATTATGGAAACTTAAAAGAAATTCCAGGGTTAGAATATTCCACTTTGGAATAACACTTTTTATAGTTTGCTGAAAGCATTTACCTGTATAGAATAGCAAGGATGTCAGAGTAAGGGCTTTACTGCCTAATTAAAATAGTGCCATCTAGTGGTTAATATTTCAAATTGTAGCCAGGTGCCCAGAGAGTTGTCATAAACCCTCAGGGGGCTTGGCTTAAAGATTAAGAAGCATTCATAATTTGCTTATTCATTAGTTCATATATTCTTTAACTTAATTTATTTGTCATTTACTACGTGCTGGGCATCTTGATGGGTGCTGTGTATGAAGAGATGAGGAAGACACAAGCCCTGACCTCAGGGTGTTCATAGTCTAGTAGGGGAGACTGCTTGTAAACCAGTGATTGCATTCTGGTGATAATAGCTGTTAGAGAAGTACAATGGGGGGCCCAGAGAACTCAGATGTGAGAAGGGGTTCAGTGATATTGCTGGAAAGCCTTACCTGTGTACTGAGGACATAACCTACAGGATCTATGGAGGCAAGGAAGAGACACAATGTTGAAAATCATATCACTTTGCTCTAGTATTGGATTTCTGAACCTGCCAAACCTCTCTTTTGGATTCTCCTTGTATCTGACCCTAGGGACTGAGTGAACTTGCAGTTTGCTGCCAGTTGGAACTATCTCTCTTTCATGGGCTTGACCCTTGATCATCCTGGGACATAGCTTGCTGGACACAGGGTAGTATGTTTAAAACCCTGGGAATTTTTTCGGGAACCTATTAATAAATTTCTACATGCTTGTATACTCTGCTCATTTATGTTTTCCTTTTCTTCTGTCCTGAGATGTTTCTCATGACATTTCCTTTTCTTTACATAACTGCGCAATACAACCTACATAGTTCTTTTTTGGAGAAACACGCTCATGTGTGATCCCGTTGAGGCACCTAATCTTTCTGTCTCCAAGGATTCTTTGCCCTTAAAAAACAGGCCAATAATATTGACCTACCTACCTTAATTAATGTAGGTAAAGTGCTTTAATTATGATTTACTATTTCATGCCATCTAAACACAGGCAAAAGACTTGTTATACCTTCTCTTCACTTGTTTTAAGTTTCACTGTGTGAAAATTTTCCCTCATACTGTTTTTGGGTAGAGTTTAACACTTAAAAATTTTCCACTTCATTTACTTTTTAACACCATACTCCTTGAATAAGTCTTTTCACTTTGCTTCTAATTGGTTCTTATTAGTTCTCCTCTTTCTTTCCCCTCTGTTTTTTCTACAAACAGTGCTTTTCCATCTCTCTCCTTCTCTTGGTGTAATTTTGCTTTACTGTCATAAATCTTAAACGTTGCTTGGCTTTTCCTTCTTCTGTTTGCCCATCCAAACACTTCTCAATCTGTTAATTCTATCGTCGCTCTCACTCTCCTCCATGTGTCTCTCATTATGTTTCTTTTTGCTGTGTCGATCTTTTAGGTTCTACCTCTGAGAAGTTTGTACATAGCCATTGTTGATTAAGGGTTCCATGTTAGTATGTTCCAGTGACCACCATGGGAATACCACTATACTGACGTCTGTTAGGAAAGAGAAATGAATTCATTCATTCATTTATCAGGTGTGTATTGAGTCCCTGGGAGGTAGCAGGCATTGTGCTAAGGGCTGGATGGGGAGAGACACAGAGAAGAGTGAGATGGTTCATGTGTTCAGGAAGCTCATGGTCTAACCACAAACAATTGCTCATGATACAACTATGGTAGGATGTACAATGGAGATGGGTGGAAAGTGTTATGAGAATGCAGAGGCCTGAAACAATTGACTGTGCCTGAAAAAGGTGAGAAAGAATTCACAGCACATGCAGAATTTGGAACTGGGATGTGAAGAATGATTGGAAGATCATCACTGGATGTGGTTGGGTCACTGAAGGGCATTCCAGGCAGAGAAATGGTTTATGAAAGAATGGAGCTTAAATAATGTGGTGGGTCCAGGGAAATGCCAATGGGGGATGCAGGACATGTACTGGCAAGAGATGAGACTTGAGAGATGGGAAAGAGACAGCTTCATGGAAAGTCTTATATTCTGTGTAATGGAATGCAGGTTTTCATCCTGTAGATATTGGGGAGCCGTGGATGGATGGCACATAAGTATCTGGGTTATGTGCAAGTTAAAAAACCAATTGCCATTGAGGTCATTCCAACTCATGGCAATCCCATGTGTGTCAGAGTAGAACTGTGCTCCATAGGGTTTTCAATGACTTATTTTTCAGAAGTGGATCACCAGGCCTTTCTTTCAAGTCACTGCTGGGTAGATTTGAACCTCCAACTATTTGGTTAGAAGCTGAATGCATTAGCCATTTGCACCACCCAGGGATTCCTTTGTACGGGTTAAAGGGATGGATAAAAATGAATGGATTCAAGAGATATTTCAGAGGTCAGATGGACAGACCTGGTGATTGATTGGATATGGGGGATGAGGGCACATTTAGGATCGATTTGCTCTCACTGGCATACTTGTTCCTCAGGATTTCAAATTCTCATAAGAGTTATTATCCTTCTCTATCTCATAGAGTTATTATCCTTGTCTAGTGGGATATTTTCTTAAAGAATCTAAAATATGAAGTTTCTACTCAACTGCTCTGAGAAATTGTTCTAAATTTTGGCAATAAAACTTCTGTTTTCTAACCTTTCCTGGTTTGGGCTGACTTGTCTGCCCAGCACTGGTGGCTCTGAAGCTAATCAACGATTCTACTCTAAAGCTCCTGAAGGAGGCAGATGATGCTGGGTAGTGTGCTGTGGTGAGTGTGTGTGTGTGTGTGTGTGTGTGTGCGTGTGTTGGGGGTGGGGGGTGGGGAGGAGGGCAGGTTGAAGAGAAAGCTAAAGAGCACTTTATCTACTCATCTTACAAACTAGGTGCCCTGTAGATGTTTGTTGGATGGTGGGAGAGAGAATTCTGAATAGTGGATAACTTTTAAAGTATTATATTATCTTTATATTAAATTATTGTATGTGGGGACTTGAAGGGGAAACTGAGGGTCAGCAGGCCTTCCCTCCTTGTTGTATTTTATTTAGACCAAAATTGAAATTGTTTCATATTTCTCAAGTTCAAATAACAGGGTAGAGGAAGGAGATGTCCAACTATGATAAATTGTGTGGAGACTTACAACCAGGTGAGGATTTTTTTTTTCCTCAGAAGAATTCACTAAGGGATAATTACATTGAATTTGCATAAGACCTAACATCATGGCTTGAAAAGTGACAGACATCAAATATGGGATTCAGCAGCACCCCGCATGCCCTCATCCTCAACCTACCAGATTCAGTTGAGGTTTTTTTAGATTCCAGATTTCTTTCTCCTTTTTGGAAGATCACATCAAAAAGTTAACTTTTAGGATTTATCATTCCCTTTGCATTTCTCCATTGTCTTTGGTGGGTAGCCCATTGTTTCATCAGATACATCCAAAAATTGTTCAGGAGACAACAGTGCTCTGGCCCTGAAGTCTCCGTCTTCATTAGGTGCATTAGATTGATTGCATTAGTTGTCCCAATTTTACATTGTTCCTGTATTCATGCATCTTTGCCTTATGACTTTGTAATTCCTCTCACTGGAGTTGATTTCTCTGCCCTTTGATTCTGAATTTGGCCATGCCACTTTCTTTGGCCAGTGGAATGTTGTAAGAAAGATTCTGACTCCAGTTTTGATCTTTGACCATTGACAACTTTAGACTTCCCATCTTTCGTTTCCCCAACACCATACAGCAGGTACTTTAGACAAAGAAACCTGAGCTCTTGGAACTAGTGGGAAGTTTCAGCACTCCAGCACAGATGGTGAAAATTTCTGCTGTCTTGCCATTCAGACCAGTTTGTGCCTACCCTGCTTTCCAAGTCCTTTGTGTGAGTAATAAACTTTTTTTTTTCAAATTCTCTTGGTGTGTGAAGTGTCATCAGTCTTGATACCTGACCTATTAATTGGGTAGGGTGGGAGGTAGGGTTTTTATCCTGCTTTTGTGGGATGACCATAAAAGAAATGTTAGTCTATGTGATACTTGAGGATAGTTGAAAAAAATGCTCGCATGTTTCTGCTTTAACTGTTGCTTCTCTGTCATAGCCATGAGAACATTCCTGGGCTAGCCTGCTGGAGGATGAAACATGTGGAGCAGAGCCCAGTTGTGCCATAATCCCAGTTAACAGATCAGTCAACAGATAGCTGGCCCCAATACGTAAGCAAGCTCAGCTAAGATCAAGAGCTTTCCAGTCCATCCCTAGTTAACTGCAGATACATGAGTGAGGCCAGGCAAGATCAGCCAAGGCCAGCTAAGATCAGCTGAACCCTCAGACTTGTAAGCTAAATATGTTTATTGTATACCACTGAGACTTTGTGACTGTCATGCAGCAATATTGTGGCAATAGATAACTGATAAACCAAGTGTGGGGACTGACCCTGGGGAAAGTATAATATAAAGTCTCCAAACTTTGTTAATTCTCGTTGAAACCAGCAAGTCCAAAAAAGAAGCAAAGGATTATAGTGCAGCTCATATTCAGCCTTTTTCCCCCTCTATTTTTAAGAGTTTATTTTGTTTAATTTTTTTCTGTGCTGGGACTCTAAATGAGGAATTCAAAAAAAAAGCCTTAAGTAAGATTAGCAATTTGCACCTTTTTAAAAATTAACAGCACTCCGTTGTTTTGATATTGAGCTCCATTATCAATTTGCATCTCTAAAGAGGTGTAACCTTTCTCAGACATGTTGCTCCATGTTCTTATATTTAACTAGCAAGACTTGATTTTTAGATTGCTTATGTTGCATTTACTTCTGCACAATTAAAGCAAGGGGAGAAGAAAAAAAAAATCCACGGCTCGAGAATTAGGAGTGTGATATAAATTTCTGTAACCTAGGCTATTCAGAACTGATGGGCCATCCTCTGAAAAGTAGCCCTGCATGTATATCAAGGGAAGATATCCTAGAGTTTCAGGAAAATATATCAACAAAAATTTCTGCATGTTTGATTGGTTGCTACCCATACCTTCTTATTTATTAAACTAGCTCCAGGGAACAGTCCAATCTTCAGCCTGCAATGGAGTCCTGAGCTCTGCCTGTTATATGACAGAAGCAATTTGACTGATTATCTCCCATCATCCACATTGCCTTGCCCTTTCTGTCCAAAGTTCTTTCCTCAGCCAAACTACCCAACAAGATATGTTCTGAGATGCCTCACAGGCAGGGAGGCTCATCCACTCAGGGTCACCATTTTCTTTCCACTCACATCTTCTCTAGAAAGCAGATTCAGGTGGAGAGTAGTGAAATCCCTTTTTTGTTAGGTAGAAGTACACCAATATAATTTTTTTTGTTTTTTTTTTGTTTAGAAAAATCCTAACCATGATGCTCAATAGAAGGAAAATTATTTCAAAAGATAGATTCTTAGTCGTTGTTAGCTGCTGTCATGGACTGAATTGTGTCCCCCAGAATATCTGTCAACTTGACTAGGTCATGATTCCCAGTATGGTGTGGTTGTCTTCCATTTTGTCATCTGATGTGATTTCCCTGTGTGTTGTAAATCCTATCACTGTGCTGTAATGAGATGGATTAGTGGCAGTTATATTGATGAGAGCTATAAGATTAGATAGTGTTTTAAGCCAATCTCTTGAGATATAAAAGAGAGAAGTGAGCAAAGAGGCACGGGGACCTCATATCACCAAGAATGCAGTGCCGGGAGCAGACAGTGTCCTTTGGACCTCAGGTTCCTGCACAGAGAAGCCAAGGGAAGATTGATGACATGGACCTTCCTGCAGAGTTGACAGAGAAAGCCTTCCCCTGGAGCTGACGCCCTAAATTTGGACTTGTAGCCTACTGGACTGTGAGAGAATAAATTTCTCTTTGTTAAAGCCATCCACTTGTGATATTTCTGTTATAGCAGCACTAGATGACTAAGACAGTTGCCACTGAGTAAGCTCTGACTCATGGCTACCTTATGTTTAACAGAACAAAGCATTGACCAGTCCTGTGCTGTCCTCACAACCCTTGGTATGTGTGAACCCATTTTTGCAGCTATTGTGTCAATCTATCTCATGCAGAGTTTCTCTCATTTTGCTGACCAAACATGATGTCCTTTTCTAGAAATTGGTCTTTCCTGATGATGTGTTCAATGTAAGCAAGACTAAATCTCTCTATTCTTGCTTCTAAGGAGAATTCTGGCTGTACTTCCTCCAAGAATGATTTGTTCTTAGTAACAACCTGTATTTTTTTTTTTTCAGGTGTTTATACCAAACCATGAGCCACTTCTTCATTTCCTGGACTTCAGTTTGAACCCCACCAGTGTATTTTATCAAATCATGAGCCAAACCAATGTGTTTTATTTTTTTCAACAATGGACTATTTGTAATGCAGTTAAGACTGAAGTCTAACCTACATATATTTTTCAATCTCTTGATCTGAAACAAAAGCAGAACGTCAAAATTTTCTCCAGCTAATTTGATATTCTACTGAGTTAAATCTCTTTTGGAATCCTAGGAGTGTGCAGTAGCTTTTGTTCACTCTTTAGAGTTATGTGGGAAATCTAAACACTTTGGCTTTAACCTTGATTAAAGCCAATTTCACCTTGAATTAATTGCTCTTTCTAATGTAATAAGTGAAAAAGATGATCTCACTCATTGCAGAAGAGAAGTACATGAAGAATTCAGACAGATTAGATGTTTATCCCCTCCATGTAATTTAAATCATTTGTGAAATCTTGATTTTGACCCCAGTCAGAGCTGGTTGCCATGGAATATATAGATGTGTTGTACCCTGTGGCAATGTTCTTTAGCTATTTATATGATTTTTTTTTGGTGAACCTGATCCTGGAAATCTCTAAGGGATAAACTTTAATTTCTAACTTGAATTATCATTAAAGTACAGTTTAATGGTCCTCCAGTATCTTAGTGCATATATTTCTATAATCCAAATTTTATATTGAAATATTAATATCAAATAACTTAGGATTTGAAGATATTTTAGCCAAATTGATAAATGGATATGATTAAATAACAAAGGTTAATGTTGGCATATATAAGTAAGTAAGTCTTTCTTCTTTCAAAAATAGTGCAGAGGCCTTTCTCAAGTGAATATTTAAGAAGTCAAATGTGTGTAAGAGTTGATATATGAAATGGGCTGCATTTGGAAATACAGGAGGAAAAAGAAAGATTCATGAACAGATAAAGTGTAAGATGAGACAGAATAATGGTGAGTAGGCCTTCCAAAAAACAGTAGCTTGAGGAACTATTAACGAAACTTAGCCTCCAGTTTACAAGTGAGCCACAGAGCATTCAGAAGAAAAGGTGTGGTGGTCTCTCTGATGAGCTGCTGGCTGCAGCAGCTGAATTTGAATTTCAGGGGACCACTACTTTGATTTTGAAAATTTTTATTTCTTTCCTGAATTACAAAGTAATTTGTTCTTGTTGTTATAAGTGAAACAATATAAAGCTGTATAAAAAGATCACCATCACTGCCCCTTCCATTTCCAATCCGATGCTCCTGAAGGGATTCAGTGTTAGCCAACTGGGGTGGATCTTCCACACTATGCTTCATTCTTGTACCTGCATATACAAACATATATCATTATATGTAATTTAAACAAATTTGTACTGAAATAGGGCCACACTGTTCATGTTAATTTGTGTTTTGCTTTTTGTCACTTGGGAGTATATCCTGAGAGGGAGTAGACACAGCTCTAACTCTAACCTTTTTCATTTTCTTCCTACTTTATGCACACGCACATACATACACACAGATTTTTATGTAAATGGGATTATTTGATAGAAGCTGTTTTTACATGTTGATTTTTTTCTTTGCCCATTCTCTTTCTTTTATCCCTCTCTCCCTTTCTTTCCTTTCTTCTCCCAACCCTGTAACAATCTGGTATATATCCTTCAGCACTGTCTTAGTCATCTAGTGCTGCTGTAACAGAAATACAACAAGTGGATGGCTTTAACAGAAGTTTATTCTCTCACAGTCTAGTAGACTAGAAGTACAAATTCAGGGCATCAGCTCCAGGGGAAGGCTTTCTCTTTCAGCTCCAGAGGAAAGTCCTTCTCATCAATTTTCCTCTGGACTAGGAGCTTCTCTGCACAGGAACAAAGGATGTGTTCTGCTCCTGGCACTGCTTTCTTGGTGGTATAAGGTCCCCCTGTCTCTCTGCTCGCTTCTGTCTTTTATATCCAAAAGAAATTGGCTCAAGACACAACCCAATCTTGTAGATTGAGTCCTACCTCATTAAAATCACTGCCACCTATCCCCCCTCATTAACATCTCATTAACATCATAGAGACAGGATTTACAACACATAGGGAAATCACATCAGATGACAAAATGGTGGACAATTACACAATACTGGGAATCATGACCTAGCCAGTTTGATACACGTATTTTTGGGGGACATAATTCAATACATGATAAGTTCTTTTCTCCATTTTCTCTCTCTCTCTCATGTGCACACACACACACACACACACACACACACACACACATCATTCTGTATCTTAAGCCTAAATGTGTTTAGGTTAAGATTGGAAAAAATGACTTTTCTTAATCTCTTTTCTTGGCCCCTCTTCGTTTGATCTTATCTCATAAATGTTCTTCAGGCACTTGGGCTAAGCCTACTGCTCTCATCTTTCTACATAATCTACCTAGGTAATATCGTCCATTCTTATGTTTTCAGTTACCACCTTTTGCTGCTGATTCCCAAATCTGTATTCCCAACTTAGACCTATTTCTGTCCCTATCTTCAGCTTGTTGCTGAATATTTCCATGAAGTTTTTCCATAAGCACTTCAAATTCTATATGCTCAAACCTCTCCCTTCTCTTTTCATCTTTGCATTCCCTATTATTTATTTCAATTTGTGCTACCACCATCCATCTAGAAACAAAGTTAAAAACCTGCCACTTAAAATCAGTCACCAAGTTCTGCCAACTTTATCACTTAAATAGTTCTTAAATTTATTCTTTTCTTTACTTATCTCCCACAGTACACTAGTTAGGATGTTCATTAATCTAATATGAATGATTTCAAAAGTCTTTCAACTTTTTTTTTTTTTTTTGGCATTCCAATTCTGGAACCATAGTGGGTTATTGTAACATATTGCCCCCAACATAGCAAAGTAAACATTTATTGTTTTGGATATGGTTAAAACCATAGTAGAACTTGTTCATATCAAAATTCTATTTGTTCTTCCTCAAGTAGAAAGTACAAAGTATTTATCAATATATAAAATAAAAACAGAAAAATCGTGAGTGGAGAAGTTGGACAAGAGTTACTAATGTTCTAGGGTTAGAAGAAGTAACTGTACCCAAGCAAGCATTGACACTTCAGCACCACGGAGAGCACACCTTACTTCCCCCGATGCTGATGCCTTCCATTTTAGACTAGTTATTTCTGTTTAGGAGCCCCGGTGGTGCAATGGTTAAGTGCTTACCTGCTAAATGAAAGGTTGGCAGTTTGAACTCACCCAGCTGCTCTACAGGAGAAAGACCTGTCGATCTGCTTCTGGGAAGGCTACAGCGTAGAAAACCCTGTGGGGCAGTATGAGTCAAAAAATCGACTCAACTAACAGAAGCAACGTTTGTTTGTTGAGTCAGAATCAACTTAATGGCAACTGGGTGGATTTCTATGTTGTAGTCCCTGGATGGTGCAAATGGTTAATGCATTCAACTGCTAACCAAAAGATTGGGGCTTTAAGTCCCCCCAGAGGCACCCTGGAAGAAAGGCCTGGCAGTCTACTTCCAAAAAGTCAGCCATTAAAAACCCTATGGAGCACACTTCTACTCTGACACACATGGGGTCACCATGATTCAGAGTCTGTTGGAAGATAACTGGTTATTTCTATGTTATTTCTTTCACGTCTGTTCTCTTGCAGTCACAGTAAGCTATATAAAACAAATCTGATCTTTGGATCACTTTTAGTGCTAGAAGCATTGTGGTACATAGATGAATGTGGCTATCTTTAAGGGCTAGGGTAAGTTCGAATTTAACCAGGCAGAAGAACAACTGATTAAACAAGGACCTTGAGTGGTGGAGAAAGTTGCCATCAGAAGGCTGCTGGGTTCATCTTGAGGGTGATGGAGAATAAGCTGGCAACACTGTCTTCATCTCTTTTAAGATGTCATACTGTCTTAGTTGTCTAGTGCTGCTATAACAGAAATACCACAAGTGTATGGCTTTAACAAACAAATTTATTCTCTCACAGTCTAGGAAGCTAAAAGTCCGAATTTAGGGTGCCACCTCCAGAGGAAGGCTTTCTCTGTCTGTCAGCTCTACGGGAAGGTTCTTGTCATCAATCTTCCCCTGGTCTAGGAGCTTCTCAGCGCAGGGGCCCCAGGTCCAAAGGACATGCTCTGCTCCTGGCTCTTCTTGCTTGGTGGTAATGAGATCCCTCTCCTTTCTCCTCAGTTCTCTTTTATATCTCAAAAGGGATTGACTCAAGATACAATCTAATCCTGTAGATTGAGTCCTGCCTCATTAATAGAACTGCCTCTAATCCTGCCTCATTAACATCACAGAGGTTAGCATTTACCACACCTAGGATAATCACATCAGATCACAAAATGGTGGACAGCCACAATACTGGGAATCGTAGCATAGCCAAGTTGGTACACCTTTTTGGGGGACACAGTTCAATCCATAACATTCCACTCTTTGGCCTTGCCATGTGTAAAACACATTCACCCCATCATATCATCCCAAAATTCTTAAATCAACTCCAAGTCCAAATTCCATCCTGGGGCAAAATTCATCTTCATCTGTAAAATCTAGAATGTAAGTTATCTGCTTTCAAAGTATGATTTTGGAACAGGCACAAGGTAGACATTTCCATTACAAATGGGAGAAATTGGAGGGAAAGAAGGGATGACAGGTATCAGGCAAGTCAGCAGAACACATTACATTAGTTCTCAGTGTTTGAAAATAATCATCTGTTCTCTGAGACCATTGAGGCAATGGCTCTGCTCTCCAGACTCTGGGTGTTGGCCATGCTGTCTGGATTCTGGGTGGAGGCCCCTTGGTCCTGGGCTTCAGCTCTCCCTTCAAGGACCACTAGGATGGCAACTCTGCTCCCTCAGATTTGGGTAGCCCCCTTCTCCTGGTCCATCTGAGTGGTGACGCCACCCCCTTGGCCTCAGCAGTCCCCATTCTTCTGCCCCTTGGGCATGGAAGCCCCACCCCCTCAACTTTGGGCAAGAGATCTTGCCCCATCCCCCTGGCACTGATGAATGGCAGCCCCACACTCCAGAACTGAGTTGATGAAGATCTGACTCTTTGAAGCCTAGGAGGTTGTGGCCTGACCCTTTGAGACCCCAGAGGTCATGGCCTTACCCTTTGAGACTGAGCCAGCTCTGCTTCCTGTGCTCCTTGTCTCTTTGGCTTCTGCTTCTTGCTGTCTGTGCCATCTCTGGTGTTACAGCTCTACGCGCTTAACTTCAGCACTCTCACCAGAATTGTTTTTGATGTCCACAATTTTATCAACAGTCTCTTCTAGGCAACCTAGGCTTTTACTATTAGGCACTTTGAAACTCTTCCAGCCTCTAGCCATTACTCAGTTCCAAAATGGCTTCCACATTGTAGGTATCTATTAGAGTAGCACCACACTCTTGGTACCAAATTCTGTCTTAGTTGTCTAGTGCTGCTGTAACAGAAATACCACAAGTAGATGGCTATAACAAACAGAAATTTATTCTTTTACAGTCTAAGAGGCTAGAAGTCTGAATTCAGGGTGCCATCTCCGGGGGAAGGCTTTCTCTCTCTGTCAGCTCTAGGGGAAGGTTCTTGTCATCAATCTTCTCCTGGTCTAGGAGCTTCTCAGTGCAGGGGCCCCAGGTCCAAGGGACATGCTCTGTTCTTGGCTCTTCCTGCTTGGTGGTAATGAGGTCTCTCTCCTCTCTGCTCAGTTCTCTTTTGTATCTCAAAAGGGATTGACTCAAGATACAACCTAATCTTGTAGATTGAGTCCTGCCTCATTAATAGAACTGCCTCTAATCCTGCCTCATTAACATCATAGAAGTTAAAACTTACAACACATAGGATAATCACATCAGATCACAAAACGGTTGACAACCACATGATACTGGGAATCATAGCCTAGCCAAGTTGATACACATTTTTTGGGGACACAATTCAATCCATAACACATGCCAAATCACCCATGTGAATGGATTCTTTCCAGAATGTGTTGATGGTCTGTATGCTTTTTCTGTGCTCTTCCTTGGCTACTAAAATCTAGAATAAATGTCATATATAGCTCCCTAGGAGCTGTAGTGATGTAGGGGTTGAGAGCTACGACTGCTAACCAAAAGGTCAGCAGTTCAAGTCCACCAGCCACTCCTTGGAAACCCTTTTGGGCAGTTATACTCTGTCCTTTAGGGTCACTGAGTTGGAATCAACTGGACGGCAATGGGTTTGGTTTGGTTTGGTAGCTCCCTGAGATTCTATTAGATAGTTATCTACTAGGGGGACAGAAGAGAGTAGGAGCTAGGAAATACTAGGATATATGACTGTAGAGAGAATGGAACAAAGTGTTTAGAAGAAGATGTAGATGGCGGTGTTATAATTGACAGTTGGAAGACAGAGGAAGGTAAAATTTTGATGATGAGTGTTGTTTCAGTGAAAATCTTGTTTTATTTTCTCATTGACGAACTCTTAAGTTTCTGAAGAACATTTCAGGAATAGGAGAAAAGCTAAAAGCCTGGTTCTTATCTGCCACGGACACTCAGCCTCCTTAAATACTGTTTTGGTAGGTGAATCCTGTGCCAGCAGGATTTTTATATTACAGTATGGCACCATGACCATAGGGTGTAGTGAGGTGAGTATGAAGTTCAGGAACATTGTTGACCAAGGACACTGCAGGGCTAATAGGTACTCAGGGTTCTGTTTGAGTTCCTCAGTCGTCTCCTTGGGGAGAACTTCATCAGGGCCAGGTTAAGGCATGTGAGGGCCCTAAGCGCCGTAATATGTGCTGCCCCCTCCTCTGCTTACTCACACATTCGAATGGGATATGTGAACTATACATATACATGTATATATGTATGTGTGTATGTATATGTGTCTTAGTTATCCATGGTGTAACTTCTTTTTAAATGTGACTGTAATATTGATTGAACACAAAATAGCATATGCCATTTTAGTGGAATGAAGTGAACTGGATTATAACATTTTTAATGTATATGGAGTACTAAGATTTTTCCTATATACCAAATTCCTTCAAAGAGAATATTCCACTTATTCTACAACCAAGAAAATGAGTCAGTGAACTTAGTTGTTTCAACAATCAATGTAAAATTCTGTTGATCTCCCACAACGATAAATTGACTTTCACCAGTTTTGCTTTAACAGGCTTATACTTCGGTTTTGATGCTTGATTCATAATAAATGCTATAATTATAAATGAACAAATGAAAAGATCTCATAAAGGAAAATTTTGTGATAAGAAAACAAATTTTATAACAAATGACTGTTTTATTTTAGGTAGATCTTTCATCTCTAACATGTTATAATTAAAAACATTTCTTTCTATTCTTTGCTCTTACAAATTCTTCAGTGATTTCATCACAATTAAGCTGCCAAACAATATCTATTTCCATACATAAGGATAATGAATCAAGTTGTCTTGAATTGTTGTACGCTGAGGGTTTTTCAGTCTCTTTAGGGACAAAAATGAGTATTCTGTTGTACAGTTTGTGATCATTAAAGTTAGGAATATGCATAAAGCAATTTCAACACTGGGAAATATACATATATTTTATCTTCTGTTATGGAATCATATATGCCTACATGAATAAAATTTGTCTCTCCTGAATCTGTAAACCTAGTTCTCACGTAAGAATGAAAATGTTGCATTTCTCTTTAAAGGTTTGTATTTGAGTCATTGGGATAAGCCTGGACTAACTTCTTGGATGCCTTCGTGCATTCTTCATCAGGTATATCCACATTGTTTAAGAAGGAAAACCTATTTGAAAGAACTTCATGCACTTTTACCCTTTTCATGAAAGATTCAATTGTGTCAATGATGGTGCAGTTATGTGGTTATGAGAAATTGATCTCTAGCCCTCAATACACTCAGCACTTCCGTCATTTACTTGTTTCTTTCTAATGCTTCTGTGATGGTGAACTGCATGATAATCAGTATTTGGCAGTATTTGTTTTGTTGTGTTTTCAAAATATTCTCTTAAATTACGTAAATACCCTGTTAATGACTGGTAGAGATCTGTGCGTGTCTGTAAATTTCCTTTTGAATCTTGGAGAGCTTGCCATGTCTGATGAAAGTGCTGCAGTATACAATTCCACATAACCAACATCAATACACACTCTAGCGCTTGCGTTTTGTTGACGATGTTTTCAGCTTCTCTTTTGCTATCTCGTTTTTGGATCTGGTCTTCGGCAATATTTTCTAAGGCATCTAGAATCTGAGTGTACAATTCCAAGCTTGCACTCATTGCTCCAACATGCGTTTCCCAACATGTATTAGAAAGACAATTTAATACTTGATCATTGCCTGAATATGTTTTAAGAACTGCCCATAGGTGAGCAGAGGTGGCAAAAAAATGTGTAGAATAATTGAACAGTAGGAAAAAAAAAAACCCTGATTCCAGACAACAATTTACAGTGCTATGTCCTACAAAATTAAGTGAATGCGCAGCACATAGTATGAAAGTGGCATATTTATTACCTTCTAAAAGTTTCTGTTGCATACCTTTATGATGCCCTGGCATATTGGCAGCACTGTCATAGGACTGGCCTCTGCAGTTAGAAAAATCAATTTTGCAAACTTCACATAAGTAGTGAAGTACTTGATTTGCAATTTCTTCACCATTATGACTTTTTAAGCTAGTAAATGTGATAAATCACTTAACAGGTTTTCCATCTGCTGGCGATATGTATCTTAAAACAATACTTACCTGATCCGTATGAGAAAGATTAGGAGTGGAATCTACAAACTGAAATACCAAGCTATACTTATTTCATTGAAAATAGTTGACTAAGCTTTATCACTTATTAAGTTTATTAATTATTCACACATTGCTTTAGACATATATGATGGGTTGTCCTTTCCTGTGTTACCATATTTTGAGATGTGACCTGCTAAAAATAGATTACACTGAGCAACAAGTTCAAGTAAACACCTAAAATTACCATTTTGTTGGAACCCAAATGCTTCATTTCTTCCTTGAAAAGATAGTCCATGTTCAGTGATTGTTAAAATGACAGCAACAAGGCATTGCAAAATGGCCTTCTAGTACTGACATTCTTCATTCATTTGTGTTTCCAGTTCTTGAGTTAATCTGAAACCAAAACCACGTCTTCAATAGAAATATGACAACATACAATCTCTGTAAATTGAACTGTTTTCATGTTTATCAGTCATATTCGAGTTGTGCCAATCGCTAAATCCATCCGTAGCAAACTGAGAAAAAATGATTTAGGATTGAATAGTTTGCAAACAAAATAATGTACAGAGCTGACTGACAGAGAATACGATAGCTACGCCCTCTTAAAATTTTCAGCATTAGTTTTGCACCGTACAAATATATTCTGGCTACAGAACCTTGTTTGTTTACCATCCAGAAATTTTTTTTTATTGTTGTACTTCAAGTGAAAGTTTACAATTCAAGTTAGTCTCTCATACAAAAATTTGTACATATATTGTTGTGTGACCCTAATTGTTCTCCCTGTACTCTGACAGCACAGTCCTCCTTGCCACCCCTGATTTCCTGTGTCCGTTCAACCAGCTCCCGACCATCTCTGCCTTCTCATCTCACCTCCAGACAGGAGCTGCCCATTCAGTCCCATGTATCTACTTGAGCTAAGAAGCACATTCTTCACGAGTATCATTTTATGTCCCATAGTCCAACCTAATCCTTATCTGAAGAGTTGGCCTCGGGAATGGTTTTAGTTCTGGGTTGTCAGAAAGTCCAGGGGCCAAGCTTTCTGGGGATCCTCCAATCTCAATCAGACCATTAAGTCTGGTCTTTTCACTAGAATTTGAGTTCTGCAACCTACGTTTCTCCTGCTCCATCAGGGACTCTTTGTTGTGTTCCCTGTCAGGGCAGTCATTGGTGTTAGGTGGGCACCATCTAGTTCTTCTGGTCTCGGGCTGATGCAGTCTCTGGTTTATGTGGCCCTAACATCCAGAAATTTTTGGCACAGATTTTCAGATGGTCCACTGTAGTGTTGACAATCACTTGGGCCTCTTTTGATCCAGTAGTTTACATCATTGGAAGAAAAATTATTCCACAAAGCAGGATCTGTATTTCTGTTATTTATGGGGCCTGCAGATGCAACAATTTCAGATTCTAAAATAGTTTCACTTTCTACACCATTGTTAATCTTTTTATTACAGCAAGGAATGGATGCAAAATTTGGAACAAATTCTATTATATTCATATTGCTATTAGTAATTTCAGCACCAGTGGTACTAGTACAATGATTTACACCCATTAAACTTGAGCGTTCAATGGAAAAAGTCTCTTCTGAATCCTCACATTTTAAAAAGGAAATTAATTTTGGAATTGTCTTTAGGGATTCACAGATTCTTTTCTTTTTATCTTCTGCAAGCTTCCACCTTTGTACTTCACTCAGTTGTTGCCATTTCATTTTACCTGGATATAAAATTATGTAACTTTCAAAATTTGGTTCTACTGTAGCAAATAAATTTGAATAATTTATAATAATTGAGAGGGGAAAAGGCTGGAGATTTATGCTGCCATAGGAAAATTCTCACTTTTTTACTCCTCTGCAGAAAGTGTCAGAGATAAAATGAGATGACCAGCCATAGGAAGTCACCCCAATTTAATAAATCCTGGTGGATTAGTAATAACTAAATGAGTAACATGTTTCCCATTTAACCTAGATTAAAAAAGGAGAGAGGAAAAGGGCCAAGAGTGCCTTGGATTTAAGAAGCCCCAGTAATTGTGATCTCAGGGAAAAGAGTGAGGATTGTGACTGAGTTCCACACTATTAAAACCTAAACCAAACCCATTGCCGTTGAGTCGATTCCAACTCATAGCAACCTTATAGGACAGAGTAGAACTGCCCCAGAGATTTTCCAAGGAGCAGCTGATGGATTCAAACTCCCAACCTTTTGGTTAGAAGCCAAGCTCTTAACTGCTGTACCACTATTAAGCCTACCTAAATTGAATGTGGGGGCAGTGGTGGTTCAGTGGTAGAATTCTTGTCTTCCATGTGGGAGACTGTGTTTGATTCCCAGCCAATGTACCTCATGCACAGCCACCACCCCTCTGTCAGTGGAGGCTTATGTGTTGCTATGATGTTGAACAGGTTTCAGCAGAGCTTCCAGACTGACAGACTCGGAAGAAAGGTCTGGTGATCTACTTCTGAAAACAATCAGTGAAAACTCTGTGGATCACAGTGGTCTACTCCACAACCAATCATGGGGAAGGCGCAGGACTGGGCCGTGAGTTGGAGGCCTACTCAATGGCAGCAGACAACAACAAATGGAATGTAGGCCTTAACAGAAGCATCAGCCAAATGTTAAGCTTTTGGCCTGAAAGTAGGAATACTCCAGTCACATCTCTTGGAGGGGTGAGAGGTGTTGCTGTCTTAGGCTTGGTTGTCTAGAGGAAGAAAACCAGTGAAGTGTATATACATGTGTGTGTATATATATATATATATATATATATATATATATATATATATATATATATATATATATAGACAGAGAAAGAGAGAGAGATTTATCCAACAGAAATGGCTCATGTGGTTGTAGAGGCTGGCAAATCCCAAGTCCATGGGTCAGGCGTCAGGGTGGAGGCTTCTCCTAATTCACGTAGCTGCAGGGGCCGACGAGCCCAAGATTGGTGGGTAAGATGGCAGGCTGCTGGCTAACAGATTGTGGAGGCTGTTGAATCCCAAGATTTGCAGGCAGTACAGCAGGCCACTGGCTCAAGTCCCAAGAACCATAGGTCAGATGATGATGAGCCAGATACAGGATCCAGAGCAAGCAAGCGAACTTTGCCAGAACATCCATATATATATTGGATGCAGGCCACACCCCCAAAGAAATTCTCCTTACAACTGATTGGCTGATCACATCAGATCGCATCATGGAGGATGACTACATCATTACATAACTGCCAAACCACTAAGAATCATGGCCCAGCCAAGTTGACACAGCCTTAACCATCACAGTTGCTTTCTGAAGTTTTACTTTGAGGACCCAGAATAAGTATATTCTATGCTGATCTTCCAGCTGCTTGAAACAAGGTCTTAAAAAATGTAATGTAAAATAACTAGACGTAATATATCCATATTAAGGTCATATGGGAGGCACAGTTTAATGTCTAGGTCCTTCAACTCTGTGACACCTGGGGAAATTTCTTTCAACTCCCCTTTACTCTCAAGCCCTTCTTTAAATGCTCTCATTGTTTTGGGTTCCTGCACTACAGGGTTGCACCCATGGGCGGTAAATATCCTGCTCTGGAAATGAATTTCAAATGTTGAATCTTAGAGCATGTTTGAAACTTAGCCAAGTTATCTTCTTCCATTCCTGCTTTTTATTCCTTATAATTTCTGAGAAACTTTCCTACTAGCAGACTTCTCAGACAGTGACAAACTGAATCCTCATTAAAACAAAGAAAGGTTAAGGGGAAAAAATAACCTATTTAAAATGAGGTAACTCACCAGTCTTTCAGCTGTAAATTGACAATAGGATTTATATAAATCCATAATTGTATCTCTTTTACCTGCAGTTAGGCTGGTTAATGATGAAAAAAGTATACAGCTGATGGTATGGCTTTAATGAGGATTCTTTTTACAGAGTTAAAAAAAATCCACCAAATTAAATTCTGCCAATTTACTCCATTGCAAATTGAGCACCACCCTGTGAGCAGGGGGTTGGGTGGGGGGTGGGGAGGAAAAAAGAAAAAAAAATCATCAAGTAGCTTAAATCAGTTACAGCTAAATGTGTAAGTCAGCATGTGCTTTAGCCTTTAGTCATGAAGAATATATTAGATTTTAAAAATAAATGGCTTTCTGCTGAGTCTTCATTGCAATGGCTTTCTGACTTTTAATTAAATTTGCAGTACTGCGGATGCTTCCTCATGTACTCTGGCCACCGAGCTCAAGTTGCCTCCAACATTAAGTGAAGTGGAAAACCAAATTGGAGATTATTAAGCTTGTTCATTTCTTTGTTATCAGTAGCTGGTGACTCTCTCCTTTTTTCTTGTTAAATAAGGACGGAGCTTTCTACCAGGATATTTTCCAAGAATGAAACAAGCTCTCGTAAACAGTGTGTGATTAGCCCTAATGCGGGAGCTTGTTAAATGTTCCTCATTATACATTTCTGGTCTGTTTCATCAGTGTTAAATGAACTTAATGTAAATTAATAAAAACAGGTTTGCATTATTTGTAACAAGATTGAGAGTAAAGAAGAAAACTGTAAGCAACACTAAACTCTGCAGCTAATGTTGAAGTTTGCACTTTCCTCTGCTGCCCTTTCTGTTCTATGGAATTGAATAAATTGTTCTGAAGGCTTAATATTTAATCTTTTGGACTGGAGAATTACAGTTTAGGTCTTGCTTTAGAGTCTTTAATTGCTAATTTGGTGCTTTCCTGCAAATTTTGTTTTTGCTCCTTTTGAACATCCCAGAAATAGATGTATGAAAATCATGTATTGTAGGGACGGATCTTTAACAAAGGAATTTGAATTTTCTATACCAGCAGGGTCAAGAAAAACATAATTTGGGCTACAGAACCTAATGGTTGGTTTTAAATTCATATTTGTTTTGATTTTTAAAACTGAGTTCATTGCAGATGCTTCAAGGCAAATGTGTTATATAAAATTCACATTGTTTTAAACAGTGACGTTCTTAAAATACAACAAGGCTTCTTCTAATTAAGGAGGAACCAAACTGAAAAGACACTTAAATAAGCACAAAAGGTCAAAAAGCTAAGGGGCACTAATCTAAATGATAAAATGATTTATCTCTTAGATGTGAAATTAGATGCCCATGAGCAAATAAGAATGTCTGGGGATTCCCGCATTTAAAATTTCAGGACCTTCATTAACTAAAGTAGGATGCCCCTAAATTGCAAACTTCTTTAGATATATTGTCAGCAATGTGAGACTACAGCAGCTTCTACTCAGTGAAATATCTGTATGTGGTGGTTGGGGTTATCTGGTTATGTTTGCAAACATTTCATTGCCCATGAAGGTTGAGGTAGTGTTCAAAGTTTAGTGAAACCAAGAAAAAGTTAGTAAATTATGAAAAAAATGCATCATGCAGCTGTGCTTACCGTCTGGTTTTAAGTAGGAACTTCCTGGAACATAACTTTTTAATTGAAGATTTTGTAGTTCCTCAGGCTAATAGTGGATATTAACTATTTGTTTTACATTAGCTGTAACATACATAGTAAAACCTTGATTTTAACTAGAATCCTCAGATAGTGGCATGTTCATAGTCTAGAATAGTGAAAAACCAGAATGTATTCCACAAATATCACCCATGGCAGACATAGCTAATTGTTCAACTTGGATGTAACCTCAGAATCCTTCTCAACAGTAATCCAGGCAGCCCCTACTAATAGATTGCAGTTGGTATGTGAGATGGTATTTCATCAGGGTTGTATCCTCTCACCATACTTACTCAATCTGTATGCTGAGCAAATAATCTGAGAGGCTGGACTACATGAAGAACAATGTGGCATCAGGATTGGAGGAAGACTCATTTAACAACCCGAAATATGCAGATGACACAATCATGTGTACGGAAAGTGAAGAGGACTTGAAGCACTTACTGACGAAGATCAGATACCACAGCCTTCAGTATGGATTACACCTCAACATAAAGAAAACAAAAATCCTCACAAATGGACCAATAATTAACATTATGATAAATGGAGAAAAGATTGACATTTTCAAGGATTTCATTTTACTTGGATCCACAGTCAATGCCCGTGGAAGCAACAGTCAGGAAATCAAAGGACGGATTGCACTGGGCACCTCTGCTGCAAAAGACCTCTTTAAAGTGTGAAAAAGCAAAGATGTCGCTTTGAGGACTAAGGTGCGCCTGACCCAAGCCATGGTATTTTCAGTCACCTCATATGCATGCAAAAGCTGGACAACAAATAAGGAAGACTGAAGAAGAATCGATGCCTTTGAACTATGGCATTGGCAAAGAATATTGAATATACCATGGACCTCCAGAAGAACGAACAAGTCTGTTTTTGAAGAAATACAACCAGAGTGCTCCTTGGAAGCAAGGATGGCGACATTTAGTCTCACATACTTTGGAAATGTTATCAGGAGGGACCAGTCCCTGGAGAAGGACATCATGCTTGGCAAAGTAGAGAGTCAGCCTAAAAGAGGAAGACCCTTAACGAGATGGATTGACACAGTGGCTGCAACAATGGGCTCAAGCACAACAACAATTGTGAGGGTGGCGCAGGACCGGGCAGTGTTTTGTTCTGTTGTACGTAGGGTGGCTATGATTCAAAACCAACTCAACGACACCTAACAACAACAACAGTGTGAAATGAGGCCTTTTTGCCATCCCTATTCTGACAAGTATAATTTTGGATTATTTAGATTCAGTTAGAAACTCTTCTTCAGCTTCAGTGGCTGAAAACGCTGCCTTCGTCACTCCCTGCCTTAGTAAGATGTAGTGAACACCTTTTAATCTTCACATTATGATTCACTTTAGTCTTCACTTCCTAAAGATCTTATTGTGATTCAGTGCTACCATTATGAAAATGAATTATGGTATGGAGAGTATAGCATATTAGATGGAAGTTGTACTTAAATCAGGGTATGTGCTGGAGTACTCCTTTCCCCTCCCTTCTTTATTTTCTTCCTTCCTTCCTTTCCAGCGAATCCTTGATTCCTTGAGATTTGGTCAAGTAACCAAAAAATTACTTAAGATTTACAAAGCATGGCTGAGAGAAAAGGCAGAGCAGAGGCCTTCTGAAATGGCCAGCCAATGTTATAATGTCGTCCACCTGATGTTGTCCACTTTGACCTCCAGCCCCATTCTACTTTCTGTATTCTCTGTTCATCTTCTGTGCTAGTTCAGCGTTGATCTTATCCATTGATATTTCCATGTGGCTTACTGGCTAGCCAGTAAGCTGGTTAGCTTACTGTTGTCATTGGTTAACTCCTGTCCTGGATCCTTCCATTGGATTAAGATACGTTTGGCTCTCTCCTTGCCCACTCCCTGAAGTAGAGCATTAAAGATAGATTTTGGTTTGGTGTCTTTTGTTCACAGAGCTGTATTTAACAGAGTTTACTAAATATATTAATTTAAAAAGAACTAACTAGAACTCATCCTTGCTAGTATATAATAAGGGTCAGCAGTAATTCTATGTGTATGCGTGAGTGTAAAATGCACAGGGAGAAATTGAGGCATTTCAGAACAACTTCAGGGAATCTAGAAGCCTGTTAGATTAGTGCAGAAAAAAGAAATTTAAAGATTTGACATGTGGTCTGTATGTAAATAGGATAGTACTAAATGGCTCTGAATTACTACAAAACAAACCCCCACAAAATAAATTTAGGTGATACACTAAAGACTGACAAGAAAATACCTTTAAAATACGAAGAAAAAGGAAGGAACCATCTATTTCTGTAAAGTAATAATAATGTTGTTGTGTGCTGTCAAGTTGATTCCAACTCATAGCAGCGGTATATGACAGAGTAAAACTGCCCCAGAGGGTTTCCTAGGCCATAATCTTTAGAGGAACAAATCGCCAGGTCTGTCTCCCATTGAGGGGCCGGGTGGGTTTGAATCGCCAACCTTTAGAAGCTGAGCACTGAACCACTGTGCCACCAGTGTTCCTTAATGATAATAATGGAAAATACTAATTGAACGCTTATTATGTGCTAGGCACTATTCCAAGAGCTTTACATGTACTAGCTTATTTCATGCTCACAACAACTCTATGGGCTAGCTGTTATTATTACTGCCATTTTATGAATGAAGAAACTGAGTTGTAAAGACAGCAGATGACTTGTACAATATCAAACAGCTAGTAAATGGCAGAGTTGGGACGTGAATCCAGGTAGCCTGACTCTAGAGTCCTCATTCACAGTCAATCTACTGTCTGTCTTGTTTGGTTTTAGTTTCCAAAGCTGAGTGCTGTCTTTCTCTTAGCATTCTTGAACTTAATCTAAAACGGTATCTGTAGGTACAGTTACTGATCTATAAGCCCAACTTTTTTGGCAGAAAAAATGATGCCGGAGAGGCTTCTGGTGACTGACAGAATATAGGAATATTACCCAAAGGACATTCGTTTTTGTTTATCACTACAAAGGAGCTGACCTCCAGGAACTCAGAATGAACAGAAATATGAAAGGGACCACTAAATCTCAGACTTCTGGATAAAACTGGACCTAAATGTAGGACTACTCTTTATTACCAACTTCCCTTATTTCTTTTATGACTGGGTTGTGGTGGAAAGAATGAGATTCTTAGCTACTTTATTGGATGGTTGGAAATTTTTTATAGACACCAAAGGTGTAAATCACCAAAATTTAGAGTAGGTACAAATAAAGCAAAAGCTGGCATAAGCCAAGATGAGGAGCTGGACCAAAATCCACCACCTGGTTAGGCAGGGGTTGTGGAAGAAGTAGAGCAAGTGAACTAGAAAGTGTATGTAGGCATTCCAGAGTTGTGTGCTGGTAATGATGATGGTAGGTACGGGGGCAGAGAAGATCTAGCCATTAGATGCCTCCCTCGATCACCTGACAAAGTTGATTGTAGAATATCGTGACATAACTGGTTGCTTTCAAGTATTTTCACTGAGTTTTAGATTGAGTCTAAGAAATTACCTTTTAGAAGTAGATCATTACCCTTTTCATACTTATTGAACATCTAATAAATACGAGGTTTTGTGGAGAATCATGAGAGGAACACAATGATCTTTGTATGTAGATGAAAAATACTCCAGACAGTCATATTTTCTGTTAGTCTTACTCATCCCTTCTAATATTAGCAATGCTGATATATTTGAGGGCTGTCTGAAGAAAAGTAGTAAGTCGTATTTTTAATTTTCATTAAAATTTGTTTTTTCTCTTCCACCTTTCAGGCATGGACTGAGAGGACCTACCAAAACCAAATCCACTGCCGTCGAGTCGATTCCAACTCATAGTGACCCTATAGGACAGAGTAGAACTGCTTCCATAGGGTTTCCAAGGCTGTAGTCTTTCCGGAAGCAGACTGCCATATCTTTCTCCCTTGGAGGAGCTGGTGGGTTTGAACTGCTGACCTTTTGGTTAGCAGCTGAGTGCTTAACCACTACGCCACTAGGGCTCCTTGAAAGGACCTAGATAGGTGCTAATTAGCACAGTAAGAAAATCATGCCCTCCATTCATCCTTCTGCTCATAGGCTATTTATCAAATAAGTGTATATGATGTGGTAGACCCTAAAAATATGACACAAACACTTTTAAAAAAATTGATGAGAATCTGCGATTCTAACTTCTGAGATACACCTCCGATTTATTTCAGGGAAAAGCAGAAAGACAGGAACATATCTTGTTCATATAATCTTAGGAAAATCTTAACAGGAGGTGAGATTGCTTTCTACCATGTGATGTAATCTTATCAATTGAAAGTAATTCTTGTGATATTTAGCAGGAATAAGGATTGCTACAGAGGCTGCTCTGCTGGGCTTCCTTTGGAGAACTCTTAGAACTTTGAGTGGTTTTCATTCATGTTTGCCAATTTCATACACTTTCCCATACATAAAATGCAAAAGGTAGAAGGAAACCCTAAATCTGTTTAAAAGTGACTCTGTGTGTGTGTGTGTGTGTGTGTGTGTGTGTGTGTGTGTGTGTTTACAGAACTTTTCAGAGAAAAATTTTCTCAAAATTGGCTTGGCTCATGTGTCACTCTGATAGGACAAAAGGCCTCAAATGTAACCATTCCAAACCCATTGCCATTGAATCAATACCAACTCATAGTGACCATAACCGTTAAACCTCCCTCCCCCATTCTGCCCTTCTCTTATTTGACCCTCCAAAAGAGTCCACAAATGAATCAACTGGCAATACCAGGAAGCTATGCAATAGCAAAAAATGATGTAATAATAATAATAGCTACAATTTATTAAATATCCAATCCCTGCCAGGTGCTCCATGTGCACTGTTTCTTTTAATCCTCAAGGCAACCCTGCAGGATAGGTGCTGATCCTGTTGGTTGAATGAGAAAACTAAGGCTCAGAAAATTTAAGGTATCTGCTAAGTAAGAGATGGAGCTGGGGTTCAAAAAAAGATCTGCTGGGTTCTAAACCCACGCTTTCAACACTGTACCATCTTGTTTCCCTATATTTCCTGCTTTAAAAATTTTGTTGTGTGACTTAATTCATGCCAGAAACAAAAGGACAGCTTTTGCCATATTACAGAGTTAAATACTGCAAGGGGCAGGTCAGTCCCATTCCGGTACTTTTGGCCACTGTTTGAGAATGAGCGCTTTGGCTCCAAGTTTTAAAAAATAGGCTTCCCCAGCTAGGCAGGTGGGTTGGCTAGATGAGATTAAGGCACAGGGATTCTTTCTTTGCTGAGCAAGGTGCTCTTTCCTGTCAGAACACATTTCCTTAGAGCCCTGCAGTCTGCAAACTGGTAGCACCTCCTCCTGCTTCTGCCTCCTAGTGGGCTGTCTGAGGGAGGCTATACATATGTATTAAGTTATTAAGCGGTGGTATGGGTTCTCACAAGTTCAAACACAAAGCATGCTGTGTCTCTGCTGGAGCATCTCCAGGAGGGCCTGGATTAATAGAAATGCAAATGGAGCATCTGCACAAGGCCATATGATTAGAGCCTCCCCCTCACACCTCAAAGTCAAGAGCAGAAAAACACTGCAAGTGAAATACAACAAAAAATGGTGATATAATATGCAAAGTCTGTTACCCATTTCAACAGCAGTCAGCAAAACATTTCTACTCACACCACTCAGAACAATTCTGCCCCAACTTTAATATGTAAGCTAATGTTTTTCATCGGGATGAAATTGCTGTTGGTATGTTAGAGTCCCTACTGACTCGTTTATTGCTTAAGACTCTTCACACCACTGTCTGACCTACTCTAGAAATATACTGTGTAAGGAGAAGTGGAGTTTTCATTTTTATAAATAATTTATTGTGGTAAAATATGTATTTAACAAATATTTGCCATTTTAATCATTTTTAAGCATACAATTCAGTTAATTACATTCACCATGAAGTGAAACCGTCGCCACTATTTCCAAAAGTTATTCATCACCCCAAACAGAAACTCAGTACCCATTAAACAATAATTCCCCATTCCCCCTTTCTCCTAGCCCCTATCCACTAATAACTTTTATCTCCATGCATTTGCCTATTTTAGATATTTCATAAAAATGGCATCATACAATATTGGTCTTTTTGTGTCTGATTTATTTCACTTAGCATAAAGTTTTCAAGGTTCATCCATGTTGTAGCATTATTAGGATGTCATATCCGTTTCCTGGATAAATAATATTCCATTGTGTGTATATACCACGTTTTGTTTATCCATTCACCTGCTGATGGACACTTGTGTTGTTTCTACCTTTTGACTATTGTGAATAATGCTGCAAGTACCTGTTTGATCCTTGCTTCCACTTCTTTTGGATAGCAGTGGAATTGCTGGGTCATGTGGTAATCCTATGTTTAATTTTTTGAGGAACTGCCAAACTGTTTTCTATAGTAGCTATACCATTTTCCGTTCCCACCGGCAATGGATGAGGGTTCAAATTTCCCCACATCCTCAGTAGTACTTGTTGGGGGTCTTCATTTTTTACTTCTGTTTTCTTCATTTCTCTGAAGTAGAAATGCAGTGGTCAAAGTGTGTGATTTTTAGTTTTAGGACAGGGATCATGACATGAATCTGCCCAGTCTAACCTCTAGACTCAGTCTGGTGTGAGTCATGGGCTTCATTCACCCAAGTTGGCTAGGGCTCAAAGGCCAAGTCACAGGTTTTGTCTCCATTTGGATCAGTTAGCCTCACTCTCTTTTGAGGCTACATTCTTAATTCTGGACACTGACACATGTCACTCTATGACTTCTCAGGACAGGGACCAAATCCCAGCACCTAGCCACGATAGTGTTCTGTACATGTTTTGTGGGATGATTGAATGCATGAATGAATAAAAGAAAAAAAAAGATACCTGCTTGCCTCTCAGTGCGTGCTGTGGGAAGGAGGGTGTCAGTGGGAGGGAGTATGGGCAATTTAGTGCGGTCTTCTCCACTGGAGATATTTTTTAAAGCCTACACATACCTCTCCTTTCTTTGTCTCTTCAATCCATCCTCCTTTACTTTAGTTAGTTGATTTGGCCATGAGTATGCCTACCCTACCCATCTGTCACTTTGTCACACTGTGGTGACTTTCGTGTTGCTATGATTCTGGAAGCTATCTTACTACTATTTCAAATACAAGCAGAATTACCCATGGACAGGTTTCAGCAGAGTTTCCAGACTAAGACATGGTGATCTATTTCCGAAAATTAATTGATGAAAACCCTATAGATCAAAATAGAATATTGTTGGATGCAGTGCTGGAAGATGAACCCCCTAGGCTGGCAGACACTCAGGATACACAGTGCTGCAATAATGGGCTGAGGCACACCAACAATCATGAAGATGGTGCAGGACTGGGCAACATTTTGTTCTGTTGTACACGAGGTTACCATGAGTTGGAGGTGACCCAGCGGCAACTAACAACAATAACAACATGCCTACATGGCTTTTAATAAATCTTTCTCCAAGCATGACCCTGTGAGGTTATGTAACTGAGTGAGAGGATCATTGTTCTTTCCTGTCTCAGAGCGTGAGGGGGATTGAGAGTGAACCAAGTCTATGGTTAAGTTCTGAGGTGACCCTGAAACCTGAATATTCAGAATTTTCTATATTAAGGCAGTTTGATCCTTTCAGTGACTGTGGAGTTGCTGGAAATGTCATAGAGAGACTCATCAAAATGGATGCTTATATTTGATTATATTTCTAGTGAATTTTATTAACCAGAGGACGTTGCTTATAAATTGTTAGAGTAGGTATTCTTACCTAATCCACAGAAAGCATCACCTTTCTCCTTTCTTCCAGTCTGTTGTCACTGCCCAGCTCCATTTCTTACCTCTCACATGGGCTGCAGCCTTGTTCTTCTGACTTCCAGGCTCTTTCCCACCGATTAGTTATACCCATACACATTTCTTCCAGATTCATCATTCTAAATCACAGCTATGGACAAGTAACTCCTCAGTTAAACAAATTCAGTGATTTTTTTTATTGCCTAATAAATAAAAATGGAAACCCTGGTAGCATAGTGGTTAAGTGCTACGGCTGCTAGCCAAAAGGTCGGCAGTTCGAATCCACCAGGCGCTCCTTGGAAACTCTGTGGGGCAGTTCTACTCTGTCCTATAGGGTTGCTATGAGTCGGAATTGACTTGATGGCGATGGGTTTTGTTTTGTTTTAAATAAATAAAATGCAGACTTCTTATTCTGGCATGTAAGGTTCTCTAGGATCTGGACCCAACTTGTATTTTTCAGCATCTTAGATTGCCTACGTTTAATTCACACCATACAATTTATAGTTCCTTCTCTCTGTAAACCTCATAAACACCATTCACTTCACTTACAATGAAGATCCTTTTCTGGTCTGTCTCTGCTTCAGGAAGTATCTCACCTGTCACCTCCTCTTTGAAACCTATTCACAAGCATTCTGTGACTTCTTTGTGTTACTGCCGATTGCACTTTGTTCCTCTTTTTGACCAACATCCCCCTTTCCTTTGTATTCCAGGTAATGCTTGTCACTTGAGTAGGTATACAGTAAATATTTGTTGAACAAATGAAAGAATGATGAATGAATGTGCATCTCTGTCTTACTTCCTCTAAGTAGGTGAGAGTTCCTTGAGGAGGCAGCAGTGTGATATAGCAGAGAGAGCTGGGACTTCAGTGTCAGAGAGTTTGGGACTGAAGGCTCTGCTTGGCCATTTGTTAGTAATTGTGGGACCTTGGGAAAACTATTTAACTTCTTTGTGCCTCAGCTCTATAAATGTTTGTTGAATGCATGAACTTTGATTGTGGATATTTTTTTTTCATATGCATATTCTTTAGTTCCTGGAAATGTTGTCTTACTGGCATAGAACATTCTCTTCACATATAAATGATGGCATGAACTGGTATCATAATATACACCACAGACCTACTAAGGTTTCACTTGAAAAACAATGAGTCAGGGAAGTACTATACTATTCCACCAGCATCTACTTCTTTGACAGCTAGCTAACTGTGAGCAATGGAAACTATATGCTTGCTTATAAAGACTGTACATTGATAGTTTAACTAATTTGGGGACCCAGTAATAGAGATAACATAATGCTGCCAATCCAAGTGTTTACAATGAAGAATTTCTTGGACAAAGAAAAAGGAAGGAAAAGTTTCCACAGTGATTTCTTACATCCGCAATCTTAAATCTAATTTAATATTAGTGCTCCTGACAGGAAAAGAAATTTCAGGGCAGTTACTCACCCTTTTGAAGGTTTTATTTGGTTTAACCTCAGAAATAACTCTACTGATGGTGCTGAGTGCTCTCAGATGCGGGTTTTCTCTCTGAAATAATGGACTCTTGAGTTTCTTCTCTTCCTAAAATTAGGTCTGAGGAGCTGTCGGGGCTTCCTGAAGAGTGGCCTCAGCTACCTTTTGATAAAACAAACAAACAAAAAATCCCCCACCCACTTAGTTTTTTTTTTTTTTTTTTTTTTTTTTTGAGTACATGTAAGAAACTGGGGAATCTGACTGACCACGCAATAGATTTTAATGGGATGGACACGGCGTCATTGGAGCCACATGTTCCCATCACCACACACTTCTCCTGTGAGCCAGGTCTATATTTTTGTGCTACAGTCACTGAATTATGGTGTGAGTTCTACCCATGTCTCAGATACTCTCTGGGAGTCATTTTGATGTTATTTACAGCATTCTGTCCCTTTTCAAGGCATTTGTCCTTTTCTTTCAAAACTTCCCTCTGGCCTCTTGTCGAACCACTGTAGTGAACATAAAACTGGAAATCACATACTCATTTTTCCGTTGGGCATGAGATAAATAACCAGACAAGAAATAGTCAATCTTCTAACGAATACTACAGGTGTAACTTTACACTATGTCATAGCAGTGGCAAAAGAAAGGATTCTAGTTTTGGTATGGGATGTAATTCGTGTCAGTGCTAAATTTTTAAAATTTATTTATCTGTTTTTCCCTTGTCTGATATTGTCCCATGGGAACTCTCTGAAAAATAACTAGGATTTATATAGTTCTTTATAATTTGCAGAGCACTTTCCTCAAATTTTAAAAATTTTAATAGAGCAACTTTGTGAAATTGATGTTACTTTTTATTATTTATGTTTCCCTGTTGATGAAACTGAGGTGGGGAGGTCTTACAAGTCAAGTAACAGAACCATTCAGCACCTTTTAATGGTTACAGTCCTTCCAATAGTGGTTCTTAGAAACATCGGGACGCTGGAACTCCACTCTCAGACAACTGAGAACCTGGGACACTGGACATGGTCTGGTTTCCTGAGTCTGAAGTAGGGCCTGAGGGTTCCAGACCATGGAGTCTTGGGCTGTTTGAGGCAGGGTGAAGCTCAAAATAAAGCTAGGCAGGCAGTCTAATTGAGGTGTCAATCTGAGGGGACCAGATGAATTGGGACCTGTGCCACCACATCAGAGTTTGAGGGTTTGAAATGAAGATAGGAAGTTGAAGCTTGGTTGGTCTTTCTGAGTCACTGAAAAATAGCTTCAGGTGCTTTTTATAGGGCATCTGCGGCCTTGACTGTGAACAGGGAGGAACAGGCTCAGCTGTCAGATCATGAATGTGGGAATGTTGAGTTAAGTCTTAAGAATGACAACAGCCAGGAGATACAAAATAAATGTGATGGAACATTTGAACACATATTGTAGGTTGAAAATAGAAATGTTATTATATCTAGGAATTCCCAGGCTATCTCTTTCTTCCTTTGCTTTCTCCTCTTCTTCCTTTACTTCGTCATCTGTCTGTCTCTCCTTCCTCCCCCTCTTCTCACCTTCCTTCATTTCAGTTCTTATAGTACAACTACGTGGCTCTGTGCTGGAGACTCTGTTAGTCTTTGGAGATGCAGATATGACTAAGAAAAACATTTACAAATTTTTCCTCAATGAGGACAGCCATGCAGCAATCTGTGGATTATTTGTGCTGAAATGTTCAACTTTTCACTTAAAGTAGGTGAATTAATGGATTGGATATAAAAAAAAGATTTTGGATGCTTGTACTGAGTGTCTAGGACTCTGTGTACGTGTGTATGTGTGTGTGCGCGCGAAGAAATATATTGCCTACAGATTGGGATGTTTAAATGTGATAAGGAATGCCTGTTATCTGAGGTTATGAATTTCACATCTCATATCTTTTGTATATTTAATATAGCTCCGTACATTTACACAAGCATAGCAAATAGTCAATAAATACCTCCTGATTTATTATCTTTTTTTATCTACTAACTCCAAGCTTTCCATAAATCTCTGGTCCTGAAAATAATGATTTATATTTCAGTATTTTAAAATCCCTTTCCTATGTGATTTCAAAGACTGTTTATTGGTATTCACCTTGTATTCACTTTTTGGTTAGGTGCTTATAGAAAGCAGGCATGAGGGTAGAATGGAGGTGGATTAAGGTAGCTCTCTGAGTAATGTATAGAATCCTGAACCCTTTTCTATGGAAAAAAAAAATGTTGAGAGCTTGAATAATGGAGACTGGCTTTTTATGTGGACAACATTTAGCCTGGTTAGCAATATGTATTTTTAATTTTTACTCTTAATAAGCTTTTTCATTTATAGGACACATGGCTACACAAAACTCTGCAATGTTAAGGAAGATCATGGAGGAGTTAATGGAAAAATAATAGCTTACCCTAGAGCATCAACTATTCAGGTTCCTTGCCTTCCAGAGAATCTGTGTGTTAATGGTCCTGCAAGGATCTTGAACAGGATATAGCTCTGCATCAGTGAGTGATATTATGATCATTAGCAGCATTTTTGCATTCACAGTTCATCAACACACACTTTTCCTAGCCCAAGATACCAATATTCAAAGCACTGAATAGAGTGAAGCTTTGTCTTTATGAGCTTGTCACTGAAATTCAAGTATAACTTTTCCTCTTGGAAAATACTACCTAATGTTCTAATTATGTAGGTCTACTTCATTTGAATTCAGAAATCTCAAAATCCCCTGTGCATCATTTTTCCAAATGATTGCCCACATCAAAATTACACAGGAAAAAAGGAGGAATAATTAGCAAAATCAGGAGCTAGATGTGGGGCTCGTATCACCGTCCATGCTAATGGCTTATTTGGGAGCCCAGTCTAGAAAGCTTCCAGGGAGGTGATTTTCAATATATGTGTACCTGGATGAGGGGCTTTGCCAGTGCTCTCAAAGGAGAGGCTGGCAACTCTGAGCCTACGAAATCCCCACCTTAGGTGGTATGGGGCAAAAGCAGTCAGTTCTCCTACCTACAGAGACTCTCCCCTGAGATTCTTCAGGGGCCAATTCCATTTCATTGTATCTCCTGGCCATTTTATAAAAGAGAAAGAAGCAGCTAAGGAATATTCTCCCATTTTACAGATAGGCTCACTGAAGTTATTTGTCCCAAGTGGTAGGTTGAGGTCAAAAGTAATAATACCTAATTCCGAACTGATCTTGTAGTAAGTGAAAGATCATATAGGACTACAAAATCAAATAATGAAAAAAGTATTTACAGCGACCACACACGCACAGGACCCCCTCACTTTTCCGAGCCCTCACCTCCCAAGCCAGTATCAGGCTAATTATTACCTCTTGTCATTTTCTGCGGAGACAGATTTATTTCAGCCTGACAGCAGGGAGACATCATGGGAAAGTCTGAAAAGATGGATGGGGCCAGATTCATTCAGAGAATTGAGCCGGTTTCCAGTGAGGAGGTGAAACACAAAAGGCTGTATTAAGAGATGTCTTGAGGTGGAGTCAAGGCCAGAAAAGCCACGGTGACCCACGTGCAAGCCAAAGCAGAGACAGAACAGGAAGACGCTCAAGGGAGATGGGGAGATGAGTTCTTCCCCAGAGCCCTCAGGAACTAGAATTACCCCCGTGAATTCTGTTCCGGGTCTTGGATTCCTTTAAGATCACTGTCTTTGTTATTGCTTCAGTGTATCCTCATAATAACTTACCTGTCACCTCTCCAGCGTTTCCTTGAACCAGTCTGAGTGAGATTCTCTTCTGCTCCTTGCAATCAAATCAACCAAACATAAAACCCTTTATGCAAAAGCAAACCACACTCTCTGTTCCCTCAAAGGCACAAACAAAATATTCTTCAGCACCTGTTACAAAGCAGGGCTGCATTTATCTCTACAGTGAGAGAAAACTTAGATGGTTGACAGGAGTCATGATTTTTGCTCAGACCATTTATTGTTCAACGCCTTTTGGTAACCTTGGTCAGATCACCTGAACTAGCTTTGTTCAAATGGCTGAACTGCAAATGAAGAATATGCCAAACCTTCGAAAGTGGAGACTGAACTGACAGTACTGTCTAGGATCTTAGTGATTTCAAATAATCCTGCCAGGATTCCTTGTAGAAGTAGGAGAACTTTACTGCTTAGACCACTGCAGTGGCCCTAAGTCCTCTCCTTTGTAGGAGGGCTGGAAGGTGGGAAGAGGAAGAGAAGGAGAGAGAGAGAAAGAGAGACAATAAACAACTAAGACTAAACTAAGAATTATGGTGTTTCTTAGTCTTAAGTCATCAGGAAATATCCCTTGCTAATCAAATTTCCTGATTAACAGGCAGATTGTCATATAGAGCACTGCCCTCCTTCAGTCGCTTGGGGAGCTGATGTGTTGAGTTAGGTGTTTCCTACAGTGCTTCATAGTGTCAATACGTCAACAATGCTTGTATTTCTTGCTGAGAACCTCTTAGGCCTTGCTGTGTAGCAGCTCTCCAAAGTGGTAGGAAAAGAGAGGGGTCCAAACCTATTCTGATTCCTTGAGAAAAGTTCTGAGCTCGTTGTTATATTTGAAGGAACTATAAGATTGGGGGATGAGGGCAGATGGGGCACTACAGATACCCCCAGGTCTGAAATGGAAACATCTCTTTTCACCATGGATTTGTACACACTGGTATTCTGCTGCTGCATTCCAGAAACCAGCGTCTGGTATTCATGCTCACTGCCAAGTGATAGATCCCGAGCATTTCAGGTAACAAGCTACCTGCTGTCTGAGTGGAAGTATTTAAATGCCTGCTGTTTTTCAACATTCAAGTCATTTCCCCCTGTGTTTCTCCTGCTAGGGAGCAGGGCTGCCATATGTACAGGGCCACCTGGCTGGCAAAACATGAGGATCATGTTTGGTGTTAGATTTATTTGATGGTGTAATATTCCTGGTAGCTGGGCCTATGCTACACTTACTCTAGCAATTCTGGAAGGAAGGCATCATTATTTTGTTTTAATTTATAGAATATCCACTAGGTTCTGGTCTAAGCTGAAAGATTGTGGGCATGCAAGTGTGATTAATGTTGCCTAACAACTAGGATGGGAGTCCCTGGGTGGTGCAGATGGTGACATGCTTGGCTACCAACTGAAAGGTTGGAGGTTTGATCTACCCAGAGGCACTTCAAAAGAAAGGCCAGGCAATCTACTTCCGGAAAAAATTCAAAGCTATTGAAAACCCTAGGGAGCATAGTTCTACTCTAACGCACATGGGGCCATCATGAGTTGGAGTTGACTCAATGGCAGCTGGTTTGGTTTTTTTGGTTTAACAACTAGGATAGAATCATAAATACTTTGGATGTTAGCTTCAAACCTTAGAGTTATTCAGTTTTAAGAAGTGGTTAAGAGCTTGGGTTCTGGGTTTAGATCCAGACTCCACTTTTATTACTGTTTGGCCTGGAGCAAATCACCTAATTTCTCTAGTTTTCAGTGTCCTCATTTGTAATACAAGGATAAAACAGTATCTATCACATAGAGTTGTTTTGAGGATTAAATGAGGTAATGCCTGGGAAGCCCTTGGCCTTGTCTGTCACACAATGAGCATTCAGTAAATATTATTTCTGTTACCTTGTATCAGATGTGAGCAGCCAGTCACTTCTTATCCTTCTCTTATATCTCCCTTAACCCAGTTTATAATTATCAAAGTATTAGATAGTTTGTAGGGAATATGTAAGATTTATCTTCTACTTTTCCCTTTAAATATTTTAGGAAACTGAGCTTTGCAAGATTCATGTGAAATGCAAAGCATTTCAAAGGAGTGTAAATGCTGGCCCTTGCTGGTGGCCCTGCCTTTCAGAAAACCTATAGGTACATGAGATGTGAAGGTGATATAATAATCATTCTCTGTGTCATAAATTCCTCATTTGGAGTTATTATTCATTATTTAATGATGAGTTTAATTTTAACAAATTTATTTCATCTCTTCTGTTTCCACTGGCTACAGCCCTAGTTCAAGGTCAAGTCACATAAATGGAATCAAAGTGTCATAGATACTTGGTTGAAAGGGACTTGTAGGGCCATTTATTCTTGTTGCAGGTAGAAGCTTGATCTTTTGTCATGTTTTAGGTGTGCTCCAGTGGTTCTGGAAAGATCTTACAGGAGAAATGTTAAGAAAAGCATTATAGGAAGAGAAGGAAGCAGCTTACTCTGTGAGACGTGTAGATGTAGTGGCATAAGAAAGTTCATGGAAACTTTTTGAACGAGTGGAGAAAGAAAGCAACATGAAGAAAAAATGAAGGATAACATGTTTAAGAAATTAGAAAATAGGAGAATGAAGTTTATATTTGAATTAGCAACAGGAGGTTTTCTAGAAGCTTTAGGGATGGGTAGCATAATATCACCAAGTTTCATGAAACAACATATTTTGACGATAGCTTAAGCAGCCTCTGCTTATAAGGTCTAGAAAAGTAGCTCTTCCCTTCCAGGTAGCCGATCAAGACTTCATTTCTGCAGTTACAATTTAGGGAGTCTTAATTTTATCTTGATTTTTTTTGGGGGGGGGGCAAAGTAAAGGATTTGTCTGCAAGTTGTATGAGTCACAATGCTAAATAATCAAGTAACTAGTCACGATATTGTTCACCCACGAAAAACTTCAGCAATGATGCTGAAATGGACTGGGAAGAAAAATGAAAATATGCATTCATACTTTCCATTTCAAGTACCAGAGTTGGGTGGTTGAGAAATTAGCTTTTTCATTTTATGTTTCTGGAAAAAGAAAAAAAATGAAGGCAGGCTTCATTTTAGTCTCTGCAGTCAAACATAGCCAGATGAAATACCAAATTAACAGGCCACACTGGCAGCTGTAAACAAGCTAATCCTTTTATTAGAGCAATACGACATGCATAATACATTGGACTCTTGTAACCTATAGAGAATTGCTCAGTGATAGATAGAGCCAGTCCAACTGGAAGAACATTTACATGACAGAAAATCTATATGTGTAGAAAAGAAGACATTTATTTACTAGGAAATTAGGAATGTTATCGAGGAGACTGTTGGCCTGAGCCAACCAAATTATTCACCACCAAGTAATTAGTTTAAATGCAGCAGGTGGCTTTGTAACCAACTCAACTACTGCAACTTAGAACACTTCCTAATTATAATTGTTTTAATTGTTAACTGAGGATAAGGCCCAATGAAGAGAGTGAGGTCTAAGTAAGGGATTCTGACAGGAAAGCTCTATAATAGAAGCTGTTTGACAGTATTAGATCAGAAAACTGGAGGTGATAATTTTGTAGAAGATAATTTTGTTTGATAATTTTAAATAAGCAGGAGGGCATAAATATAGGTATGTCTTTAGAAGTAGCCATGCAACTAATGTAATCTTAAATGCTTCTTTCAAATGCGGGTGAAAATTCAAGATTTAAATCACCTGTGGGGGGAAAAACATGAATTCATATCATAAAGTGGGTATTTCAGCAGGTTTTATGTCATGTAGGCACTCAGAGAATTTGTAGTAAATATGAGTAGAGTAAGGGGGTGGTGAGGGAGTGGAGACGGGAGATAAACATTTTCCATTCTTGATCCCTATCTTTGCCCTTTCAAATATGGTGGCCACTTGGTTTTTGGAAGTACCTGATAGCTAAAGTAATTAACCTGATAGAGATGGAAGGCAAAAGCATAGGCTCAATCTATATTTACAAATAAATACAGTTGATTCTATAAATAAATAAAAGTTGATTGTCTTTCCAGTGGCTGTGGAGAACACCGAAGAGCTACAATCTTTTTTTCTTTTTTAATTGTGCTTTAGGTGAAGGTTTACAGCTCAAGTTAGTTTCTCATACAAAAATTTATACATACATTGCTATGTGACCCTAGCTGCTCTCCCTATGTAACAGCACACTCCTTCTTTCCGCCCTGGATTTCCCATGTCCATTCAACCAGCTCCTGTCCCTTTCTGCCTTTTCCTCTTGCCTCTGGATAGGAGCTGCCCATTTAGTCTCATGTATCTACCTGAGCTAAGAAGCACAGTCTTCACAAGTATCATTTTATGTCTTATAGTCCTGTCTAATCTTTGTCTGTAGAGTTGGCTTCCGGAATGGTTTTAGCTACGGGTTAACAGAGAGTCCGGGAGCCATGTCTTGTGGGGTTCCTCCAGTCTCAGTTAGACCATTAAGTCTGTCTTTTTACTAGAATTTGAGTTCTGCACCCCACTTTTCTCTTGCTCCATCAGGGACTCTCTGTGGTGTTCCCTGCAGGGCAGTCATTGGTGGTAGCTGGGCACCATCTAGTTCTTCTGGTCTGAGGCTGATGGAATCTCTGGCTTATGTGACCCTTGTTGTCTCTTGGGGCTAATATTTTCCTTGTGTCTTTGGTGTTCTTCATTCTTCTTTGCTCTATGTGGGTCGGGACCAATTAACGCATCTAGGTGGCTGCTTGCCAGCTTTTAAGACCCTATATGCCAGTCACCAAAGTGGGGTGCAGAACATTCTCATAATAAACTTTGTTATGCCAGTTGACTAGATGTCCCCTAAAACCATGGTCCCCAGACCCCTGTCCCTGCTACTTCGTCCCTTGAAGTATTTCATTGTATTCAGGAAACTTCTTAGCTTTTGGTTTACTCCAGTTGTGCTGACTTCCCCTGTATTGTGTGTTGTCCTTCCCTTCACCTAAGATAATTCTTGTCTACTATCTGGTTAGTAAGTTCCCCTTTCGCTCCCTCCCCACCCTCGTAACCATCAAAGAATGTTTTCTTCTGTGTTTAAACCTTTTCTTGGGTTCTTGTAATAGTGGTCTTGTACAATATCTGTCCTTTTGCAACTGACTAATTTCACTCAGCATAATGCCTTCCAGATTCATCCATGTTATGAGATGTTTCGTGGATTCATCGTTGTTCTTTATTGTTGCATAGTATTCCGTTGTGTGGATATACCATTATTTGTTTATCCATTCATCCTTTGATGGGCACCTAGGTTGTTTCCATGTTTTTGCTATTGTGAACAGTGCTGCAGTGAACATGGATGTGCATATATCTGCTCATGTGATGGCTCTTATTTCTCTAGGATATATTCTAAGGAGTGGGATTGCTGGATCGTATGGTACTTCTATTTCTAGCTTTTTAAGAAAGCACCAAATCGATTTCCAAAGAGGTTGTACCAATTTATATTCCCACCAGCAATGTGTAAGTGTTCCAGTCTCTCCACAACCTCTCCAACATTTATTATTTTGTGTTTTTTGGATTAATGCCAGCCTTGTTGGGGTGAGATGGTATCTCATTGTAGTTTTGATTTGCATTTCTCTAATGGCTAACGATTGTGAGCATTTCTCATGTGTTTGTTAGCCACCTGAATGTCTTCTTTGGTGAAATGTCTGTTCATATCCTTTGCCCTTTTTTTAATTGGTTATTTGTCTTTTTGTTGTTGAAGTTTTGCAGTATCTTGTAGATTTTAGAGATTAGACCTTGATCAGATATGTCGTAGCCAAAATTTTTTTTTCCAGTCTGTAGGTTGTCTTTTTTACTCTTTTGGTGAAATCTTTTGATGAGCATAATTGTTTGATTTTTAGGAGCTCCCAGTTATCTAGTCTCTCTTCTGGTGCTTGTGCATTGTTACTTATGGTTCATATTCTGTTTATGCCATGTATTAGAGCTCCTAGCATTGTCCAGTTGTCCATATTTTTTTCTTCCATGGTCTTTATCATTTTAGGTTTTATATTTAGGTCTTTGATCCATTTTGAGTTAATTTTTGTGCATGGTGTGAGGTATGGGTCTTAGTTCATTTTTTGCAGATGGATATTCAGTTTTACCAGCACCATTTGTTAAAGACTGTCATTTCCCCATTTAATGGACTTTGGGCCTTTGTCAAATATCAGTTGCTCATAGGTGGATGAATTTATGTCTGGATTCTCAATTCTGTTCCATTGGTCTATGTATCTGTTGTTGTACTATTACCAGGCTGTTTTGACTACCATGGAAGTATAATAGGTTCTAAAATCAGGTAGCATGAGGCCTCTCACTTTGTTCTTCTTTTTTAGTAATGCCTTACTTATCTGGGGCCTCTTCCCTTTCCATATGAAGTTGGTGATTAGTTTCTCCATCTCATTAAAAAATGTCGTTGGAATTTGGATCGGGATTGCATAGTATCCGTAGCCCACTTTGGGTAGAATTGACATTTTCACAATGTTGAGTCTTCCCATCCATGAACAAGGTATGTTTTTGCACTTATGTAGGTCACTTTTGGTTTCTTGCAGTAGCATCTTGTAGTTTTATTTGTATAGATCTTTTACGTCTCTGGTTAGATTTATTCCTAAATATTTTATCTTCTTTGGAGCTATTGTAAATGGTTTGATTTGGTGATTTCCTCTTCGAAGTTCTCTTTGTCGGTGTAGAGGAATCCAACTGATTTTTATATGTTTACCTTGTATCCTGATACTTTGCTGACATCCTCTATTAGTTCCAGTAGTTTTCTTGTGGATTCTTTAGGGCTTTTTGTGTATAAAATCATATCATCTGCAAATAGGTATACTTTTACTTCTTCCTTACCAATTTGGATACCCTTTATTTCTTTTTCTAGCCTAATTGCTCTGGCTAGGACCCCCAGCACAATGTTGAATAAGAGTAGTGATAAAGGGCATCCTTGTCTGGTTCCCATTCCCAAGGGAAATGCTTTCAGACTCTCTCCATTTAGGAGGATGTTGGCTGTTGGTTTTGTATAAATGCCCTTTATTATGTTGAGGAATTTCCCTTCTATTCCTATTTTGCAAATAGCTGCAACCTTTGGAAGCAAGATTCCAGATAGTGGGAGGCAGAGCTATGGAAGGAAACAAAGCTTTTCTGATTCTGCAATAAAGACAAAATTCTCTTTCCTCTCACCCACCTGCAGACCAGCAGGATTTCTGTTTTGATTGCCAAGGCTCAGTCCCTACTCATGCTTGCAAAAGAAAGTGTAGGTGTGAAATAGACAACCTGTTACTATCATTTATTTCTTCCAACAGATCTATAGGGTAGATGTTTTCTCCCCATTTTACAGATGAAGAAACTGGGACTTAGTAAGTCACACACTTAGTAAAGGGTTAAACTAGGATTTGAATTTGGGTCTCTTGATCTTGAAGCTGATGGTCTTATCTTCCCTATCATGCTGTCTCCTCAAGTCTGTGTAATGTGCCTTTCAAGGATGTTTACATTTTATGCTATAGCATATAAGAGTTTTGACTGTTGTTAAGAAATTTTTAACACCATTGAGCATATGGTCAGGTGTATTTGTGGGGCAGTGGACTTCTCCGAGGAGTCCCTGGGTGGTGCAAATGGTTAATGTGCTTGCTGCTAACTGAAAGGTTAGAAGTTTGAGTCTACCCAGAGGTGCCTCAGAAGAAAGTCCTGGCAATCTACGTCTAAAAAAAATCAGCCATTGAAAACCCTGTGGAGCATAGTTCTACTCTGACACACATGGGGTCGCCATGAGTTGGAATCCACTAAGAGGACAACTGTTTGTTGTTGTTGTTGTTGTTTTTAAGTCCTCCTCCCCTCCCTGAAGTCATGCACTTTATTCTCTGGGTAACAGTTTGGCCCGACCCTCAGAATTTCAGCATATAATTGTGGTGTTATTAGCAGATTTTTAAACTAGGTGAACAGATGAGGCATTCCAATGGAAAGGAAAAAACTAAATTCTCAGTCTTCATTTTATGATGGGGAAACAAAAACTTAGAAAGGCAAAAATCATTCTTGAGAGACAATAATAACAGAGTTAAGGCAAAAGGCCAGATTTTGGCCTTTCCCATCAATGTCCTTTCCACTACACCCTGCAACAACCATTGACTTTATATAAAACCAGAAAACTTCATTTGCTAATGTAGAAAACCCTCCTGCTAAGCCCAACTCACTGTGTGGTTAACAAGGAAAATTCCTTTAAAACGGCTTTTTTCTTACTTAGTGTTTCTGGCATCAAGTATAGTTATTTATATGTTTTCCATTTGCTACTTGATTTATTTTAGAGACTGACACTTTTACAAGCTTACATCTCACAATACAGACAGTTTTTTTACTCCCCAGAATGCAGTCGAAGCTACTTACTTGATG
Organism: Dugong dugon; assembly: GCA_030035585.1. Lineage (NCBI taxonomy): Eukaryota > Metazoa > Chordata > Mammalia > Sirenia > Dugongidae > Dugong > Dugong dugon. The sequence continues at coordinate 125,828,244 of CM057462.1, read as the reverse complement.
CCATGGCGAGCAAAACCTAGTTAAAGGTTTCTCTTTGTGCTGCAATCCATCACTCCTTTTATATTCCTTCTTCAGGAAGAGTGTAAACTGCCTCCTAATTTTGGCAGCTGCTACCTGCCTTTCTGGTGGCTTCCTGTTGCTTCCTGAAATCACTCTGTCAGGTAGACACTTGAGGATTTCTTTTGCTACCCAGGAGTACAGAAAATTAAAAATTATTTTGTAGTTTTTTTTTTTTAAACTCCTGTCAGTACAATTCTGATGGGTGAATGATTAGGGGGAAGTTAGGTATTGAAATAGAAAATATCAGCTATTTTCAGTTGGCTAGTCATTCATTTATTTTCACCATTTATCTGTCAGTTTGTTGTACTGTGATGGCTTATGTTTTGCTATGGTGCTGGAAGTTGTGCCACGAGTATGTCAAATACAAGCTGTATCACCCATGGTGGACAGGTTTCAGTGGAGCTTCCAGACGAAGACAGACTAGAAAGAAAGGCCTGGGGATCTACTATCAAAAATTAGTCAGTCTTAAAGGGACACAACAGCCCAGGGGCAAGGACTAGAAGGCAGGAGGGGACAGGAAAGCTGGTAATAGGGAACCCAAGATCGAGAAGGGGGAGTGTTGACGTTGGTTAACCAGTGTCATAAAACAGTATGTTGTACTAACTGTTTAATGAGAAACTATTTGTTCTGTAAAGCTTCATCTAAAGTACAATAAAAAAAAAAATAGTCAGTCTTATGGATCACAAAAGAATATTATCTAATATAGTGTGCCCCCTAAGTTGGAAGGCACTCATAATACACAAGGCCGCAGTAATGAACCCGCATATACCAATGATCATGAAGATGGTGCCGGAGCAAGCAACATTTTGTTCTGTTGTTCACGGGGTCACCATGAGTCGGAGCTGACTTGATAGCAACTCACATCAATTTATTTATTTAGTCTATTATTTGAAAAACAGTTGTTTGCCTACTGTGCACCAGAAGCTTTAGAAAGTGTAGTGAACCACTGCATGGTCATCTGCCTGATAAAACTCAAGCGTAGGTCACTTTGCCTCCAACTTTCCCATCTCTGTTGCTGCTTTCTTTTCTTCCATGTCCTTGTTCAAGAGATGCGTGCCACACAGAGGGCCTAGACTAGGACTGCATTCTTCTCACGTCCCTAATTTCCTCTCTAGCACCAAAGCGTACCTGTCCTACTTTCCTTTCTCTTGGACTTTGTTCTCTCTTCTGGGGATAACTGGCTAGTCCAGTAAGTAGACCTGCACCAGTATGTTCATGCCTTACCCTTCCAGGTAACAAAGGCCATGAGTTTTTAAGACACTGTGAATTTATATACGAGTATTTGCTAGGTCAGGTATTGGTTTGGCAGTTTTATCAGAGACCAAGATAGTCAATGCTTAAACAAAATAGTAAAATTATTTCTCTCTTATGGAAAAGTCTGAGCTGGTAGTTGTTCTAGGGGTGTAGGGTAGCTTTGTTGCACAGGGCAGTCCAAACACTTAGATTCTTTCTATCATGCTGTGCCATCATCATCCAGGCTGTTAACCTCATTCCCAAGGCGGGCTTGCCACACTCACACCCTTGTCTCTTCCCACAGGGAGGCAGAAAGAGGGCATTGAAGACAAGCAGTATCCTTGTTAGGGCGTGGCACAAATCATTTATGCTTGAATCTTGTTGGCCAGAATTACCTTCAAGGCCAAACCTTCTTTTAAGGAATTCTGCTAAATGTAGTCCCTAGGTAGGCAGTCATATAAACCAAACCAAACTCGTTGCCGTCGAGTGGATTCCGACTCATAGCGACCGTAGAACTGCCGACCTTTTGGTTAACAGCCGAGCTTTTAACCACTGCGCCACCACGCCTAGCTAAAACTCCAGAGGGGGATTTTATTAATGAAAAGAAGAGGAAAGTGTATATGGGGGAAATTAGCTGTTTCTGCTTCCGCGTGTGGAATCTTTTCGTAAGGGAGGAGGACCATGTGGACTATCTGAATTCATAGTTGTCTAAAACAGAGAGAAACAGTGATCCTACAGGTAATACACCATTGCAGGTGTAAGTCATTAAAAATTGATTGTTACAATTGGCTGTTGATACATTATTTCTATTCCTTTCCCCAACCTTTTCTGAGGAATTTGTGGGCACTAAGGACATCTATTCCAGCGGAAATTGGCATATTAACTCTTTAAGGAGTGGTGTTATTATTTTTATTGTACTTTAGATGAAATTCTACAGAACAAACTGGCTTCTCATTAAACAGTACACATATTGTTTTATGACATTGGTTAACAACCCCACGACATGTCAACGCTCTCCCTTCTCAACCTTGGGTTCCCTATTACTAGCTTTTCTGTCCCCTCCTGCCTTCTAGTCCTTGCTCCTGGTCTGTTGTGCCCCTTTAGTCTCGTTTTGTTTTATGGGGCTGTCTAATCTTTGGCTGAAGGGTGAACCTCGAGAGTGACTTCATTACTGAGGTAAAAGGGTGTCAGAGGCCACACTCTTGGGGTTTCTCCAGTCTCTGTCAGACAGTAAGTCTGGCCTTTTTTGTATGGGTTAGAATTTTGTTCTACATTTTTCTCCAGCTCTGTCTGGGACCCTGAGCAGTCAGTGGTGGTAGCCGGGCACCATCTGGTTGTACTGGGCTCAGTCTGGTGGAGGCTGTGGTAGTTGTGATCCATTAGTCCTTTGGACTAATGTTTCCCTTGTGTCTTTAGTTATCCTAATTGTCCCTTGCTCCCAAAGGGGTGAGACTGGTGGAGTATAAGGAGTGGTGTTATTTTTAAGGGCACTCGGTTTCTTACTATTCACCCTTTAGCATTTGAATTTATCCATACATGTCTAGTTGGACATTGCTGGTCATCCTTGTAGAAGCCATTTTCATTCTAATGATGACTGCTTACAACTCTGGTGTGGATCCCATTTTGAACCAAAGCCTTTCCAATCTAATGTATTTCAAGTCAATTCAACAAAGGGGTAATATGTACCTACTATGTGTCTGGTACAAGGTGCTGTGGAGATATAAAAAGATAAATAGAGTCTCTGTTTTTCAGTGTCTCACAAGATAGGAGGTGAGACTGACAAATACATAAAAAGCTTTGAATACAAAGAAGACTGTGATAAGTGCTATGCTAGAAATACAAACAAAGTGCTAAAGGAGCCCAAGAAGAGAAGGTCATTCTGAATCTGAGAGTCAGGAGAGACTTCATGCAAGTTATGGGGTTTAAGCTGGTATTTCAGTTGGTGAAGATGGGGCAAAGGCTCTTCCTGGCAAGTTTGCAGTTCTTATTGGTGCTCCTGAAACTTAGGGTGTAAAGCCCTGGGGAGGGGAGAAGAGAGCTGTTGTGATATAAGACTGGAAACATTGGGTTTTGGAGTCAAATTGTGGAGATCTTTGCATACCAAAGTAAGAGGCTAAGAAAACTCTGGTAGCAGTGTGAGATATCTTGAATTGCTGTCTATGAGAGCAGAAGAGTGTGTACATGTGTGTGTGTGTAGGGAGTCTTGAGATAGAGGGACTGGGTGAGAGATGATTTTTATCAGTGTAGGTGAGAAGAATTAAGAGTCGAAACTAGGACTGAGATGTTAATATAGAAACAGAATAAAGATTGTCAGAGTTTGATAACAATTGGACAGAGAGAGAGAAGTAGATGACTTAGTTTTCAAGCCTAAACTACTAAGAAGATGATGTTGTTGTTAGTTGCCATCAAGTTGATTCTGACTCATGGAGACCCCTTGTGTGCAGAGTAGAACTACTTCATTGAGTTTTCAAGGCAGTGACCTTTTAGAAGCAGATCACCAGGCCTGTCTTCCGAGGCACCTCTGGGTAGGTTTGAACCATCAACCTTTCAACTAGTAGTCCAGTGCATAACATTTTGCGCCACCCAAGAACCCAAGAAGATGATACTGTTAATCAAAACCATTAACCATTAACAAGCAACACAAGCAAATTTGTGGAGATAATTCAAAGGATGCTATTAAAGGACTTTGAAAGACAAAAATGCTAAATAAAATGCAGGATGACATTGTAACCTATACATTCCAGTGTGTTGTCTGGAGTCCTCCTCCCTGATGGCCGGGACCATGGCTGTTCTATTCCCCACTGAATACCTAGAGTCTCAATAGACACCAAGAAAGGTTAGCACAGCAAGTACTTAATACAGTAACGTGTTAAACTTTGTTAGCCCAGCATTTCATTTTGCCTTGAACTCTTCTGATGAAGATATCTTATAAATGTCTCAGCGTATTCTCCAGAATATACTTTGAGAAACACTGCCCTAGGGTAATGTATGATTAAAACTCAAATGAATCATATAAAAATCCTAAAGAGATAAGGAAATCGGGGTTTATGTCTATCTGTCTATCTCTCTATCCATTTAACGGAATTAAAGGCAGTGAGATTTTTGCAAGGGGTGTCCTTTGGCAAAGGCACAGCCACAGGAGGAATGAATGGCTGACCTTTTGTCCCCTCACCTGCTTATAGGTTTTAAAAGACTCACCATCAATTTAAAATGTCTTTAAAGCTCTAAATATGGCCCTAGGACTTTACTCTTTAGACGAGTTCAAGATGATGGTCACAAGCATGTCCCCGAGGCAGTTTTGAGTACTTTAAAAGCTTCATTTAGTTTTCAAATGTTTATCAGCGCTCCCAGCACCAAGGAAGGCCAGGAGAGGCTTTCAGAATTCAATAGAAGTACAAGACCTAATTATATTTTTTATACGATACTGCTTCTATTGTAGGGAAAAATTTACACACACACACACACACACACACACACACACACACAGAGCAGGATTTGCTCTTCATCTACTCTATGGAACCTCTTTGAGGGGTGGGTAATATAAAGAGAAAGAATGGCAATGCAACAAATATCAGCAATGTCTATTCCGTTGTATGTAGGATTTTTAAGAAGGAAAACAATACCTTTTAAAATTTACTGCAGTATAGCCTTGTGAAAAATCGCAAGGCATTTTAGTATTCTTTACTTTATACATATGTCAGTCAACATTATGGTGACTATATTCCATAGGCACTGTTTTACAGTTATCAAGACTGGCGTTGACACCTTGGATGTTTCTTTGTTACACTAAAACTCAAGTTCTGTTACTGCTTATTTAATAACTAGTGGCCATGTTTGCCTCTTGTCAAAAAAAAAAAAAAAAAAAAGGGAACGCAATTTCATGAATGATTAAAGTGCTGGAAACCCAAGACTTATAGCGCTTGTGCTCAAAATGCTCATGTGGCTCTTGTCTGATTAAAGGTACCTATCATTGAACATATTTCATTTACAGTGTAATTTTTGGGTTACCAAGGTAACATTCGGGTTAATCAGCTGCACCACACTTTGCCTAATTGAGGGAGAGCACTTCAGCTCCCACTTCAGTCCCTGAAAGATAACAATCTTTTGCTTTCATTTTTTTTTCAGTCTGACATTTGGAGGCTATTTCAGATGCTTTTGACTTCTGAACCATTTCCCTCTCTGGCTTTGACACGTGGTACTCTGCCCTCATGTCCGCTGTTTGTTATATGTAAATGGGATCACAGTATTATGGACCGTCCTCTGGAATTATAGTAAGGTGGTTGAAGTTATAACTTGCATATTAATATCAGCTCCTTGGAAAGTGTTTCCGGTTTACTTTTCTTGACTTTCTGAGCATTTGACCCCTTGAGTGAACGTGAACAAGATTTGATTTGAAGCAGGGGGTTGAGGAGACTTGGCTGAACTTCCTAAAATTTTATGGGCAAAGTCTTGCAATGCCAAGCTGCTAAGTAAAATTTCCAGGTGTCATTTTTAACTCTCTCTTTCTCCTAACTCCATCTCTCTTGGAAAAAGAGGGAAAGTTACCCTATCGGCCAGCTGCTGACTGCTGTACTAAGGAATCAGATACTAATTAGCATCCACCAAAGTTAAAATGGAGAGCTGACGATGAGCACTCTTGAACTGTTGAAATCAGATACATGGGTAATGTAGCATCCAGCATAGGCGATCATTGTCTGAGAGAGCCAGTCTATGAGATTATGTAAAAGCAAAGCCCTAACAATTACCTACATCTGCCCAAGGTACTGATATTCAATTAGATGAGTTTTGGCTGTGAGTGTAGGGAACCCTAAGTAAAAATTGAACTAAAAAAATCAATAATTTGCCTATCTTGGATCTTAAAAGCTTGTGAGAGGCCATCTAAATACAACTATTGGTTTCTACTAGTTTGGGGCAAAAGAGAATGAAGGAAACCAAAGACTCAGAGACGAAACTAGTCCACAGGACTAATAGCCCACATGACCCACAGCCTCTTCTAGCCTGAGATCCGTTCTGACCGGGGACACAATAGAAGGTCCTGGATGGAATGGGAGAAAAATGTAGAACAAAATTCAAGTTTCTAAAAAAGGCCAATCTTACTGGACTGGTAGAGACTAGAGGAAACCCCGAAACTGTCTCCCTAAGATACCCGTTGAATTTGGAACTGAAGCTACTCCAGGAGGTCACAATTTAGCCAAATAATATATTGGCTTATAAAATAAACAATATCACCCGTGAATAATGTGCTGCCTTAATCAACTGTATGAGACCAAATGGTCAACATTTACCCAAAAGCAAAGATGAGAAGGCAGGGACAGGAAGGGAATCTAGATCCATGGAAACAGAACAAACAGAATGGAAACAAAGAGAATGCTGACACATTGTGAAAAGTGTAACCAATGTCGTGGAACAATTTGTATAAAAAAATGTTTAAATGGGAACCTAATTTGCTGTGTAAACTTTCATCTGAAAACACAATAAAATATTTTTTAAAATCAATAACTTGCCTTAGGTTGTCTGCGTTTTCAAGGGTTTCTATATGAAATTTTTATTTTAGGAGTGATTTGTACCCTCTCCCTGCTACTTCTTTATTGTTAGATTTGGGGAAACAATGGTTGAAATGATATTTTGGTTTGCTCTATTACCATCTAATATGACTTGTGATTGTTTTTTTTAAATAGATCTAGGGAATTGTTAAATGCCAAACATCAAAATCACTCTTTGCCCAAACATCTGAATTAAAGATTAGAAGCTTCTTTTTGTAAATATTTGGAGGAAAGAATCTGAAGATGCTGGAATAATGAACTTATTACACATAATTCTCTGAGACCTTTAGTTCCTCAAGACTCTAATGAAGCATCCCCTTCGTGTGAATTCTCTCACCTCCATTTGCTACCTGTGTAACCTAAGTTATCTACTACTTCTGAGCCTGTTTTCTATTTATAGGAATAAGAGTACTTACCTTGCAGGGTAGTTGTGAGGATTAAAAGAGATATGGTATATGAAGGGCTTGCATAGCACCGGGGACATGGTAAATGATCAGTATGTTATAGCTGTTAGGATGGTCAATATAGTGAGCAGTTTGTAAAGAAACTGGCATCGGCCTTTTGGCCTGGATCTGCTGTCACCCCAGGGAATAGCTGAGAATTTTCAGTATCATTTTCCTTTTCTATGGCCCATAATAATTCTCAAAAACTTTTAGATTTCATTATTTTTCTTCTTGAAGGGCCCTCCCATCTTGGTTTTATGTTACTTAACCAAAAGCTGCGTAAAACCAAACAATTTGTATTTTGCAACTCTGAATCCTACTTCCCAGGCTACCAAACTCCATACAACTCCTTGAATCCTATGAATACCACTTCTATTTTAGATGATGTCTGTAACTTTTTTGAAAGAATATAAAATTGTTAACTAATATAAAGTATTATTATTGTAGTGGTGAGGTGGGAAGGGTTCCCCATAGAAGAGAATTGCTAAATGAAGACTAAAGTAATAATACCACCTCTTATATACAACATGTAAGTAAATATTATAAACTGGTATTTTAGAAACCAACCATCTACAGTTTGCTATATGAAATGCTCCCTTATAATTACATACCATATGTGTCTGAAAATTACAGAAGTGTATAGAGCAAGGGTTCCTTTGTCACCTAACATAGGCTGCTGAGAGAAACGTTAGCGATGTTATCAGTTTTGTTTTGTTTTTGCCAGCTAAGACAATGTTGGTTATGGAAGATGGTAATCTGGAAGTTTGCAAATCTGGGCATCTTGACTATATGTCATCAAAATATGCATTATCATCATGGTCCTCATGGTGTGCACAATGGGTGAGTTTGGGGTGAAGGTAAATTGGGCTGATACTCGAACTCTCAGGACTATACCCGAATTGTTTACTCTCATTCCTTGACTCCTTTCTCTCCCATATCCTTAACTTAGAAACACCTGAGAGACACCTTCTGGAGCCAATCAAGCTGAATATGAGTAGAGAGCTTAAAATGATCTCACTGTCTTATGCTCTATAGAAGGCTATTTGTCTCGTGTTTATGAGTAAGATAATAACACTTTTTATAAGATAATTGCTATAAATATTTTTTCTAGTTTGCTGTTTACCTTTCGATTTTAATTCTTATGAGTTATTTCAGATTTATGTGTAGGTGAATCAGGCAGTTTTTTCTTTGTGATTTCTCTTACTGTTTTAAGCTTAGAATGGTCTCTCTCTCTCTCTCTCTAACTTTGATATTTAATACTGTTTTCTTCCAGATTTTAGTAGATTCATTTTTAAAAACAACTGAGTTTTTTTATTCACCTGGAAATTATGTATGTTGTATAAGATAAAGACTAAACTGGCTTCTTTGACTAATGGGAAATAACACTATTTAGTATTCCTTTTCTCTACTGATTTGTGATTTCTTCATCATCGTGTGTCTCATAGTCATATGATATATTTCTGATTCATCTACTCTGTTCCATTAATTTGTTATTCTATTATTGTGCTAGAGTCATGCCTGTTTTAATTGAGATTAGTAATTGGTAATAATTAGTATCCAGCAGGGCTACTGTTCCATCAAGGATGAGGATCTTTTTGTACCAGTAGTTAGCAAGTACACTTCTTAATTATAATTTTATTATTAATTTATTAAATAGTATACTATAAATCCATTTCCATGTACTCATATGTGTAGGATCACAAAAATAATAAAAGAATACTCAGTCAGTTTTAGACTATCTTTCTTGCACACTTAAGGAGCTGTTTTTCTGCTGATTTATTTCAAAACTTTTCGAAGCATTGTTCAATATGTCCCTTGTATGTCCATGTCATAAACCGGTTTTAGAGAAGTAGCTCTGTTAAGAGGAATCTGCCATTAAATTTAGGCACAAAACCAAGTGGAGAGATAAAAATGGGAAAGGCTTCCATTTTATACCCAAGTGTTAATAAGGTAATTATGAATATCCTTGAGCAATAAGATTATCTTTCTCTCCTGCTTTCTCCTCCTTGCTCTTTCCCCTTTTAAAAATACCCTTTAATTTATTATGAATAAGGCAGTGTTCGATGATACCTTTAGGTTGCTCAAGGTCTAAATTATATGTCCTTCCAATAGCCATCATGAGTCCAGCAATTACTAGGAATTCCGGAGTGTTTATCTCCTGTTTTCCTTTGGCCTAAGATCTGAATCTTATTTCAACTTAATATTCCCTTGTGTATTTATTGTATTATAAATGTTACAGGAGACATAAACAATCCGTTTTATTCTAAAAAGCACAATAAACTCTGGGTTGATTACTCTGTTTAACAGATTTTAGCTGTTTTCCAATAAGGATTTTTAGCCAAATGTAATCTATGCAACTTTTTCGTGTTCTAAGAATTAGCATTTAATCTCTGTTTAACCGAAATTTAGTTCGTGATGTTGACACCCCTGCATTTTAACACTGGGATTTCATCGTGGGACACCATTCCTTTCAATCAACTTAATATCCCATCTTGGTCTCTAAGGGACAATAATTGAGTTTAGGCTAGTTTTAAATAGCAATAAGGGCAGCGAACACAGATGGGTATTTCATTGATTGACACTAACCCTGGCCTAAGGCCTCAGTGTCAGGCATTAGATTAGGACATTACGGAGAGAATGACAAGAGTTTTGGTACTTTATTCCTCTCAATAACATTCTTTCACATATTAAGTTTATCCCCCGCTAGGTAGCTACTTTATCATGCAGAAGGTCTTAATCCACTGATGTGACTCTGTCTGCTCTCACTTTGATGCAGTCTCTGTTTACAAGAGTAATGCGGCCTGTGTAAGACAAAGTACTCGTGACAAGGACAACTGAATAAGGCTTTTAGATGCACAGTGATCCGACCTAAAAACAAAACAAAACCCTCACTGCAGACACATACACACACAAACACAGACACAAACCCACAAACACAGACACGCATGCACACACAGACTCCAACAAAACCGAAGCTTTTCTGAAATGAAGTTATGATGTTTGCATCCTGAAGACTCAAACATTAGGATTTCATCAAGAAGACCCTGCGTTACTGATCTCCTTGTTTGGCACTTTATCTTTTCTTCACCTTTGACCTTCCTTTCAGGCTCTCTTCAAGGCATCATGAACGTAAGCCCTTGTGGTGTTCTTTTAGAAGTAGGATTGCTGCCATCCCCTCTGGTGAATTTAAGCAGCTGCTGGAGTCAGTGACAAGGTTGGATACAGATTTGGTATCCTGGCTGGGAAAGAGATTATGGGTCAGTCCCCAGTGCTGGAATACAAAAGATTCAAGCAGTTCAGGATTTTTTGGATATCCGAAAAAGATTTCATGAAATTTGTAAAGATCTAACAGTGTATGGCAGATTTCATGTGGTCTAAACAGCTTATACTAAGTAAAACTCTCGGTAGTCAGTAAATGGTGTTTTCACAGCTATGCAATTTTTCCAAGATTGAACTGCTCTGGAATAGTTTAATTCCACCAGATTGCATGGTTGCTGGATGAAGCAGGTGGCCTTTTGCATTTAGATGCCTTAGCTGTTAAAGAGTATCCTAAGTTTAGCAGATCCCCTGTCTTATACTGTGAAGATTTACATGTTCACTCTAGTAAACTTAAGATGATCAGGGAATGCCTTTTTTATTCTGCAGAGCCTGAATATGGTATGATATATAATATATGAGAACAATATTTTTTTCCCATAAAGGAACAAAAGTCCATTAAAAGGCTTTTATTTTGTTCTATGTCATCATCTCATTTTTCACCAAAATCTCAAGAGAATATCTTCTCTGGGATTTACCTAGGGTCATAAGTTTCTGTTAAATTACAGTGTTGATATATAATTATGAAAAAAGATGTACTATAATTACATGTTGAATTTGTATATTTCTGAAACTCCAATATACAATTTACCAAAATCTTAAGCATTTTGAAGGTAGAGAATTCAGCATATCTCCCATAAACTCTTTTCTCTCTTTCATCTACTTTACTCCAGAAACTCTGAATAAGAACCCACAGCATGATGTTTGACATTGTATAGTGATCCTTGTTATAGATAGTAATACATAAACAAAAAGCAGGAAAGCCCTATTTTTAAAAGACAGAACATTTGGCATAACCAGCATACGTTCAACGTCATGAGCTGTTGAAATGGACAAAGGGCAAACTCTGGCATCTGCTTAGTGCCATCACTGAGGCAAGCAGCACCCAGGCATTTCCCGTGTCTTCACAGTACATAATTGCTGTGCTAAAGCAGGTTCATTCATTTCGGCAGGACTTACTCAGGGAGAGTGGCGTTGCTTAGCTATTCGGATCTTGTAGTATGTTTTGGGGGAAACAGTGTTGATTAACACCACCCTTTTCCCAGCTATAGGGTCACTATGAGTTGGAATCGACTGGATGGTGATGGGTTTGGTTTTGTTTTTTCCTCAACTGATTGGAACCCTACTAACTCATGTATTTGAATTAATTCATCAGAAATTCATTGAGAACACAGCATTACTGCACAGCACATACTAACTACATATGGAGAACCAAGTCCTCAGTTTCCTACCAAGAACACCCCCTCGTCTGGGCCAGACACTCGTCAAATCATGGAATTACAGAGCTGCACGAGACCTTAGCCATCCTCTGGTTTAGTGGTTCTCAAGTTTTCATCACTTGGGACCTCTGTTACTAGTTTATCTCTGTGGTACCCACACTTAGAAAGATTTTATTCTTGAGTCTGCATAGCTCTATTTGAGTTTGGTTTCTAGGTTAAAAATAGAAATTATTGCAATTGCAAATAATTCAGGAATTAATTACAATTTTGAGGCAATCCCAGGAGATTTTTGTGGCCCCACTTTCAGAACCTAGGATCTTATGTGACCTTGTTATATCAATGAAGAATCTGAGCTTTTTTCTCCCCAGATCTTAGAGTTAGTTTGAAGCAGAGTAGAAATCCAGGTTCTGGTAGAGTTGAATTGTCTAGTAAGTCTAATTAAAGTTTTTCAGGAAACAGGTAAAAAGTATGGCAACAGTTCTTCACCTCTCGAGTTATGGAATCTGTCTAAAGGAAAATGTGTTTTATATGCAATCAGTCTTTCCTTTAAAATGTATTTGGGAAACTCTTAATGACTAAATTCTCACACTGACAATTACAATACACAAAAGCATTATGGGCTACGGCCTCTCTTAGACACTTTCACATGACTTTCATCATTATGAAGACTGGCTTTTATGATATTCATATGAGTATGACCTGAGCCAACAAAAGCCAGGGAAATCAATTAGAGGGGAAAATTTAGCCTTAAATCCTGTGTTCCCGTGGGGGCTGCCTGTAGCCTCTGGGCAGCCAGGAGCTTGCATGTGGCTCATCTCTGACACAATTCTGAAATAAAATGAGGCGGATGCTGAAGTTCAATCCTTAAAAAGAAAAAAAAAAAGAAGTGTCCCTTTGGTCCATTCAAGTTACCACCTAAGCTAGTGCTTTCATGCCATTTAAGTCCTGAATGAAAGCTAGTTATAATGAGGCAAAAATCTGATATGGAAAATGAAGCAGTTGGCCTGAATTCCTAGGTTACTTTTTTTTTTTTTTAAGTAATAAGTTGCTCATCTCGTGCTGGTGGTTTTGGTCTCTTATATTCTCTGGCTGTAAAGGAAAAGTTAGCTCAAGTTTTGCTCCCTCTGCCATTAACAGATGGCACGCAGATCTAAGCATAAGCTGTGGCTCCCGGGCCACAGGCAAAGGGTGAGGGCTGCTCCCCTGTGGACACCCTCAAAAGGCCCTAAGCTTGAGTAGCACAAATGAAAAGGTCTAGTGCTGGTGTTAATTACGCAGAAACCACACAGAAAGTGCTGGCTGTTACTGAGTTGAGAGGTTGGGCATCTCTTCTTCCCCAGATAAAAGGCTTGATATGAAAACATTTTGCGGACGACAATGAAGTGAAGATTAGCATAATCTTTTGCAGTATCCTCAGTAAGCTATCCATGAGTGAGTTGCTTTTTTCTCATTCCTTCAGCTCTAATGTCTGGATTTAAGGAATGGTATTGTTAAGGGTAGGCTTTGTCCTTGGAGGCTGACAGTTGGGTTTTTCCCGCCTTCATGTGATCATCCCAGTTGCTGGTCTCCTGCTCTTCGGGGAAGCAGACAATGGAAGGAAAAATGAAGTGTCAGTTCATTGACAGAAATTCTCTGTACTATGTTATTCTTAATCCAGACTCTTCAGGGGTTTTTTTTTTTTTCTTTTCTTTTCTTTTTAAACATTCTCTCACTCATGCTCACTGTTTGAATAGGGGATAGTCCCTTCAGTAACAGTCTGAGGAAAAAAGCACTGAACTTTGGAGAAGTAGGCAGCTTTAAATAAATAATTTAAAAAAAACCTGAAATTGTTTTCGCTGTACTTCAGTCACAACATTAAACTGCCGTTCTTACATTTCCTATCAAAATGTGGGTAGCTGTTAAAATAGTTATTCGGATGTACGCAACTAAAAGCCTTGTGTGTTGAGGTTTTCCATGAGGAGAATTTAACCTCTTGCACAATACAATGCAGCTTCATTTGGTTCTCTCGTGGCCTGGTCCAGTGGCTAATGCACTAGTTTGTTAGCCACTTTGATCCTGGCTGCCCTGTTTTAAGTCTTGCTACAACTGGTTAAGCTAGTGCTCTGTAACCCCAGGGATAACTAGAGGGTTCTGAAAGTCATGAGGCACGGTCCCCAAGATCAAAATATAAAAATAGGTCTGGGGTCAGGGAACTCGACAGAGCCCCGGAAGCTCTTCACTTTTACAGCTGGAGCCTGTCTCTTATGTATTTAGAATTCGTCATTAGGATTCTGACAAAGAAGTGCAGTATGGGATTGCTGCAGGGCAGGTCTTTGAATCTTACTCCTGATGAAAAAAAACCAACTTCTGGCTGCTGACAGGAGACAAGGCGAGTACAAGGAAAGCATTAAAAAGCAGCTTATGTCTATTGATGGCTGAAGAAGGGTTAGAATGACTGAGTTTAAGTTTGGGTAGAGACCCCAGAGTTTATTGGTTTATACCAGATGAGTTTGGGGAGTCATTGGTAGTTTTTAAGGGCTGGGAGACCCATTAGTATGAGTATCTTAAAAGCTAGTGTCAGAAAATTTGTTGACCTTTGCAAAGTTCCACTGAGTAAAATTTTGACATGGATTCCATTCTGGACATAGACTGTCTGTTTGTTGTACTGCCCAGGTCACATGGAAACTTGGTGTTTTCTCTGTCAGACTTAGATAAGATTTTCTGTCTGAATAGGAGTCATTTGATTAGCTCTGAATTGAGGTAGCTTGTTCCACACCAGTCTGTAATCCAAACTAAGATCAGCCAGTTGAGCCAACCAAGATCAACTGGTCTTGAGTCAGTGGTCTGAGGTCACCATGTTGCCATGGTATGACATTGAAGAAGCAAGTGACTTTATACATCACCTTACAGGTGTTGCATCATGATACCAAACTATTTCTTGGGGCCAAAGGCCAAACGAAATCACTCCACCATGAGATTCAGTGATTTCTGTCTACTCTACAGAGCACTTGATGTGGAGCTTGACACATTTGGCAAGTCCTCTGAGTTTCTTGTGAACAAATGGTAACTCACCAAACTTCTATGAGCATTTGTTCCATTATCTGTGCAGTGGTCATCTCAGTGACAACTCTCCAGGTCTGTTGAAAGGATTAATGGAGATTGTGTATTTTAGAACACTTTGTAAACTGTAAATCCCTATACTGGTGTAAGCTGTCATTATGATAGCCAGCCACCACTTGTCTGTCAGTTTGTCATATTGTGGTGGCTTGCTTGTTACTGTGATGCTGGAAGCTATGCCACCGGTATTTCAAATACCAGCAGGGTCACCCACGATGGACAGATTTCAGTGGAGCTTCCAGACTAAGACAGACTGGGCAGAAGGACCTGGCAATCTACTTCTGAAAAAATTGACCAAGGAAAACCTTATGTATAGCAACAGAACCTTGTCTGATATAGTGCTGGAAGATGAGCTCATCAGGTTGGAAGGCACTCAAAATATGACTAGGGAAGAGCTGCCTCCTCAAAGTAGAGTCAGCCTTAATGATGGGATGGAGTAGAGCTTTCCGGACCTTCATTTGCTGATGTGGCATGACTCAAAATGAGTAGAAACAGATGCAAACCTCCATTAATAATCGGAACATGGAATGTATGAAGTATGAATCAAGGAAAATCGGAAGTCGTCAAAAATGAAAATGGAATACGTAAACATTGATATCCTAGGCATTAGTGAGCCGAAATGGATTGGTATTGGCCGTTTTGAATCGGACAATCATGTGGTCTACTATGCTGGGAATGACGAATTGGAGAGGAATGGTGTTGCATTCATTGTCAAAAAGAACATTTCAAGATCTATCCTGAAGTACAACGCTGTCAGTGATAGGATAATATCCATATACCTACAAGGAAGACCACTTACTACAACGATTATTCAAATTTACGTACCAACCACTAATGCCACAGATGAAGAAACTGAAGATTTTTACCAGCTTCAGCAGTCCAAAATTGATCAAATATGCATTCGAGATGCATTGATAATTACTGGTGATTGGAATTCAAAAGTTGGAAACAAAGAAGAAGGATCGCTAGTTGGAAAATATGGCCTTGGTGATAGAGATAACGCCAGAAATCACTTGATAGAATTTTGAAAAATCAACAACTCCTTCGTTGCAAATACCTTTTTTCTCTAACATAAATGGTGGCTATGCACATGGACTTCACTGCATGGAAAATGCAGGAATCAAATCGACTATATCTGTGGAAAAAGACAGTAGAGAAGCTCAGTATCATCAGTCAGAACAAGGCCAGGGACCAACTGTGAAACAGACCATCAATTGCTCATATGCAAGTTCAAGTTGAAGCTGAAGAAAATTAAAACAAGTCCATGGGACCCAAAGTATGACCTTGAGTATTTCCCACCTGAATTTAGACACTATCTCAAGAATAGATTAGACACATTGAACACTAATAACCGAAGACCAAAGGAGTTGTAGGTTGACATCAAGGCCATCATACATGAAGAAAGTAAAAGGTCATACATGAACAAAGTAAAAGGTCATGAAAAAGACAGAAAAGGCCAAAATGGATGTCAGAAGAGATTCTGAGACTTGCTGTAGAATGTAGAGTAGCTAAGGAAAATGGAAGAAATGAAGTAAAAGCTGAACAGAAGATTTCAAAGGGCGGCTCAAGAAGACAAAGTAAAGTATTATGATGAAATGTGCAAAGACCTGGAGTTAGAAAACCAAAAGAGAAAGAGAATGCTCAGTGTTTCTCAAGTTGAAAGAATTAAAGAAAAAATTCAAGTCTCAAGTAGCAGTATTGAAAAATTTCATGGGCAAAAAATTGAATGATGCAGAAAGCATCAAAAGCAGATGGAAAGAATACACAGAGTGACTGTACCGAAAAGAATTGATCGACATTCAACCATTTCAGGAGGCAGCATATGATCAAGAACCAATGGTAACAAAGGAAGAAGTCCAGGCTGCACTAAAGGCACTGGTGAAAAACAAGGCTCCAAGATTTGATGGAATACCAGTTGAAAAGCTTCGACAAACAGATGCAATGCTGGAAGCACCCAATTGTCTGTGCCAAGGATTTGGAAGATAGCTCCCCGGCCTACCAACTGGAAGAGATCCATATCTGTGCCCATTCCAAAGACAAGTGATACAACAGAATGCAGAAATTACCAAACAATATCATTGAGATCACATGTAAGTAAAATTATGCTGCAGATAATGCAAAAACGGTTGCAGCAGTACATCTACAGGGAACTGCCAGAAATTCAAGCCGGGTTCAGAAGAGGACATGGAATGAGGGATATCATTGCTGATGGCAGAAGTCTCTGAAAGCAGAGGATACCAGAAAGATGTTTACCTGTGTTTTATTGACTATGCAAAGGCATTAAACTGTGTGGGTATTAACAAATTATGGATAACATTGCAAAGAATGGAAATTCCAGAACACTTGATTGTGCTCATGTGGAACCTGCATATAGACCAAGAGGTAGTTTGTTTGAACTAGGGAATACCTCATGGTTTAAGGTCAGGAAAAGTGTGCATCAGGGTTGTATCCTTTCACCATACTTATTCAGTCTGTATGCTGAGCAAATATTCTGTGAAACTGGGCTATATGAAGAAGAACAAGGCATCAGGATTGCAGGAAGGTTCATTAACAACCTGCGATATATAGATGACACAACCTTACTTGCTGCAAGTGAAGAGGACTTGAAGCACTTACTGATGAAGATCAAAGACTACAGCCTTCAGTATGCCTTACACCTCAACATAAAGAAAACAAAAATCCTCACAACTGGACCAATAAGCAACATCATGATAAATGGAGAAAAGATTGCAGTTGTCAAGGATTTCATTTTACATGGATCCACAATCAACTCCCATAGAAGCAACAGTCGAGAAATGAAAAGATGTATTGCATTGGGCAAATCTGCAAAAGACCTCTTTAAAGTGTTAAAAAGCAAAGATGTCACCTTGAGGACTAAGGTGCGCCTGATCCAAGCCATGGTAACTTCAGTCACCTCATATGCATGTGAAAGTTGGACAATGAATAAGGAAGACTGAAGAAGAATTGATGCCTCTGAATTATGGTGTTGGCGAAGAATATTGAATATGCCATGCACTGCCCTGGTGGCACAGTGGTTAAGAGCTACGGCTGCTAACCAAAAGGTTGGCAGTTCAAATCCACCAGCCGCTCCTTGGAAACCCTATGGGGCAGTTCTGTTCCATCCTATAGGGTCTCTATAAGGTGGAATCTACTAAACGGCGATGGGTTTGGTTGTTTTGGTTTTATGGACTGCCAGAAGAACCATCAAGTCAGTCTTTGAAGAAGTACAGACAGAATGCTCCTTAGAAGCAAGGATGATGAGACTTCGTCTTGCTTACTTTGAACATATTATCAGGAGGGATCAGTCTCTGGAGAAGGACATCATGCTTGGTAAAGTAGAGTGTCAGCGAAAAAGAGGAAGACCCTCAATAAGATGGATTGACACAGTGGCTGTAACAGTGGGCTCAAACGTAGCAAGTATTGTGAGGATGGTGCAGGACTGGGCAGTGTTTTGTTCTGTTTTGCATGAAGTTGCTATGAGTTGGAACCTTCTTGACATCACCTAACAGCGATAGCCAGAATGCTCCTTAGAAGAAAGGATTGCAACACTTTGTGTCAGGTACCTTGGACACGTTATCGGGGGGATCAATTCCTGGAGAAGGACATCAAGTTTGGTAAAGTAGAAGGTCAGCTAGAAATAGGAAGTGGCTGCAACAATGGGCTGAAACATAGCAAAGATTGTGAGGATCAGACAGGTTGTACATAGGGTCTCTATGAGTTGGAACTGACCTGATGGCAGCTAACAACAACAACAATGTGTTAGGTTTAGAAAGTTTCCCATTAAACATCTAATCAATATGGGAACATTTATTGAGAGCTAGTTATGTACCAGTCTCTCTCTGGGACTTTGGAAGTTACAAACACCAGTAAAATACAGTTTCTGCCCTGACGGAAGTCATAATCTAGCAAGAGGTAGACCCAAAATCTACTTGCAATAGAGACTACTATGAGATTAAGAAACTCTGTCCTTTCCAACAAGTATTGGTTGAGAATTTATTATGTACACAGCACTATGTTGAGTATTTTGATGGTGGTGGGGAATATCTGAGAAGTATGATGTAGTCCTTGGTGGGGAATATCTGAGAAGTATGATGTAGTCCTTGTTCATAAATATCTTAACAATCTGTTGGGGGAGATAAGACATATGCATATGAACTCCCTACCCTAATACAAGGAAGTAACAGATAAGTGTCAGATTAACAAAGTGCATAATAAATTCAAAGGTGATAGCCATAATTCCCAGAGAAGATCGGATTGAGTTGGCTAAGTATGGGAGCACTTTGAACTCTCATGGAGTCCCTGAGTGGTTCTAATGGTTAGCATGCTAGGTTGGAGGTTCAGGTCTGCCCAGAGGTACCTCTGAAGAAAGGTCTAGTGATCTACTTCCAAAAAATCAACTATGGAGCACAGTTCTACTCTGACACACATCGACTAGATGGCAGTTGGTTTTTTACTGTTTTATTTTTGAACTCTCGTAACATTTCATTTTATCTCCCTACAGCACATGTCTCTACTCTACATTACAGTAATTACTATGATCATTATTATTGCTCCTAGTTAGCTCCCCGAGAGCAGGTTTCTATCTTATTCATTTTTTTTAATCTTCCATAATACTTAGCACATACCTAACACAGAGTAGGAACTCAAATAATGTTTGTTAAATGAATGAATATAGGTTAGAGAGATGATTTAATAGTGTATAGGCAGGGATACTCTATGGAATACAGTTCTACTGTGTTACAAATGGGGTTACCATGAGTCAGAAGTGACTCAACAGCATCTGGATTTTTTTTTTTAGGCAGAGATCTGGGGATTTTATTTCCACTTGCGTATCCCCAAATCATTATTTTAGTTTACCTCCGTGTCTCAATGTATTCAGTAGTGTTCACTTGTAGAATGAATATGTACATAAATGTTGAATAAACACACCTGGAACAGCTTTCTCACCACAGTCCAGCCAAATGCCTTGCCCAAACCATTTTTACATCTCTTGAAATCCCACTTTTGCAGTGAAATCATTTTCTCTGGATCAGGAAAATGCTCACATTCCTTTCTCAGGCCCCCTCCCCAAACTCCATAGAAAGCACAACAAGGAGCTACCCTTTTCTGCTTTTCATTTCTCAAAGAAAATTCTTTCAAGATTATTGTCTCTGATATTGATTACAATAATCCATGTGTCTTAGTCCCATCTCTGAAATACTTTTAGCATTGATTTACTTTCCCTAACTAGATATTTCTATAGTGGGCCAGTGTCTCCATCTTAGAGTTGTTTGCCTTTACCATAGTGTATCCGAGATTCTGGATTCCTAGAAGGCAGTCATTGGGACCATACGGTTTACTTGTGATAGCATAAGCCCACTGCTTGGTGCAATTAGAAACTTATAAATGACTTTTGGTAATAAAATGAGTCATTTTATAATTTCTTCCTGAACATTTTTGGAAATGTTAAACTAATGACATTACTGTAGCCTGCAAGTTGGATATTTCTGTCTGGTTCCTTTTTTTTGCCGGGAACCTGCTGTTGCGTTAGCAGTATGAGTAATTGGTAATGTTATGATATTCTTTTCAAATATTCCTTCTGTGAATAGGAATGGGAAGTTGCCGGATTATATAAGGTGTTGATGACATGCTAATGGCATAATATCTTCTAGAATTATTTTGAAATTGTATGTTGAGATGGCTTATTATTCCCCTACTTATTTACTCCTTCAGATTACTCCACATGACCCAGCCTAAAGCAAAATGACAGGCTGGGAATGGCTAATGTAATCCATGCCAGCCAGCCAGTGGCCTGCAGTGGCTGTGCATCTCGAACTCAGTAAACACTTCCTATGAGTGCTGGGGCTCTGCTTATAACCAAGTCAGTTCCACCCCAGCCTTTGTTATCCAAATAATACAAAAATGTCTCTCTTTGTATTTCTATTTTTATTTCTGTTGTATTTTTATTTGTTTGATATCTGTATTTGTGTTAGCTTGTGTCTAGGACATTATATTCTATCAGATTTTATTGTTTTTTTTTTTCCCAAAAAAGTTCTAATGTATTAGTAATATATGTTAATATCAGTGCTAAATAATGGTCACAGAGTGATAGTAAAGTCTGAAACAGTGACTTTTTTTGATGGGGGAGGAAGGGGAACAAATATCTCACGTAACTGCTTCTAAATTTTCTGGCTGGTTTGAGAACTGGGTCAAGCTAAGATGGAGCCATCAAGAGACGTTCTGTAGTACCAGGTCCTGCCTTATAGACTCACTGCAGGTTAAGTGGAAAAGAGTCCTGAGGTTCAAATAGGATGGAAGGATGATGTTTTATTGTGAGAAAGAAAGGAGAATTAAACACTGAGTAAAGGAAAGGAGTAAAGGAATAATGCTGCAAAAGGAGGGCAATGAGAGTCCTAGACACATATGAAGACTTTTCATAGACTCGTTACTGATGTGAGTAACTAAGAATGTAGAATTTGTTCATTGTCACTATGGGACTACTGCTGTTGGAATACTAGTAATGGGGACTGGCCCATTGGACTTTTGGATACTAGTTAAACTATGTGAAATTCAGCAGGATCAAAACAACATGTTTAATAGTTGATAGGCAGTTTCTACTTATCTAATTTGGGTGGTGTGGAAATCTTGGGACTGCTTAGGTCAGAGATATTATACACCCATGCACATCATCCGCTGTGCTTTTACCACATAATACCTTTGAGATTAAGTTTATCACTCAGAGTGTAGGTGCGTTTATTAACATGATTGGGATTAATGGAGCCTAAAGTAAATTACATTAATTGATGGTGTCATACTGTGGTGGCTTGTGTGTTGCTGTGATGCTGGAAACTATGCCCCCAGTATTGCAAATACCAGCAGGGTCACCCATAGCAGACAAGTTTCAGTGGAGCTTCCAGACTAAGACAAACTGGGAAGAAGGACCTGACGTTCTACTTCAGGAAAAATTAGCTAGTGAAAACTTTATGTATAGCAGCAGAACATTGTCTGATATAGTGCTAGAAGATGAGCCCCTCAAGTTGGAAGGCACTCAAAATATGACTAGGGAAGAGCTGCCTCCTCAAAGTAGTCAGCCTTAAGGACGTGGATGGAGTAAAGCTTTGGGGACCTTCATTTGCTGACATGGCATGACTCAAAATGAGAAGAAATAGCTGCAAACATCCGTTAATAATTGGAACATGGACTGTATGAAGTGTGAATCTAGGAAAATTAGAAGTCATCAGAAATGAAGTGGAATGCATAAAGATCGATATCCTAGGCATTAGTGAGCTGAAGTGGACTGGTTTTGGCCATTTTGAATTGGACAATCATGATCTACTATGCGGGAATGACAAAATGAAGAGGAATGGCTTTGCATTCGTCATCAAAAAGAAAATTTCAAGATCTATCCTGAAGTACAGCACTGTCAGTGATAGGATAATACCCATACCCCTACAAGGAAGACCAGTTAACGCAACTATAATTTAAATTTACACATCAGCCACTAATGTCACGAATGAAGTTGAAGATTTTTACCAACTTCTGCAGTCTGAAGTTGATCAAACATGCAGTCAGGATTCATTGATACTTACTGGTGATTGGAATGTGAAAGTTGGAAACAAAGATGAAGGATCAGTAATTGGAAAATATGGCCTTGCTGATAGAAATGACACCGGAGATTACATGATAGAATTTTGCAAGACCAATGACTTCTTGAAACTACCTGTTTTCAGCAACATAAATGATGACTATACATGTGGACCTCATCAGATGGAATACACGAGAAACAAATTGACTACATATGTGGAAAGAGATGATGGAGAAACTCAATCTTATCAGTCAGAACAAGGCCAGGGGCCGACTATGGAAAGACCATCAATTGCTCATATGCAAGGGCAAGTTGAAGCTGAAGAAAATTACAAGTCCACAAGAGCCAAAATATGACCTTAAGTATATCCCATCTGAATTTAGAGACCATCTCAAGAATGGATTTGATGCATTGAACACTACAGACCAAAGACCAGATGAGTTGTGGAATGACAACAGGATATCATATGTGAAGAAAGCAAAAGGTCATTAAAAAGACAGAAAAGAAAGAAAGGACCAAAATAGATGTCAGAAGAGACTCTGAAACTTGCTCTTGAACGTCAAGTAGCTAAAGTGAAAGGAAGAAATGAAGAAGTAAAAGAGCTGAACAGAAGATTTCAAAGACTGGCTCGAGAAGACAAAATAAAGTATTATAATGAAATATGCAAAGACCTGGAGTTAGAAAACCAAAAGGGAAGATCATGCTCTGCATTTCCCAAGCTGAAAGAGGTGAAGAAAAAATTCAAGCCTCAAGTTGCAATATTGAAGGATTCTACAGGGAAAATATTGAACGACGCAGGAAGCATCAAAAGGAAATGGAACGACTACACAGAGTAACTGTACCAAAAGGAAATTGTCGCCATTCAACCATTTCAAGAGGTAGCATATGATCAAAAACCAATGGTATTGAAGGAAGAAGTCCAAGCTGCACTGAAGACATTGGTGAAAAACATGGCTCCAGGAATTGACAGAATATCATTTGAGATGTTTCAACAAACGGAGGCAGCGCTGGAAGTGCTCACTCGTCTATGCCAAGAAATTTGGAAGACAGCTACCTGGCCAACTGACTGGAAGAGATCCATATTTATGTCTATTGCCAAGAAAGGTTATCCAACAGAATATGGAAATTATTGAACAATATCATTAATATTACACACAAGTAAAATTTTGCTGAAGATCATTCAAAAGCAGTTGCAGCAGGACATTGACAGGGAACTGCCAGAAATTCAAGCCAGATTCAGAAGAGGACATGGAATGAGGGATATCATTGTTAATGTCAGATAGATTTTGACTGAAAGCAGAGAATAACAGAATGATGTTTACCTGTGTTTTATTGACTATGCAAAGGCATTCGACTGTGTGGATCATAACAAATTATGTATAATATTGTGAAGAATGGGAATTCCAGAACAATTAATTGGAATGTGGAACCTGTACTTAGACCAGAAGCAGTTGTTCGAACAGAACAAGGGGATATTGCATGGTTTAAAATCAGGAAAGGTGTGTGTCAGGGTTGTATCCTTTCACCATACTTATTCTATTTGTATGCTAAACAAATAATCTGAGAAGCTGGACTATATAAAGAACGGGGCATCAGAATTGGAGGAAGATTCATTAATATCCTGCGATATGCAGATGACACCACCTTGCTTGCTGAAAGCAAAGAGGACTTGAAGCACTTACTGATGAAGATCAAAGACTACATCCTTCAATATGAATTACACTCCAACATAAAAGAAACAAAAATCCTCACAACTGGACTAATAAGCAACATCTTGGTAAAAGGAGAAAAGGCTGAAGTTGTCAAGGATTTCATTTTACTTGGATGCATGATCAACGCCTATGGAAGCAGCAGTCAAGAAATCAAATGATGTATTGCATTGGACACATCTGCAAAAGACCTCCTTAAAGTGTTAAAAAGCAAAGATGTCACTTTGAGGACTAAGGTGCACCTGACCCAAGCTGTGGTGTTTTCAGTTGCCTCATATGCATGTGAAAGCTGGACAATGAATAAGGAAGACCGAAGAATTGATGCTTTTTAATTATCCTGTTGGTGAAGAATATTAACTATAGCATGGACTGCCAGAAGAAAGACAAACATGTCTTGGAAGAAGTACAGCCGGAATGCTCCTTGGAAGCAAGAGTTTGTCTCACGTACTTTGGACATGTTATCAGGAGGGGCGAGTCCCTGAAGAAGGACATCATGCTTTGTAGAGGGTCAGTGAAAAAGAGGAAGAACCTCGATGAGATGGACTGACACAGTGGCTGCAACAATGGCCTCAAGCATAACAACCATTTTGAAGATGGCACGGGGCTAGACAGTGTTTTGTTCTGTTGTGCATAGGGTTGCTATGAGATGGAACTGACTCGATGATACTTAACAACAACAAAAGTAAATTGATGGTGGCAATGAAGTATAGTTTTTATGATTTCCAGTAAGGAACAATATACAAGTTTAAAAAGGCTTCCAGGTCCATTAAGTGAATTGGATTAGCAAGCAGTTCAAAACCTTGATCTCAGAGAGCAGAGGCTCTCCCTCATCCATTTTTATACCCCTAGCATGGAGCACAGTGGGGCAGTGGTGGTTCAGTGGTAGAATTGTCACCTTCCATGCAGGAGACCCAGGTTTGACTCCCTGCCAGTGCACCTCATGAGCAGCCATCACCCATCTGTCAATGAATGCTTGCCTGTCGCCATGATGCTAAACAGGTTTCAGTGGAGCTTCCAGACTAAGACAGATTAGGAAGAAAGGCCTGGAACTCTACTTTTGAAAAATCAGCCCATGAGAACCCTGTGGATCGTAACAGTCCAATAGGTTATGCATGAGGTTGCCATGAGTTGGGGGCCAAGTCTATCGCAGCTAACAACAACAACAGCATGGAACGTAGAGTCTCTGGGTAGTGCAAATGATTAACATGCTCAGCTGCTAACCAAAAGGCTGGAGATTGGAGCCCACTCAGAGGTGCCTCGGAAGAAAGACCTGGTGACTTATTGTCAGAAAACCCAGTTCTTAAAAACCCTGTGGAGCACAGTTCTACTCTGACACACATGGGGTCACCATGAGTTGGAACTGACTCCACAACAACTGGTAGTGTGGAGCACAGGGTCAGCACAAAGAAGGTGCTCAATAAATGCCCAATGATTTACGTTAAATTTGTCCACCTTGACATTAAAACAGAAAAACGCCTAGAGAAATAAATGACATGACTACCTATCTGACCTAAAGTGATTTGTTTTGGTGAATCTATCAGTAGAATAATTTGGAACTTACTGTCAGAGTAGGTGGAAGAGGCAGTTGTCTTGAAAGCATAATGTGATGGGAAGCTACCCTGCCTGATTGTTTGAAATTCTCACCATTAATTCCATGCCTTTGAGTTAAGGCATAGATTTTAGAAATCTATTGTTACAATGCATATGTATTACCTGGGATGGACAATAAATTAGCCTATGCATACCTTGCATATAAAAATGCCTTAGCATTTTTCAGATTAAGTGCCACCTGCCTGCCAATTGCCATGGAGTTGACTTGAATTCATGGCAACCCCGTATGTGTCAGAGTAGAACTGTACTCCATAGGGTTTCAATGGCTGATTTTTTCCACTGTTAATTGTCCCAGGCCTTTCTTCTGAGGCACCTTTGGGTGGACTCAAGCCTCCAACCTTTTCATTACTAGCTGTCTTAGTCATCTAGAGATGCTATGACAGAAATACCACGAGTGGATTGGCTTCAACAAACAGAAGTTTATCCTCTCACAGTCTAGTAGGCTAGAAGTACAAATTTAGGATGTCAGCTCCAGGGGAAGGCTTTCTCTCTCTGTCGGCTCTGGAGGAAGGTCCTTCTCATCAATCTTCCCCTGGACTAGGAGCTTCTCCACGCAGGGACCCTCGGTCTAAAGGACAAGCTATGCTCCTGGTGCTTCTTTCTTGGTGGTATGAGATCCCCCTGTCTCTGTGCTCTCTTGTCTCTTTTATATCTCAAAAGAGATTGGCTCAAGACACAATCTAATCTTGTAGATTGAGTCCTGCCGCATTAACATAACTGCCGATAATCCAATCTCATTAACAACATAGAGACAGGATTTACAACGCATAGGAAAATCACATCAGATGACAAAATGGTGGACAATCATACAATACTCGGAATCATGGCCTAGACAAGTTGACAGATAATTTTAGCTGACACAATTCAATCCATGACACTAGCCAAGCACATTAACTGTTTGTGCTATCCAGGGAGTCTCAGATTAAGCATCAGAGAGCAATTCCTTGAGATAGTAGAACTCAGAACAGACAGATTTTGACTGGAAGCTATAGGTGAGGAAAGGAGACATAAAATGTATAGTATTGTCCACAGGGTGGGCGTTGTAAGACACTGCATTAGGCAATCATTATCCAGAACTGGAGACCAAAAGGGGTAAGCTTCATGTGTGACATACCTCAGATTCTGTTTTCATTTTTCATGATGCACAACTGTGACTATCTGATGTTGGCTTTGTAACATGAGTTCTCAGAACCTAAAAGAGTTGTCCTTAAACATACTCCACCAGTTTTGATCTAGTCTGTGTGAAATCCAATGCTTTTGACTTTTCAGATGGAGCAAGGGTGGATGAGTCAGACCGGTGCCCAGCTAATGATGGTCCAGTCAGGTTGATTGTGTGCTGTTCTGTGACTATATGTCTTTTTGTTTTGGTGAAATGCCACGGAAACAAGCTGTTATAACAGCTATTACAATATTTCCAGAGTGACCCAGCAGTATAAAAAACATTCAGGAGAGAGAGATTGGAATGTAGAGACAAAATAGCTGGGTCTAGGAAGGATGGGTCTAGGATGTAGAAATTAATGAACAGTATCATTAATATCACACACAAGTAAAATTTTGCTAAAGATAATTCAAAAACGATTGCAGCAGTACGTTGACAGGGAACTGCCAGAAATTCAAGCTGGATTCAGTGTATAAGATCATATCATCTCCAAATAGAGATGCTTTGACTTCTTCTGTACCAATTTGGATGCCCTTTATTTCTTTTTCTAGCCTAATGGCTTTGGCTAGGACCTCCAGCACAATGTGGATTAAGAGTGGTGATAGAAGGCATCCTTGTCTGGTTCCCATTCTCAAGGGGAATGCTTTCAGAGTCTCTCCGTTTAGGATGATGTTGGCTGTTGACTTTGTAGAAATGCCCTTAATTATATTGAGGAATTTCCCTTTTATTCCTATTTTGTTGAGAGTTTTTATCATGAATGGGTGTTGGACTTTGTAGAATGCCTTTTTTACAGAGATTGATAACATCATGTGGTTCTTGTCTTTTGTTTTATTTATGTGATGGATTACATTGATTGTTTTTCTAATGTTGAACCATCCCTGCATACCTGGTATAAATCCCACTTGATCATGGTGAATTATTTTTTTGATATGTTGCTGAATTCTATTGGCTAGAATTTTGTTGAGGATTTTTGCGTCAATGTTCATGAGGGTCATTGGCCTGTAATTTTCTTTTTTTGTGGTGTCTTTACCTGGTTTTGGTATCAGGGTTATGCTGGCTTCATAGATTGAGTTTGGGAGTGTTCCATCCTTCTCTATGCTCTGAAATACCTTTAGTAGAAGTGGTGTTATCTCTTCTCTGAAAGTTTGGTAGAATTCTCCAGTGAAGCCATCCAGGCCAGGGCTTTTTTCTGTTGGGAGTTTTTTAAATAATCTTTTTAATGTCTTATTTTGTTATGGGTTTATTTAGTTGTTCTACCTCTGTTTGTGTTAGTTTAGGTAGGTAGTCTGTTTCTAGAAATTTGTCCATTTCCTCTAGGTTTTCAAATTTGTTAAGAGTATAGTTTTTCATAGTATTCTGTTATGATTCTTTTAATTTCAGTTGGATCTGTTGTGATATCACCCATCTCATTTCTTATATGGGTTATCTGCTTCCTCTCCTGTTTTTCTTTTGTCAGCTTGGCCAATGGTTTATAAATTTTGTTGATCTTTTCAAAGAACCAGCTTTTGGTCTTGTTAACTCTTTCAATTGTTTTTCTATTCTCTATTTCATTTGATTCTGCTCTAATTCTTATTATTTCCTTCCTTCTGGCACCTGAGGGCTTCTTTGCTGCTCTCTTTCTACTTGTTCCAGTTGTAGGGTTAATGTTTTGATTATGGATGCTTTCTTCTTTTTGGATGTGTGCATTTATTGTTATAAGCTGACCTCTGAGCACTGCTTTTGCTGTGTCCCAAAGGTTTTGGTAGGATGTGTTTTCATTCTCATTTGATTCTATGAATTTCTTTATTCCATCCTTAATTTCTTCTATAACCCAGTAGTTTTTGAGCAAGGTGTTGTTCAGTTTCCATGTGTTTGATTCTTTTTCCTTGCTTTTTGTGTTGTTAATTTCCACTTTTATGGCTTTATGGTCAGAAAAGATGCTTTTTAATATTTCGATGTTTTGGATTTTGTTAAGGCTTGCATTATGGCCTAATATGTGGTCTATTCTGGAGAATGTTTCATGTGCATTGGAAAAGAAAGTATACTTTGCTGCTGTTGGATGGAGTGTTCGGTATATGTCTATGAGATTAAGTTGGTTGATTGTAGCATTTAGCTCTTCCATGTCTTTGTTGAGCTTCTTTCTGGATGTTCTGTCCTTCACCAAAAGTGGCGTGTTGAAGTCTCCTACTACTATTGTGGAGCTGTCTATCTCTCTTTTCAGTGCTGTTAGAGTTTGTTTTATGTATTTTGGAGCCCTGTCATTGGGTGCATAAATATTTATTATAGTTATGTCCTCCCGATGTATTAACCCTTTAATCGTTATATAGTGCCCTTCCTTATCCTTTGCGGTGGATTTCACTTTGAAGTCTATTTTGTCAGAGATTAATATTGCCACTCCTGCTCTTTTTTAGTGTTGTTTGCTTGATATATTTTTTTCCCATCCTTTGAGTTTTAGCTTGTTTGTGTATTTAAGTCTAAGGTGCGTCTCTTGCAGGCAGCATATAGACAGATCATGCTTTTTAATCCAGTCTGCCACTCTCTGTCTCTTTATTGGTGCATTTTGTCCATTTACATCCAGCGTAATTATTGATAGGTATGAGTTAAGTGCTGTCATCTTGATGTCTCTTTTCGTGTGTTGTTCACAGTTCCTTTGTTCCCCTTAATTTTCTGTGCTGAATCGTTTTTCTTTATGTATTTTTTTTCATCTTTTTGTGTTTGCTGAGTCTTTATATTTTTCTAGTTTTTTATTTTGATTTGTAGGATTGCTACTTTCCTTTGTGGTTACCTTAATATTTACCCCTATTTTTCTAAGTTTATATCAGTCAAGCTGGATTCAGAAGAGGACGTGGAACCAGGGATATCATTGCTGATGTCATTTGGATCTTGGCGGAAAGCAGAGAATACAGAAAAATGTTTAAGTGTGTTTTAATGATTATGCAAAGACATTCACCAGTGTGGATCATAACAAATTACGGATAACACTGCAAAGAATGGGAATTCCAGAACAATTGTGCTACATGTGGAACCTGTATATAGACCAAGAGACAGTTGCTTGAACAGAACAAGGGGATACTGTGTGGTTTAAAATCAGGAAAGGTGTAATAGACAAGTGGTAACTTTCGTGAAGGGTAAGACAGTACACAATACTGGGGAAGCCAGCACAGCTTGTCGAAGGCAAGGTTATGGAAGCTCCATAGACACATCCAAATTCCCTGAGGGACCGAATTACTGGACTGAGGGCTGTGGGGACCATGGTCTCGGGGAACATCTAGCTCAATTGGAGTAACATACTTTATAAAGAAAATGTTCTGCATTCTACTTTGGTGAATAGCGTCTGGGGTCTTAAAAGGTTGTGAGCAGCCATCTCAGATACTCCACTGGTCTCACCCCGTCTGGAGCAAGGTAGAATGAAGAAGACCAAAGACACAAGGGAAAGATTAGTCGAATGGACCATAACTACCACAGCCTCCATCAGACTGAGTCCGGCACAACTAGATGGTGCCCGGCTACCACCACTGACTGCTCTGATAGGGATCACAGTAGAAGTTCCCGGACAGAGCTGGAGAAAAATGTAGAACAAAATTCTAACTCACACAAAAAGACCAGACTTACTGGCCTGACAGAGACTGGAGAAACCCAAAGAGTATGGCCTCCGGACACCGTTTTAGCTTAGTAGTGAAGTCACTCCTGAAGTTCGCCCTTCAGCCAAAGATTAGACAGTCCCATAAAACAAAATGAGATTAAAGGGGCACACCAGCCCAGGGGCAAGGACTAGAAGGCAGGAGGAGACAGGAAAGCTGGTAATAGGGAACCCAAGGTTCAGAAGGGGAGAGTGTTGACATGTTGTGGGGTTGGTGACCAATGTCACAAAACAATATGTGTACTAATTGTTTAATGAGAAGCTAGTTCTGTAAACTTTCATCTAAAGTACAATTAAAAAAAAATTAGGAAAGGTGTATGTCAGAGTTGTATGCTTTCACTATACTTATTCAATCTGTTTGCTGAGCAAATAATCCAAAAGCTGGACTATATGAAGAAGAACATGGCGTCAGAGTTAGAGGAAGACTCATTAACAACCTGCGATACGCAGATGTCAAAACCTTGCTTGCTTAAAGTGAAGACTTGAAGCACTTACTGATGAAGGTCAAAAACTACAGCCATCAGTAAGGATTACACCTCAACATAAAGAAAATAAAAATCCATGCAACTGGACCAATGAGCAATGTCATTATAAATGGAGAGAATATTGAAGTTGTCAAGGATTTCATTTTACTTGGATCCACAATCAGTGCCCACAGAAGCAGAAGTCAAGAAATCAAATTGCAGTGGGCAAATCAGCTGCAAAAGACCTCTTTAAAGTGTTAAAAAGCAAAGATGTCACTTTGCACCTGACCCAAGCCATGGTATTTTCAGTTATCTCGTATACATGCAAAAGCTGGACAATGACTAAGGCAGACCGAAGATCGATTCCTTTGAATTATCGTATTGGCAAAGAATATCAAATATAGCATGGACTGCCAGAAGAACGAACAAATCTGTCCTGGAAGTAGAGCCAGAATGCTCCTTGGAAGTAAGGATGGCGAGACTTCATCTCACGTACTTTGGACATGTTATCAGGAGGGACTAGTCCCTGGAGAAGGACATCATGTTTGGTAAAGTAGAGGGTCAGCAAAAAAGAAGAAGACACTCAGTGAGATAGGTTGACACAGTGGCTGCAACAGTGGGCCCAAACACAGCATTGATTGTGAAGATGGTGTAGGACTAGACAGTGTTTTGTTCTGTTGTACTTAGGGTTGCTGTTGAGTTGGAACCAACTCAATGGTACCTAACAACAACAACAACAAGGAAGGGTTTGGGAAAATGGAGGGAACACGAGCTCAGTGTGTCAATTATGTAAAGATCATGGCACCTGTATTGGACTTTGGGTCTCCTACTCTTGATGGATTATCAGCATTTAGTGGTCCATCAACATGTCTGAGCAGACAGCAGGGGAGAACATGGTTTGAGCCTGACACAAGGACAGTTAAGACAGTATATTCTTTGAAGATTTAAAGAATTCTGAAGAGTCGTTTTAGTGTCTGAAGGCTAAAAAGATTATGTTTTCTCCTAACTCCCCTTACTCTTGAGTATATAATGGTTCTCATGTTGTTAGTTTCCATCAAGTTGATTCCAATTCATGACTATCCCATGTGTGTCAGAGTAGAACTGTGCTGTCTAGGGTTTTCAAGGCTTGATCTTTCAGAAGCAGATTGCCAGGCCTGTCTTCCAAGGCAACTTTGGGTGCGTTTGAACCAACAGTCTTTTGGCCAGTAATCAAGGTTTAACCGTTTAATATAATTAAAAGTGTGCACTTTCTCTGCCACAAATTGCTTTACCTATGGAGGAGTAGAGGAGTCCCTGGGTGTCAAAAATCGTTAAGCCCTCAACTACCAGCTGAAAGGCTGTCAGTTTAAAAACACCCAGAGGCATCTTGGAAGACAGGCCTGGCAATCTACTTCTAAGAGGTTACAGGCTAGAATACCCCGTGGAGCAGTTCTATCCTGCACACATGGGGTTGCCATGAGTTGGAATCAACTTGATGGCAACTAACAACAACAACAATAGAGGATTAGAAGTAGAAGTCATGTTAGCAAAGGGGAAGTCTCCCTACTTTCCGAAAATGTGGTGAAAGAGCAAGGGATCTGGAACTTAAAGATTCGCTTAGATACCCATCTTTCCACTTATGGAATAATGTTGCATACATAATATCTCCAGCTTCCATGTCCTTATCTGTGAAATCAAGATAGTTCTACATGGTATGTCTACCTCAATGGACCATTATGAAGATAAAATGAGATACAAGGATAACAACTATCTTACAACAGTAATATTATTCCACTACCCATTTGTCAGTTTGTCCTTCTGTGGTGGCTTGGGTGTTGCTATGATGCCAGAAGCTATGCCACTGGTAATTCAAATACCAGCAGAGTCACCCTTGGTGGACAGGTTTCAGTGTAGCTTACAGACTAAGACAGACTAGAAAGAAAGGCCTGGTGATGTACTTCTTAAAACTAGCCAATGAAAGCCTTATGGATCACAACAGAAAATTGCCCAACTCACTTCGGGCATGTCATCAGGAGAGGTCACCTGCTAGAGGAGGACATCATGTTTCATGAAGCAGAGGGCCAACGAGGGTGTGGGAGACTCTCGGTGAGATGAATCAGCACAGTAGCCAAAATGATGGATTCAAACATGCTGGTGACGGTAAGGATGATACAGGACCAGGCAGTGTTTCACTCTGTTGTACATAAGGCTGACATGAGTCAGAATGGATTTGACAGCAGCTAACAACAACAACACATTATTATTATTTATAATGCTGAAGTGCATGAAACATAGACTAATTTATATAGTGTGTATAACTAAACACTTAATGTGGTTGTACATTGTTATAAGTATAGTAAACGTCACAATAGGGAGAAGTTGGTGTGGATTGTGGATGGCAATGGCCAGTGAAGTTTTTGGTTTATTTCCATTGCACTTATTCCTTCCTCATTTTTCTGAATGTCTTCTTACCCTTGAACAAAGAAGATTTGGTTAGTTCTGGCTGCCTTTGTTCCCTGGCAGTAGTTAAAGCTTCAATTAGGCTGGTATCCATTGAAAGTTGACATACCCATTTCTTTTATGTATTTGTACAGACACAGAAGCAAGTCTGTGTTTGGGTTGTATTTTGGCAGAGTTTGCAGTCATGTTCAAAGATGTTAAAAAATTGAATGACTGAGGATGCAGACTAGAATTCTAACCTTCAGCATATGTGCAAAATCAAAAACATGCGAAGTTTCTGGTATCTGAGCTTCATCTCGTCATTTGTACATGAAAGTATAAAAAGAAGGCCTAGAAATAGGAGCCTTGTCAGTTTGAATGTTAGTTAAATAAGCAGATAAGATACACAGTTTGTGGAAGTTTATGCAGCTGAATTTTTGATCGGAATGCACATGAGACTATTGCTGTACTACCTCCTGGTAATCAGAGCCTGTTGGATTTGTTACTTATACTACTTACATAGACAAGGTTGTGAGTTTCAATGGTGTGAGCTTTAATATGCCTGTATCATCTTCCCCCTGAAACTTTGTTAAATCTGCCAACTCAAACTTCACTTTCCCCCACTATAACGTTGTTTAGGAAGTAATTACAACATCTAAGTGCAGCTACCCCCCTCCACCCCCATATTGTCTCTTTGCTAAATTTTCCCCCTTGAGTGCTGGAATTGGGTGGAGCTCTTCGTCATCTCTTATCTTAGGGAGAAGAGAGATTAAATCCTGAAGTGAAGGTTCCTGGTGGGCATGGAGTAGGAGAGGAAGCTGGACACTGGGGCATTAGGGACTAAATGTGGAGAGTCCTCAGAATGGTCTCAAATCGCAGTTTGTGTTCCTGTTTTATACTCTTCATAATAAAGGCAGGGATCATGACTACAACAGTATACTTAAGTCCTTTGATTTTAGGTAGTCTGTGGATGTTTGTAGAGTGAGGTAATGTGTGTAGTGGGTAAATGCAAGGTCTTAATAGTCAAACAGACCTGAGTTTAAATCCTGTTTCTGCCATTTGTTTGTTGCATGACCTTGGGAAAGTTATTTCACTTCTGTAAATTTATCATTTCCATTTTATAAGTGAAGCAACTTGAGATCTACCATTTATGGTGTTGCGAGAGTTAAATAATGGGATATTGGTAAAAGAGTTTGAAGAATCCATGCTTGTCACAGAATCAGCAGTCAATAAATGGCAACAACGTATCACCACCATCTTTACCACCCTAATCATGAACAAATGGATAATTCTAGCCTGCTGTGTCTTCGCAGTCTTAAATTGAGCTCTCCACTTTGCCACGCATTCTCTGGAAGTGACTCCATGCTGATTTCAGAGGGCAAGTCCTGAGGTCTCCCCACTTCGCATCTCCTGCCTCGGTGGCTCTGATTGTTGCCTTGCTGTGGCCCTCTTCCCTACCCCTGGCCTTCCCCTCTCCTTTGTTTTTATATTTGTTATCTGTTCCATCTATCCTTTTACTTCTCTCTTCTTTATTGAATACTCTGTCAACTCAAATGCTACTGTTATTAATGTGACAAAGAAAAATGCATTCAAAATCGCACAGTGAAGTAACCATGACAAAACAAAAGTTTCCCAAATACCAATATGTTTAATAAAAATATTGCATAAGTTATCTGATGAGTTTTGTTTTTTCTTTGTTAGGCTCTTTTGAGTCTTTGAGATTAGAAAATACAGATTTTCTTCAACAATTCTGTTCTGTAGTGATATCCCAAGTATCCACAAAAATTATTATCATACGTACCCATATATACACACAAACATATGTACATTTTTCAAACAGTGATGAAAGGAAAGCACAATAAGAACCTATAGTTAAAAAAAACGATGGTCTGAACCTACACCTATTATATGTACCAGTTGTTGATTCTGATTCTAATCCTGTCTCAACTGTGAAGTGGTTACCCACTAGGCATGTGAGGAGCCCTGGTGGTGTAATGGTTAAGCACTCGGCTGCTAGCCTAAAGGTTGGTGGTTTAAACCCACCCAGCGGCTCCATGGGAGAAAGACCCGGCAATCCGCTCCCTTAAAGATTGCAACTAGAAAACCCTATGGGGCAGTTCTACTCTGTCACATGGGATCAACTACGACTTGAAAATTAATTGGGCAGCACCTAACAACAAACTACAAAGGCATGTGTAGAGACCCACAAATTGGCAGAGCAACGGCCAAAACATGACTTTCTTCGGATAATAGGATTTTTTAAAATTGCAGTAAATAGCCAAGATAAATGAGAGGCCTGAGTTGCAAATATTAGACTCAAATATTGTAGAATATCAAAGTTGAAAGAGAATTTAATGATGCTTTAGTCCAATCACTCATTCATTTATTTAGAGCATTTAAATTTTCTTTCAGCAATAGTTAATAGAGTTTTCATTGTTTTAGGTCTTGCACTTCTTTTGTTAAATTTGTTCTTAAGTATTTGCTGTGAGTAGAATTGTTTTCTTAAGTTTATTTTCAAATTGTTAATTGCTATTATGTAGGAATACAATTGGTTTTTGTAGGTTGATCTTGTATCCTGTGACCTTGCAAAACTTGCTTATTAGTTCTAGTAGGTTTTTTTTTTTTTTTTGGTAAATTCTTTAGACTTCTCTAGATACAAAATCATGTCATCTGTGAATAAAATAGTTTTGCTTCTTCCTTTCCAATCTGTACGCCTTTAATTTCTTTTCCTTGCCTGATTGCACTGGCTAGAACTTCCAGTACAATGTTAAATAGAAGGGATAAGAACAAACTTCCTTGTCTTGTTCCTGATCTTAGGAGGAAAGCATTCATTCTTTCACCATTAAGTGTAATTTAAATATAGATTTTTCATAAATGTCTTTTATTAAGTTGTGGAAATTACTTTCTATTCCTAGTTTGTTGAGATTTGTTTGTTTTTGTTTTTAAGACAGGAATGAATGTTGGGTTTTGTCAAATGCTTATTCTGTGCCAATTGAGATGATCATGTGTTTTTGGTCCTTTATTAATATTGTGTATTATATTAATTGATTCTTGTATGTTAAACCAACCTTGCATTCCTGGGATAAACCCTGCTTGGTCATGATCTATAACCTTATTTATGTGTTGTTGGATTTGGTTTGTTACTATTATGTGAAAAACTTTTTCATCAATATTCATGAGGGATGTTGGTCTGTACTTTTATTTTCTTGTCATGTTTTAGTTTGTTTTGGTAACAGAGTAATACTGGCTTCATAAAATGAGTTGAGAAGTGTTTCCTCCTCCTCTGTTTTCTAAAAGTTTTTGTCAGATTCGTGTTATTCTTTAATGTTTGATAAAACTTAACCAGTGAAGCTATCTGGATTGATGGATTGATTTTTGTCACAAATTTTTTAATTACTCTTTAAGATTTTTTCTTAATGTGTATCTATTAATATTTTATATATCTTCTTGAGACAGTTTTGGAAATTTGTGTTGTTATAGAAATTTGTTTAATCTCATTTGTCTAATTTGTTGGCATAAAATTGTTTGTAATATTTTTTTGTAATCCTTTCATTTCTGTCATGTCTGTAGTGATTTCCCCTCTTTCATTCGTTATTTTGGTAATTTGTGTCTTCTCTTTGCTTTTTATGGTCAGTCCAGCAAAAGATTTATCGATTTTGTTGATTTTTTCAAAGAACCAACTTTTGGTTTCATTTATTATCTCTATTTTTTCACTCTCCTTTTTTATTTGAATTAACAGTATATTTGTTTGCTCTTGGGAAGGATCTAGTAAAAAGTGAGAACTTGATGATGTAGTAGAGAGATAGGAAAATTTCTGGAGTGATACCTATAAGTAGATGAGGTGGAATGAGATTGAACAAGTGGATAGACTAGCAAAGATGAGTGGTTTATCTGATAAATAGGCAGGAGGGAAGAGTATACAGGCCATGGTGCTGGCAGATGACCAAAAAAAAATTTTTTTTTTTTCAAATGTGACTAAGTGAAGGATCCTGAGATGGGGAGATTATCGTGTATTATCCAGGTGGATCTTAAAAGCTTTTCTGTGTGTCCTTATAAAAGACAGGCTTAGGGAGATTACACAGATCACACACAGAGGAAAAGGTTATGTAATGCCAGAACTGAGAGATATTTGAAAATGCTGGCCTTAAAGATTGGAATGAT
Source organism: Dugong dugon (assembly GCA_030035585.1). Lineage (NCBI taxonomy): Eukaryota > Metazoa > Chordata > Mammalia > Sirenia > Dugongidae > Dugong > Dugong dugon. The sequence continues at coordinate 125,790,629 of CM057462.1, read as the reverse complement.
GCAGCCACAAACCAAAGAATGCTGGCAGCTACCAGATGCCGGAAGAGGCAAGAAACAGATTTTTCCATATTGCCTCTGGAGGGACCATGGTCCTGCTGATACCCTGATTTTGGCCCACTGAAACTGATTCCAGAATTCTGGACACCAGAACTGTGAGAGAATAAACTTCTGTTACCTTGAGCCACTAAATTTGTGGTTATTTGTTACAGCAACCACCGAAAACTAATACACCCACGTATTTACCATGTTTGGTGCTCTTCATTCTTTTCAGTGATTTCAATCCCTGTCTTATTTCCTTTTAGCCTGAAAGGCTTTCTTTAGTATTTCTAATACGATATGTCTGATAGCAATAAATTCTCTCAGTCTTTGTTTACCCAGGAGAATCTTCATTTTACCTTTATTTTGAAGAATAGTTTCATTGGATATAAAATTCTTGGACGAATTTTTTTTCCTTTCAGAACTTTGAAGATGTCCTATTAACTGAATTGTTTATCCTTTTTACATAAGTTGTTTCTCTCTCACTGCTTTCAAGATTTTCTCTTTGTCTTTTTATTTCAGTAATTTGAGTATGATGTTTCTAGGTGTGGCTATCTTGGTATTTTTTTTTATTTGGAGCTTGTTGTGCTTCTTGAATCTGTAGGTTAATGTTTTCCCTCAAATTTGGAAAGTTTTCAGCCATTATTTCTTCAAATATTTTTCTGTCCTTTTTCTATTTCTGAGATCCCCAGTACACATAGGTTGATAAGCTTGATGTTATCCCACAGATCTCTGAGACTCTGTTAATTTTTCTTCAGTCCTTTTTCTCTCTGTTTTCTCTGTTCTTTGGATTAGATAATTTCTAACTTTGAGTTTACTGATTCTTTTCTCTGCCATCTCAAATCTTGTATTGAGCTTATTTAATAAAATTTTCATTTCAGTTATTATAATTTTCAATTCTAGAATTTTCATTTGATTTCTTTTTTATAGCTTCCATTTTTCTATTGAGATTATATATCTCTTGGGTAATTGTTATTATGTTTTCCTTTAATTATTTGAATACAGTTTTCTTACATTCTTTGAATGTATTTATAATAGCTGCTTTGAAGACTTTATCAAAATTAAGGACTTTTGTTTTCTCTTTACCTGTTATTATTGTACAATGTCGTTCCTCTTATTATCCTAAACATAACTTAAAAATGTATTTTGTTAATGTTATAATGTTTCAAGTTTCTGTTTCTTTAGGCATTTAACTTTTTTAATGCAATTTTTATTGATCACATCCATCCTAGTGTTCATCCCTGTCTGTGTGAACTTTTCCCCTATCTTTTCAAAATCTGATCTCTCCAGAGAGCTCCCTGTGCAGCTATTATGTGCTATATCCACAAGGACTCTTTATATTATAAGAAACAGACAACCCATCTCAAGCTGATTTAAACAATAAAGAAATTAGCTTACATAAATGACAAATATAAGGGTAAAGCTTTAGGTGCAGCTTAAAACCAGGACTTACTGTCTTCCTTTACATCTTGGCCCTTTTTCTTTCATGTTGTTTTTGATTCTCAAGAAGGCTTTTCCCTCAGAGTCTGAATATGACTTCCAGTAAATCTTGGGTCTGTGTCCTTCTTTGTTCGTGTAGTTATTATGGAAGAAAGAAAGAGAATTCTTTTCTGATAACTCTGCAGAAGAATAAGGAGTCTTTTCTTACGCAAAAAACCCACAAAACAACTTTTCATTTCTGATTGTTTTTTGTTGGGTTGGGGCCAATCTCTGAACCAATCAGTATGACCAAGGAAATGGAAAGAGCCCACCACGGCAGTTGTGAGTCCTAGTCCACATGTTTGGAATGGGGGAAGGATGAATTCCACAATTGAAAACCAACATGTTGTTGGCATGATGGAGTGGATGCTGGAGAGGAAACCAACACATATCCTTTGTAACTCTCTTCTCATTTTCCCCTCATTGGGATGAGAGGTTAATTTTGGAAATCTGCCCAATCATCTTCTATTATCTTCCTTTTACAGTCTCCAAGTTATCCCCCACCCCCCAGACACTATGAAATGAAGTCATGTTTGTTTCCTCTGGGATTTAAAATGTATCTATCTTCTTAAAACATAGAATGTTCGTGTGGTTTTGTCAAACCTTCTCCCCTTTCTTTATCATGGACTCTGATTATACTTTATCACCTAGTTCTTATGTGGATTATAATTCAATTTAGATGAGCTGTTTCAGTTGTTCCTTGTTCTGTGTTCTGAGATAGGAAGTTGTCAGAGGGTGAGTAAAGACCTTATGGAATCATTGCTTTTTAGTTGAGAGGGACTTCCAGCTAATGTCCTTATAGTTAAAGTTTCTCATCACTGCTTTTTCTTATCTCTGTCAGTTTTGTGATTCTCAAGATACAATATCTCCTGTCCTTTTTGTCAGGCATGTAGTTTATGGTGTTTTCCAAGCTGGGGCCATGGTTCAAGAAAGTTCTCAGAGATGGTCAAGAATGGGGTCAGGATTCACAGACTGCACCCTGTGATTTGAGTGGTGTGTGTATATCTGCGCACACACACCCGTTTGAAAGCTAGAGTGGGAGGTGGTGGCAAAGCTGGTTATTCCGTCAGTGCAAAGAAAAGAAGTATTTGGATGTGAAATGTTTAGTCAATATCTAGGAAATAGCAGAAAGAGTAGGAGTAGAAAGACTACATTATTAATTCTCTAATCCTGAAGGTCAAGGGAGGAGTAGGAAGCAATGATTAGAAATAATACAATAAGAGACAAGATGATGTATGGATAGATAGATGTCTATTAAGTGCAGAAATTAAAGTACTTTGTCATTCACTGAGGTTCATTCAGCCAACAAATATTTACTGAGCATATGATAATAGTAATAGTGAACATTGATTGAGTTCTTACTTTGTGCCATGTAGTCTGCTGAGCACTTAATGTATTTGATCCCTACAACAATCGTCATTCCCATTTTACAAGAGAAAATGGAGGATTAGAGACCTTAAATAAACAGTTTCCCAAATTTCTCAGCATGTGAGCCAGGATTCAAGCACAAGGCTTCTAACTTTAGAGCACGTGTTCCTAGTCACTACACTGTACTCCATGCTAGACTTTGGCCTACAGTGTAAACATGGCAGTCACAGCCTTTATCCTTGGGGAAGTAGAGTCCATTTCCTGGTATCCTTATGTACAGCTTAGTGGGCATTACTAGGCTGGGGAGATACGTTCTAACAGGAGAAGTACTCTATCACACAACTCTATCAAAATTTTTCTTTTTCATAGCTAGAAACGTCCATTAAGAAGAAACTTCTAATCTTTAAAGAATTGACATTTGACTCATTTCAGTGGGTTTAGATGTTGGCATGGAGAAGTTTACCAGGTGATTAAGTTACTCCTGCTAATCAGGGGGAAAAGAAGCTTTTGAGCAAAAGTCAGTTTAGGAAAAAGCCTGCTTTCTCAAAAACTCATATTGGGGAATTAAAAGTCACTACAGTAAGAGGAGGAGCCATGGTGTTACAGTGGTTAAAAGCTACAGCTGCTAACCAAAAGGTCAGTAGTTCAAATCCACCAGCCTCTCCTTGGAAACCATGGGGCAGTTCTACTCTGTCCTGTAGGGTGTCTATGACTCAGAATCGACTCGATGGCAATGGGTTTGGTTTCTTTTCTTTTTTTTTTTTGGTTGAATAAGAGGAAGAAAAGGTAAATGAAAGAATTTAGTTATGCCCGATAGTATTGTATTATAGATGGGGGAGGAAAACGTTGTCAATGCTTAGTTTTTAATTTAAGCCACAAGTTGAATTGAACAAGTCTTCTGTATCCTAGACTTAAATGCATTTGGTATGAGAATTATTAGCACACCTTTCACCTGTGTAATATTTTTCTTCTTATGTTCTTGGTGGCAAAAACAGGTTTTGTGAAATTTTATTACGTTTTTGTATAAATGAAAATTTGAATTATAGATTTGTTTCTCCTACTATAACTTAAAATAGGAAAGGAAGCTGTATTCCTGGCCTTTCGAGGGATTCTGGCTACTAGACTAGTTTGTGAGTTTTAGAGTTTGACTGAGACTGTGAATAGAAAGGGCAGAACATAAGAGAACAAATGTAAGACCTATGGGGGAAAGTCTCTTTCCCTGTTTTGTTCACTGTGGTATCTGTGGCAGTGCCTGGCCTGTGAATGAATGAATGAATGAATGAATGGCTTATGGCAAATACTAAACATGGGCCTAGACTAAGGGCTTTGAAAGTACAGATGAAAGAGCAATTTATTCAGCCTAGAATATTGGGAGAAGGCATCCAAAGGAAGTGGTGGGGACTTTTCACCCTGGGGTTGAAATGGACAAACTTTCATGGGGGAGGAATATCTAGGCTGGATCAAGTATGTGTAAAGGCACATTGTTTGACTATTCCAGTGGCCCCTTCTTTGTACTCCTACAGTATCCTGAGCATTTCTCTCTCATTGCATGTACTGCACTGCAATTTTCCTCCCTTGTGTAGGTGAATGGCTCAGTCATGGCACCCTGGCAACGTTGCACATCTCCACATAGAGCATGCAGGCAAAACTTGACTATGACCAGCTGAGTCTTGGAGAGTGCCTTGTGATTCCTCCAGGAGTAATGGGAGATAAGCCTAGTGAGAAGCCACCACAGGCAGTTTCTTATATCTCGAGGGAGATGCTACAGGGCTGTTTCTCATTCATCTCCATAGTTTCAGTTGAGCACAGGACTTTCTACCTCATTTCCCATCCCCTCTCCTTAGGTACAGCTACAGGCTTCTTTGTAAATCTATAAAAATGCTTGTTTGTAGTTTAGAGTTGGCTCCTCCATGGCAGAGCATCACACCACTCATGCTGTCTGTCATTTGGCCCTCCAGTTTAGTGTCATTCTGTGGGAATAGGGACATGGGGTGCAGATACCATGCTGATCTTGGTTTGACTTTCTAAGTAAAAAATTGAAGCCAATTTGGGCTTGTTTCCTCCTTACCGTACACATCTATGGAAACATGCAAGCCAACATAGCAGCAACAGTAGCCACTGCTGCCTAGGAACCACTTACCATTTGACAACTTGTCTGTCTTGGCCACTACACTATGACCTCTTCTACATTCCCAGTGCTTAGGAAAAGGTTTTGCTCAATTGCTTAGTAAGTAATTTGTTGACCGAATGAATGAACTAATCAATGATCAAGAAGTGAGGGGACCAGCAAGTTTCTTGTATATGGACCAGTGGGAGAGTGTAGGGATGGGTAGTGGGTAGTAGGGACTGGATTGTACACGGTCATTTATGCTGTGTTAGGGATTAGGCAAGGTTTTAAAGTAGAAGAATAACATGTTTATATCTTTTTTTTTTTAAAAAAAATAAACTTTAGTAGCAATGTTGAAATTGGAGATAAAAAAACAAAACAAAATAACCAGTTGCTATCGAGCTGATTCCAATTCTGTGTGTCAGAGTAGAACTGTGCTTCATAGAATTTTCCATGGCTGATTTTTTCATGGTAGATCACCAGGCCTTTCTTCTGAGGCTGGACTCAAACCTCCAATCTTTTGGTTAGTATCAAAGTGCGTTAACCATTTGCACCACCCAGGGACTCCCTGATTGCAGCAGGGAGACCAATATAAGAAGCTATAAATTCAGGTGAGAAATAATGAGGATCTAAATGAAAACAGTAGCAGTTAGATTGAAAGTGAAGAACTGGATTACAGAGGGTTTTTTTTGTTTTTTTTTTTGTATAAGCAATAGGACTGGTGTTGATATGAAAGATAAAAAACAGATAGAAAGCAAAGATCGATGAATGTAATTTCAAGAATACTTATTTTGTTTTGTAAATCTTACTCTAAGAAGTGCATATTATTTAGTTACTTGGCTTTTTTCATAGTATTTAATGTTTTATTTTATATTTGAATAATTAGGTGTCCAACATCCTGAACTATTTTAAAATTCTGGATTATACACTTCTAAGGCCACCAAGATGTTTAATCATTCCACTAACTTTTATCTGCTCATGTCTGAGTGTAACAAAATCTGCCATTAGACAAGTTTAGATTATAAACACCTTGAGGATAGGTACCATGTATTATTATTTATTTTATTTTATTTTTTATTGTACTTCAGGTGAAGGCTTACAGAACAAATAGTTTCTCATGAAACAGAAGTACACATGTTGTTTTATGACATTGGTTAACAACCCCACAACACATCAACCCTCTAACTTCTCAAACTCTTTTTTTTTTTTTTTTTGGTGAAAATACACATAGCCAAAGAAACACCATTTCAAAAATGTCTACATGCACAGTTCACTGACATTGACTACACTCTTCAAATTGTGCTGTTATTCTCACTTAAGATGAAGGCTTACAGAACAAAATAGTTTCTCATTTCACAGTTACTACACATGTTGCCCTATGACAATGGTTAACAATCTCACAACACATCAACAATATCCTTACTCATCCTTGGGTTCCCTATCAACAGCTTCCTTGTCCCCTTCTGCTTTCTGGCCCTTGTCACTGGACTCCTGTACCTCGTTAGTCTCATTTGGTTTTACGGGGCTGTCCACTCCCAGGCTGAACAGTGAACCTCGAAGGTAACTTCACCACTGAGGTAAAAGGGTGTCTGGGGGCCATGCTCTCGGATTTTTCCAGTCACCTTTAGGCCAGTAAATCTGGTCTTTTTTTTTGTGAGTTAGAATTATGCTCTACATCCTTCTCCAGCTCTGTCCAGAACCCTCTGTTGTGATCCTGGTCAGAGCAGTCAGTGGTGGTAGCCGGGCACCATCTAGCTGTACCGGACTCAGTCCGGTGGAGGCCTTGGTAGCTGTGCACAATTAGTCCTTCAGACTAATCTTTTCCTTGTATCCTATTCTCTTCATTCTCCCTTGTTCCTGAATGGATGAGACCAGTGGAGTATCTTAGATGGCCATTCACAGGCTTTTAAGACCCCAGACACTACTCACCAAGGTAGAATGTAGAGCACTGCCTTTATAAGCTGTGTCATGCCAATTGAACTAGATGTTCCCCGAGACCATGGTCCCCAGAGCCCTCCGCCCAGCAATTCAGTCCCTCAGGGACTTTGGATGTGTCTATGGAGCTTCCATGACCTTTCCTTGTACAAGTTGTGCTAGTTTCTCCTGTATTGTGTACTGTCTCACCCTTCACCCAAGATACCACTTATCTATTGTCAATTTAGTATTCCCCACCCTCCCACCTCTCCCATCCCTGGTAACCAACAAAGATTGTTACATTTAGTGTGTGAACTTTTTCATAGGTTTTTACAATAGAGGTCTCATACAATATTTGTCCTTTTGTGATTGACTTATTTCACTCAGCATAATGTCCTCCAGTTTCATCCATGTTATGAGATGCTTCACAGATTCATTGTTGTTCTTTCTCATTGCATAGTACTCCATAGTTTGTTTATCCATTCATCTGTTGATGGGCATCTAGGTTGTTTCCATCATTTTGCTATTGCGAACAATGCTGCCATGAACATAGGTGTGCATATGTCTATTCGAGTGATGACTCTTATTTCTCTAGGATATATTCCTAGGAGTGGGATTGCTGGATTGAATGGTAGGTCTATTTCTAGCTTTCTGAGGAAGCACCATATCATTTTCCAAAATGGTTGTATCATTTTGCCTTCCCACCAGCAGTGCATAAGTGTGCCGATCTCCCCGCAGCCCCTCCAACATTAGTTATTTCCAGTGTTTTTGATTCGTGCCAGTAATGCTGGGGTGAGATGGTATCTCATTGTGGTTTTAATTTGCATTTCTCTAATGGGTAGTGATCGTGAGCATTTCCTCATGTGTCTGTTGGCCATTTGAATGTATTCTTTGGTGAAGTGTCTGTTCATTTCCTTTGCCCATTTTTTAATAGGATTATTTGTCTTTTTGTTGTAGAGGTGTTGGGTTTTCTTGTAGATTATGGAGATTAGACCTTTGTCTGACTTGTACTGTCCAAAAATTTCTTCCCAGTCTGTAGGTTCTCTTTTTACTCTTTTGGTGAAGTCTTTTGAAGAGCATAGGTGTTTGATTTTTAGAAGATCCCATTTATCTAGCTTATCTGTTGGGGTTTGCATGTTGATGGTTATGGTTTGTATCCTGTTAATGCCATGTATTAAGGCCTGAAATGTTGGTCTTATTTTTTTTTCTATGAACTTTATAGTTTTAGGCTTTATATTGAGTTCTTTGATCCATTTTGAAGTAGTTTTTGTATACGGTGTGAAGTATGGGTCCTGTTTCATTTTTTTGCAAATGGATATCCAGTTTTGCCAGCACCATTTGTCAAAAAAGACTGTATTTTCCCCATTTGATGGACTTTGGGCCCTTGTCGAAGATCAGGTAACTGTAGGTGGATGGATTTACATCTGGGTTCTCAATTCTGTTCCATTGGTCAATGTGTCTGTTGTTGTACCAGTACCAGGCTGTTTTGACTACTGTAGCTGTATAGTAGGTTCTGAAGTCAGGTAGTGTGAGTCCTCCAACTTTATTCTTCTTCAGTAGTGCTTTACTTATTCGGAGCTTCTTCCCTTTCCATGTAAAGTTAAGGATCAGTTATTCCATCTCTTTGAAGAATGTTGTTGGTATTTGGATTGGGATTGCATTGTATTTATAAATTGCTTTTGGTAGAATTGTCATTTTCACAATGTTGAGTCTGCCTACCCATGAGCATGGTATGTTTTTCCATTTATGTAGATCCCTTTGGGTTACATGCAGTAGTGTTTTGTAGTTTTCTTTGTATAGGTCTTTTACATCCCTGGTCAGATTTATTCCTAAGTATTTTATCTTTTTAGGGGCTACTGAAAATGGTATTGCTTTCCTGATTTCCTTTTCATCATTCTCCTTATTGGTGTATAGGAATCCAACTGATTTTTGAATGTTTATCTTGTATCCTGCTACTCTGCTGAATCTTTCTGTTAGTTCCAGTAGAATTCTCATGGAGTCTTTAGGGTTTTCTATGTAGAGTATCATATCATCTGCAAACAGGGAGAGTTTAACTTCTTCATTACCAATTTGGATGCCCTTTATTTCTTTCTCTTGCCTTATTGCTCTAGCTAGAACTTCCAGCACAATGTTAAATAGGAGTGGTGATAAAGGGCATCCTTGTCTTGTTCCTGTTTTCAAGGGGAATGTTTTCAGCCTCTCTCCATTAAGAATGATGTTGGCCGTTGGTTTTGCATAGACGCCCTTTATTATGTTGAGAAATTTCCCTTCTATACTTACTTTATTGAGAGTTTTTATCAGGAATGGGTGTTGGACTTTGTCAAATGCCTTTTCTGTGTCAATTGAGATGATCATGTGATTCTTTTCTGTTCTTTTATTTATGTGGTGGATTACATTGATTGGTTTTCTAATGTTGAACCATCCTTGCATACCTGGTATGAATCCTACTTGGTTATGGTGTATTAGTTTTTTGATATGATGCTGAATTCTATTGGCTAGAATTTTGTTGAGAATTTTTACGTCGATATTCATGAGAAATATTGGTCTGTAATTTTCGTTTTTTGTGACATCTTTTCCTGGTTTTAGTATCAGCATTATGCTGGCTTCATAGAATGAATTTGGAAGTGTTGTTTCCTTTTCTATGCCTGAAATAGTTTGAGTAGTACTGGTATAAACTCTTCTCTGAATGTTTGGTTTAATTCTCCAGTGAAGCCATCTGGGCTAGGGCTTTTTTGGTTGGGAGTTTTTTTTATTACCTTTTCAATCTCTTCTCTTGTTATGGGTCTGTTCTGATTTTCAACATCCCTTAGTTGTAGTTTGGGTAGGCTGTGTGTTTCTAGAAATGTATCCATTTGTTTTCAAATTTGTTGGAGTATAGTTTTTCATAATATTCTGTTATAATCCTTTTTATTTCAGTTGGGTCTGTTGTAATGCCCCCATTTCATTTTTTATTTGGGTTCTTTGTGTCCTCTCCTGTTTTGCTTTTGTCAGTCTGGCCAGTGGTTTGTCGATTTTGTTGATTCTTTCAAAGAACCAACTTTTGGTTTTGTCGATTCTTTCTATTGTTTTTCTGTTCTCTATTTAATTTATTTCTGCTCTGATCTTTACTATTTCCTTTCTTCCGGTGGTTGTGGGCTTTTTTGCTGTTCTCTTTCTATTTGTTTGAGTTCTGTAGTTAATGATTTGATTTTATCCCTTTCTTCTTTTTTGATATGTGCATCTATTGCTATAAATTGTCCTCTGAGGACTGCCTTTGCTGTGTCCCAAAGGTTTTGGTATGATGTGTTTTCATTCTCATTTGATTCTAGGAATTTTTTGATTCCATCTCTGATTTCTTCTATTACCCAGTGATGTGTAAGCAGGGTATTATTCAGTTTCCATGTAGTTGATTTTTTTCCCTTGCTCTTTCTAGTGGTAATTTCTACCTTGATGGCATTGTGGTCAGAGAAGATACTTTGAATAATCTCAACGTTTTGGGTCTTGTTGAGGATTGCTCTGTGGCTTAAGATGTGGTCTATTCTGGAGAACGTTCCATGTGCATTGGGAAAGAATGTGTACTTTGCAGTGGTTGGATGGAGTGTTCTATATATGTCTATGATGTCCAGTTGGCTGATTGTGCACTTTAGGTCTTCTGTATCTTTGTGGAGTTTCTTCTTAGTTGTTCTGTCCTTTACTGAGAGTGGTGTGTTGAAGTCTCCTACTATTATTGTGGAACTGTCAATTTCTCTTTTCAGTGTTGTTAGAGTTTGTTTTATGTATTTTGGGGCCCTGTCATTGGGTGCGTAGATGTTTATTATGGTTATGTCTTCATGATGGATCATCCCCTTAATCATGATATAGTGTCCTTCTTTATCTTTTATGGTAGATTTTGTTTTAAAGTCTATTTTATCTGAGATTAGAATTGCCACTGCTGCTCTTTTTTGGTAGTTGTTAGCTTGATATATGTTTTTACAACCTTTGACTTTTAATAAATTCACATCTTTGTTGCTAAGGTGTGTCTCCTATAGACAGCATATTGATGGATCCTGTTTTCTTATCCATTTTGTCACTCTCCGTCTCTTTATGGGTGCATTGAATCCATTAACATTCAGTGTAATTATTGATAGATGTGGGTTTGTTGCTGTCATTTTGTAGTGCTTTTGTTTGTGGTGCTGATGTTTTCTTTGTTGTTCTTGCTGTCTTGTGCTGAGTTACTTTTGTGTGTGGATTTTTTTTTCTTTTCTTTTGTTTTAGTAGGTTTTGTTTTTGCTGAGACTTTATGTTTTTCCTCTTTATTTTTATGAGTATGTTTGTTAACTTTCTTTGTGGTCACCATAAATTTTACCCTTATCTTTCTAAGTTTGAAGCAGTCTACCATTACTTGGTATCGCCTTGCCTTCCTCTCCATTAGAAGGTTCTATACCTATGCTGTTTATTCCCTGTTTTATTGTTTTGATGTTGTTGTCATTTATTGATTAACTGCTCTGATTCCCTGTTGTATTTCTTTTGGTTTTGGATAGTCCTTGAGAGTTCATTTCCTAGATTGGTGTCTGGCTCATATGATCCTGCGTCCTAGGTTCTGCCTGTGAGCTGAAGATGCTTGTCCTCAGATCGAAGAACTCCCTTGAATAATTCTTGTAAGTTTGGTTTGACTTTTACAAAGTCCCTTAATTTCTGTCTATCTGGAAATGACCTAATTTCACCATCAAATTTGAACGAGAATTTTGCAGGATATATTATTCTTGGCTGACAGTTTTTTTCTTTCAAGATTTTATATATGTCATCCCATTGCCTTCTTGCCTGCATGGTTTCTGCCAAATAATCTGAGCTTAGTCTTATTGTTTCTCCTCAGTATGTGACTTCTTGTTTTTCACGAGCTGCTCTCAGGATTCTTTGTTTGTCTTTCATTTTGGCGAGTGTGACTATGATATGCCTTGGTGATTTTCTTTTGGGGTTTCTTCTATATGAGATTCGTTGAGCTTCTTGGATGGCCAGCTTTTCATCTTTCATGATATTGGGGAAGTTTTCTGTCAGCAGTTCCTCAATGATCCTCTCTGTGTTTTCTGTTTTCTCCCCCTGTTCTGGAATTCCAATCACTCATAAATTTTTGCTTTTAATTGTGTCCCACATAACTCTCAGGGTCTCTTCATTTTTCTTTGTTCTTTTTTCTGTGTTTTCCTGAAACAGAGTTGTATCCAAATGTTTGTCTTCAATTCCACTGATCCTGTCTTCCACTGTTTCAAATCTGCTTCTCAGCCCTTGTATGACATCATCCATTTCTGAAATCTTGTTGTTTATCTTTTGGATTTCTGATCGTTGTCTTTGTATAGTTTCTAGTTGTGAATTTATTTTGGCATTTTGTTCCTGCATCATCTTCCTGAATTCTTCCAATTTTTTGTTTGTATTTTCCATGAATTTGTCTATTTTTTCCTCATGTTTGTCAGCTTTTTGCCTCAGTTCTTGGAGAATTCTGAGTATTAGAGATTTGAATTCCCTATCAGGTAGTTCTGGTGCATTTTCCTTCTACTGGAAAGTCATCTGGTGTTTTATTTTGTATGCCTACTTGAACCATCCTGTCCTGTTTTTGCAAGTGTTTTGATGTTATCTGCTGTTTTCAGGGGCATTGAGGAGTTATTTTTGTCATTTATTGATTGTAGATTTGTTTGTTTCGTCCCTTTTTTTAAAAAAATTGAGTATGTCTGAGCAGGCAGACTGTGTGTTCTTTGTTGTTTGCTCTTCTGCGCGCTCAATACTTTTTGCCTCCTTCTCCAACTGACAGGCTCAGTCACTCAGATATGGTACAGCAGGGCAGGTCTAGCTGAAGAGGAGTTACTGGGATGGGTTGTTTGTGGCACTTACTACAGCCACCAGGGCGGATCAGTAATCAGTGCAAGGCATGTTCCAGTAGGCTGTGCCTGTGCTTCTTGGTGGTGTGATGTCAAGCGCATGGTGCAGGTAGGCAGGATGCAGCGGGGAGATTGTTATGTGTGGAGCTAAGATGGATATGGGAGAGAGGAGAGAGGAACAGGAGTCAAAAACGTACAAACAAACAAAAAAGAATGCTAGGGGAGCTTCCCGTTGGAGTGGAGAGATGAGAGACTATGAAATGGAGAAAAACAGAAAGGGGAGGAGGAAGAAAAGAAAAGAATGAATAAATAAGGATCAGAAAGGTTAAAGAACCACAGAGTTCCCAGGGATCCCACTGGTGCAGCTATGAGGTCTGGGGAAGTCACTCTCAGTTGTTGCAGTATAGCCTGGCTAGAAGGCATAGAGGTATACCATGCCAGGTATTCAGGGAACAGAAAGAGAAGGAAGATATAGAGAGACGAGAAACTGAGCAATGAAGAAAGACAAAAAGGCAAAAAGAGGGAAAAGAAAACAAAACAAATTAAAAAAAAAGAAAAAAAGAAAGGCTCCCAAAGAAACAGGAAAAAAAAAAAAAAAAAACCCCAACATAAAAAGAAATGCTCTCAGGGAACCCTCTGCACGTCTGTGGAACCTGAAGGGGAGTCTCCCTGCCATGCAGCTCCTCCTGGCCAGATAGGGCTCCCAACTCAAGAAAAGGAAAAGAAAACAAACAAACAATTCAAAACAAACAAACGAACAAAAGCCCCGGGATCACACCAGCGAAGCAGCCCAAACCAGGAAGCAGCTCCACACTCGAACGGAGCTCCACAGCCCCTCAGGAAGAAGCAAAGATGGCGCATGGAGCCAGGTACTTGAGCGAAGGGAGGGGGAGGTGGCGAGAGGCAAGTAAGAAATCAAAAGAAGCAGGAAAAAAAAAAGCAACACTAGCAGCCAACAAATGGCACTCAGAGAGCCAGCTAGTGCGGGCTGGTGTTTCTGGACAAGAGACTGTGTCCATGGGAAGCAGAGGGATCCGAGTGTGGGTGAAGAAGGGTAGAGAGTGGGAAAGCGTATATCACAAATTACCGGAGCTCTGCAGCCCCTCAGGAAGAAGCAAAGATGGCGTACAGAGTGAGGTACTCAAGCGAAAGGAGGGGGAAGGTGGGGAGAGGCAAGGGAGAAATAAAAAGAAGCATAAAAAAAGCAACACCAGCAGCCAACAAATGACACTCAGAAAGCCACCTGTTCGGGTGTGTGGAATCCAAGTAGCCACTGTTTCCCGGTCAAGAGACTGTGGCCACGGGAAGTAGAGGAGGCCGAGTCGGGGTGAAGAAGGGTGGGGGGTGGGAAAGCATTTATCTCCAATTACCGGTTGTTTTGTCTCCCACTGGAAGCTCCATGAGGCTGCTTTTTTGTACCCCCTGTTTGCTGGTCTCCGATAGGAGTCCAAGATGGCGGATCCACGCTGCGTTAGCTGGTAGGGGACCTCTGCATGAATCTCTCCTCGCTCTCAGTTCTCTGTCAGTTTTCTCACTCCATTTGGTGCTTGGCTGAGTTCTTTATCTCTTCATTTGATGTTGTAGGGTTTCAGGATTGTTGTATTCTCTGTTCGGCTTAGTTTTTTGGATCTTTACTGTGGAGGGACGGCGTGGCACCATGTATTATTTATAATTTTATATTATTTGTAACACCTAGCATGAAGTCAGACCCATAGTAGCTGTTTAATAAATATTTCATGAATGACCAGTTCACCTATTTAATTATGTAAAAGTCTTATTTGAAAATATCAAGTTTTTTTTTACAAACCACAAATATAAAAGTAATTTAAGTACAGGTGTCATACTTCACAAAGACTTTCATATTTTATTTTTATCTTCTCAAATAACGTTTATGACACACTTAATCTGTTCTCAAACATATCATAAGCAATTCAGATATAAACAAAATTTAAAAAAAACTCCTGTCCTTTAGAAGCATGGCACTTAGCTAGAGAGACTGGACATATCCATATGTGAAACTGTTAGTTAAATGATGAAACAAAACAGAATCTTATTACATGCTAAAGGATCTCAAGGGGGAAGATCGTTGTGGGGTGGTTTATCAGGAATAGGTCTTGCAAAAAGGTGGACTTTTATGATATTTTAATAAACTGAGCTTGGCATTAAGTACAGATTTTCCATTTTATTTTAGAAGAAAGTACAAAGGACTTAAGGATGAGGGGAATATCTGCACAAACTTCCATGAAAGATAAGAAGAGAGAAAGTGGCAGAGGATGCATTTTATATTCACAAGAAACTGAATCACCATAGTGAGAGCTATTTGAGAGCTACGTGTTTTTTTTTTTTTTTAATTGTGCTTTAAATGAAAGTTTACAGTTCAAGTGAGTTTCTCATACAAAAATTTATACACACACTGCTATGTGACCCTCGTTGCTCTCCCCATACTGTGATAGCACATTCCTCTTTTCCACCCCAGATTTCCCGTGTCCATGCAACCAGCTCCTGACCCTGTCTGCCTTTTCATCTCGCCTCTGGACAGGAGCTGCCCATTTAGACTCATGTATCTATCTGAGCTAAGAAGCATACTCTTCAAGAGTATCATTTATAGTCCAGTCTCTTCTTTGTCTGAAGAGTTGGCTTTGGGAATGGTTTCAGTTTTGGGCTAACAGAGAGTCCAGGGGCCATGTCTTCTGGGGTCCCTCTAGTCTCAGTCAGACCATTAAGTCTGGTCTTTTTACTATAATTTGAGTTCTGCACCCCACTTTTCTCCTGCTCCGTCAGGAACTCACCGTTGTGTTGCCTGTCAGGGCAGTCATTGGTGGTAGTGGGGCACCATCTAGTTTTTCTCTTCTCAGGTTGATGGAGTCTGGTTTATGTGGCCCTTTTGTCTCTTGGGCTAATATTTTCCTTGTGTCTTTGGTGTTCTTCATTCTTCTTTGCTACAGGTAGGTTGGGACCGATTGATGCATCTTAGATGGCCACTTGCTAGCTTTTCAGACCCCAGATGCCATTCACCAAAGTGGGATGCAGAACATTTTCTTAATTACTTAGTTGTCCCGTGAAACCATGGTCCCCAGACCCTTGCCCCTGCTACTCTGTCCCTCAAAGTGTTTGGTTGTATTCAGGAAACTTCCTAGCTTTTGGTTACTCCAGTTGTGCTGACTTGTCCTGTAGTTTGTGTTGTCCTCTTGTCTACTAACTAGTTAATGAATATCTTTCTCCCTCCCTGCCCGCCCTCCTAACCATCAAAGAATGTTTTCTTCTGTATTTAAACCTTTTCTTGAGTTCTTATAATAGTGGTCTCGTACAATATTTGTCCTTTTGTGACTGACTAATTTCACTCAGCATAATGCCTTCCAGATTTATCCATGTTATGAGCTGTTTCACGGATTCATCGTTATTCTTTATCATTGTGTAGTATTCCGTTGTGTGAATATACCATAATTTGTTTATCCATTCATCTGCTGATGGGCACCTAGGTTGTTTCCATGTTTTTGCTATTGTGAACAGTGCTGCAATGAACATGGATGTGCATATATCTATTTGTGTGACAGCTCTTATTTCTCTAGGATATATTCCAAGGAGTGGAACTGCTGGGTCTTATAGTACTTCTAGCTCCAACTTTTTAAGGAAGTGCCAAATTGATTTCCAAAGTCGTTGTACCGTTTTACATTCCCACTAGCAGTGTATAAGTGTTTCCGTCTCTCCACCACCTCTCCAACATTTATTATTTGATGTTTTTTGGATTAATGCTAGCCTTGTCAGTGAGATGGTATCTCATTGTAGTTTTGATTTGCATTTCTCTAATGGCTAATGATTGTGAGCATTTCCTCATGTATCTGTTAGCTGCCTGAAGGTCTTCTTTGGTGAAGTGCCTTTTCATATCCTTTGTCCATTTTTCAGTTGGGTTATTTGTCTTTATGTTGTTGAGGTTTTGCAGTATATTGTAGATTTTAGAGATTAGACCCTGATCAGATATGTTGTAGCCAAAAGTTTTTTCCTAGTCTGTAGGTTGTCTTTTTACTCTTGGTGAAGTCTTTTGATGAGCATAAGTGTTTGATTTTTAGGAGTTCCCAGTTGTCTAGTTTCTCTTCTGGTGTTTGAGCATTGTTACTTATGGTTCATATTCTGTTTATGCCACGTATTAGGGCTCCTAACATTGTCCCTAGTTTTTCTTCCATGATCTTTATTGTTGTAGATTTTATATTTAGGTCTTTGATCCATTTTGAGTTAGTTTTTATGCATGGTGTGAGGTATGGGTCTTGCTTCATTTTTTTGTAGATGGATATCCAGTTATGCCAGCACCATTTGTTAAAAAGACTGTCTTTTCCCCGGTTAACAGACTTTGGGCCTTTGTCAAATATCAGCTGCTCAGAGGTGGATGAATTTATGTCTGAAATAAATTCTGTTCTGTTCTCTCAGTTCTGTTCCATTGATCTATGTATCTGTTTTTGTATTAGTACCAGGCTGTTTTGACTATTGTGGTGGTATAATAGGTTCTAAAATCGGGTAGTGTGAGTCTTCCCACTTTATTCAAGAGTTACGTGTCTTTAAAAATAAGTATGTGGTTGTCTTTATGACTCATAGTACATTTACAGTCATCATGTAAGTTACTGAGGAGTACCCAAGTTCTATCTACCCTCAGCATCTCCAGAAAAGACACTGTCCTTGAAGAATCACTGAAATGTGTCATTTGAGAGCCTCCTGAAAGAAAATATTCAACTCGCCCATTGGAGTTCAAGTAATTGGAAGAAGCTAAACTCAGTGACCACTACCTGTCTGTCAGTTTGTTGTACTGGAGTGGCTAGTATGTTGCTGTGATACTGGAAGCTATATCGTCAGTATTTCAGATACCAGCAGGGTCACCCGTGATGGACAGGTTTCAGTGGAGTGTCTCCACTAAGACAGAGTAGGACAAAAGGCCTGGGTATCTACTTCTGAAAATTAGCCAATGAAAACCCTATAGATCACAACAGAATATTGTCTGATATAGTGCTGGAAGAGGAGCTCACTAGGTTGGAAGGCACTCAAAATACAGAGTTGCTACAGCAGTGGATTGTGAAAATGGCACAGGACTGAGCAACATTTCATTCTGTTGTCCATGGGATCTCCGTGAGTTGGAGCAAACTCGAAGATAGCTAAGAGCAACAACAAGCTCAGTAAAGAGTCGAAACTAACATAGTTTTCTAGTAATTATAATGTACTATTAATAATCTCAGAACACTTTATTCCACATTCTAAGAATCAAAGAGTTGACATATGTGTACTCCTGCCTTGTAAAAGTGATTTTAGAAGAGACAGCCATCTTTGTTTTGGAAGTGGGGTCAAATAGTAGCTAATAGTTAATAGTAGTCAATGATAGCAATTTAGTTAACTTCTCAGAGTTTATTTACTCACCTTTAAAATGGGCTGCTAATAATATGATCCTTTGTTCCTGGTTTCTGAAACTCCCAATAGACACCATTTTCCCCCTATTCCAGTGGCCCCACACAAAATCATCAGATTGTTACTAGCTACTTGAGGCAGAAGTGTGTTGTATGCTTATGTGTTGCCAATACTGTTTAGGTACCTGGTAAATACTCTTTGACCGACTGATTTATTGATTGACTCATTGAATGACCAAAAAGTCCATTCTCTTCTGTTACCCTTGGTCAGTGGAGACCACAGATACACGCTGATACCTGTTCTTCTGGACATTGTTTGTCAAATGGTTTGTACTCTTTGTAGAAAGTGGATAGGCAGCAAATAGAAGGTGACTGTTATTGAAATTGTACCATTATGTAGGGGCTCTGCGTTTTATGTATGATGTGCTTGTTAATATTTAGAATTAATATTATCTTCCTTCCAAAAATAATTTCAGGTTTCTTAGTATAATAGATGACAATTAAATAAAAATGAACTGAAAACCAGTTAATGGTAGCAGAGAGCTTGCTATTGCTAATTCTCTAGCGTGTTCAAATACAGTGCTTTAGTTTTTTAAAGTTCAGTGAGAGATTCTAAATCTGCTTATCTCCTGATCAGTACAAGTAAACAGAAACATAAGGCATTGTAAAGTTGGTCTGTGATGCATTTAAATCCTGAGATTGCTGGAGGGTCTGAGCTGGAAGAAGCAGGAATTTTCTTGTTACTCTTTTCCTTTTGATTGTGACCACTCACCCTGGGGAAATGAATGCTGGCCTGAAGGTGGCACATGGCATGCTGTTTCCAGCAATTTCTACACAAAGAGGGTTTGTTATTATAAATCCCTGCTAGATTCGTTTCCTAATTTTCTGATATTTAGATCAGAATTATAAAAATGGCCTTAGTATTTATTACAATGGATTAGATCAGGTGTTATCTTCTTGTTATTTAAAATACTTGGAAAGAATATATTTAAAAATGCTTAAAGTTGGGTTGGTTGCTCTGGCAACAAAGCCAAGCTTCTGAAGATTATCCTCAGTGACTGCACCTTTGGCAACAGAGCAGCACAAGGGGAAGGTAAATAGTCCCGGACTTTGCTTTTAAAACTTGGTTTTAAGTGACTAGACCAGCAGCAGATAACAATATTTATATCCATTGAAATGAAGCTTGGAAATAATTTTAATTTTCAGTTGAAATGCTGGAGATGTTCTTTAGATGATTTCTTTTCACAGGAAAAAAATTTCACTGGTATTCAGGCCTAAAGAGAAAGGTAGATGTGAATACTATATTACTGGGTGCCAAGAGAACTAGGCATGAAGTTGGGGTGGATATGGATTTGGACATATTGTATATTTTTGTCTAAAGTAGAATCATTTATTTCTGCCTGTCAGCAACTTGTTTATGTCCTTTTGAACAAAGAACAAGTTAAAGCAAGTGAGCTATAAATTATGTTGATTTTTATTAACTATAAATGATCTAAACTATGGGAAATATGAGGAGATAATTGGCTATTTAAAAAAAAAGAAGAAAAATTGTTGCTTTAATCTGCAGGTTTAATTTAGCTAGACCTTGCCAGGACAACTGGAGTGCTATCGTACTTCATCCTTTCCTGAAATTGCTTTATGGCATTTAAACAATAGACCAGACATCATAGTTCATGGATTTAAGTAAAGCACCAAGAGACTGGAATGCAAACCAGGGTTTTTAAGAGCCTGAGTGAGTGTAAGAAAGGCTGATTCATGACAAAGAATCTTCAGAGTCAGAACTCAATGGGAGACACAGATGAGTTGGGATATTCAGGTTCAGAAGCTTTCTAGAAGTGAATATTATGATAATTCTGTGACTTTGGTTGTTTGTTGGTTTGTTTGGTAATACAGAAAGGCAAACAAGCCAGTCATAATTTTAGCAGAGTTTCACTGGGTCCTCAGAAATGCTCTCTTTTATGGTTCTGAGGATATGCTCCTAGGCACAAAAGACAACATTTGAACTTTAGAAATGGTTTGAAATATACTCAGTATACCAAAGAACCGGTTGCCATTGAGTTAATTCCAACTCAGGGGGACCCCATGTGTTTCAGAGTAGAACTGCACTCCACAGAGTTTTTAATGGCTGTGATCTTTCAGAAGTACATTGTCAGGCCTTTCTTCAGAGGTGCCTCTGGGTGGATTCAAACTGTCAGCCTTTTGGTTAGTAACCTAGTGCTTAACTATTTGTGCCACCCAAGGACTCCTATACTTACTATACCCACTGCCATCGAGTCGATTCCAACTCATAGTGATGATGTAGGACAGTGTAGAACTGCCCCATAAGGCTTCGAAGGCTGTAAATCTTTATGGAAGCAGACTGCCCCATCTTTCTTCCATGGAGCTGCTGGTGGGTTCATACCTTTTGGTTAGCAGCTGAGCACTTTAACCACTGTGCCACCAGGGCTCCTTCATACTCATTATACCAAAACCCAAAGCAAACTCATTGCTATCGAGTCGATTCTGGCTCATAGCGACCCTACAGGATAGAGTAGAGCTCTCCCATCGAGTTTCCAAGGATAGGCTGGTGGATTTGAACAGCCAACCTTTTGGTTAGCAGCTGACCTCTTAATCACTGCACCACCAGGGCTCTGTACTCACTATGGGATCTGACAGTCAACAGGAGAGACTGATATCATTTCACCTGGACCTTTATAACGTTGAGGGTAGTTTAATAACTAAGCTTTTAGCCTTGAGAACTTCAAGTAACATGAAGAAGCTCCAGATTTTTCTTCTCGGTTCCTGGGTGTACTAGGCTGGGTTCTCTAGAGAAGCAAGACCAGTAAAGCACATAAGTATATGTATATATAGAGAGATTTATATCAAGGAAACAGCTCACATGGTTGTAGAGGCTGAAACATCCCAAGTCTGTGGATCAGTATACAGGCTTCTGATTCATGTAGCCACAGAGGCTGGCAAACCAAAGACTGGTAGGTCGGAGAGCAAGGCTCTTGCCCACAGGCTGTTAAGGTTGACGAATCCCAAGATTGGCAGGCAAGACCGCAAGGCTTCTCCTGATTCACATAGCTGCAGGGGCTGGTAAACCCAAGATTGGTAGGTTGGAGAGCGGGACTCTTGCTCACTTAAAGCACAGTTAAAAAAAAAAAAAATCAACGAATCCCAAGATCAGCAGGTAAGCTGTGGTGAAGATCTATGAAGGCTGTGAAGATCAGTGAATCCCAAGATTGGCAGGTAAGCTGCTAGCTCAAGTCCCAAGAACCGGAGGACAGACGAACAAGAAGCAGCTTCAGAACAAGCCAAAAGCCTTGGCAAGGCGAGCAGGAAGGAAGTAGGTGACAGAGGGTGGGGAGATGACGGCTGAGGGGGTGGGGAGCCACCACAGGCCCTGCCCCCACCACTACCACTCAGCAGATTCCATCGTAGGGGGGTGATCACATATATCTCAATAGGGAAGTGATCACAACATTATACAACTGCTAAAACACTGAGAATTATGGCCCAGCCAAGTTGACACACAATCTTAACCATCACACTGGGTTTTCACCATCCTGTTTATTGCCTTTTCCTTTCTCGGCCACAATTATTCCAGGACTTAGTTTGTCTCAGTGGTGGACGTAGTTCAGCCATGCTAAAAGGACCATCTCGTCCTGCAGTGTATTAGGCATTGTGGAAGTACAAAGATAATTAAAATGCAGCATTTAAAGTACCCCTTAAGCAATTTATAATATGGAGCTGGAGCAAGAAAACATATACAGGTAATTATAATTAGTATAAAGTATAAAACTTAGTAGTGGAAGAGGATTTTGAGCTATGACTTGCCAAAAATCAGGCATTCTGGCTGAGGAACAGCAGGAACAAAGGTATGGAAACTGACTGTGTCTGTGTGTCTGAGGAACTGTGTAAACTGCATAGTACTGTATAGCACCTTATCATACCTCTGTGTCAGAGTATAAAGAGCACCGGTGGCACAAAACTTAAGCACCAGGCTTCTATCCAAAAGTTTGGTGGTTCGTACCCACCCAACAGCTCTACAGGAGAAAGACCTGGAAGTCTGCTCCCATAAAGATTACAGCCTAGAAGATGCTATGGGGAAGTTCTACTCTGTCACATGGGTTGCTAGAGTCAAAATTGACCCATGGACACTTAACAACAACAATATCACAGTATAGCTGAGGCTCTGTGTTTATGGTGGTATATATAGTGTGAGAAGAAGCTGGAAGAATAGGTTGAGGTCAGATCATGGAGAACCTTGACATGGAAGTCAAAGGTTTTTGAGTGACATAATAATGAGGATACTAATAATGTGAATGCTTTACAACTTGAAAAGCTCTTCCACATTCCTGCATTTTAGGATGATAATTCTAGGGGCAATGTAAAGAGTAGGGAGGGTTGGAAAAATAGGAAAGCCACTTAGGAAGCTATTTTTATTCATAAACTAGCCCATGCTATCTTTTCAGTCTCATCTCCTGCTGCTTCATTTATTTATTCGCTAAATATTTATCACATGTTCACTACAAGTCAGGTGCTGTGTTAGACACTGAGGATACACTGGTCAGGAAAAAGGAAAACAGTCTCTGATGTGATGGAGCTTATAAAAAAATAGGGAGGGGGTAGGCATTAATCAAATAATAGCACAAATCAGTATGTAATTACCGACTTTGATAAGCTCTAAGAAGAAGTCACACAGTGAGCTTTTGGAATGTATAAGAAGAGACCCTGACGCAGTCTGGAGTGGCATGGGGTGGAGTGTGTTGGGGGATGATAGTCAGAGAAAGTTTTCCCGTGGAAGTAATGCTCTAATTGAAATCTGGTGGATGAGTAGGAATAAAGAAAATCAACGGACAAGGCTGGGGGGAGTTTTCTAGGCAGAGAAAACAGTGTGTACAAAATCTTAGAGCTCTCCAAGATTTCACGTTCTTTAGAGGGGGATAATTTTGTGAAGAAGACTGAGAAAGTGCTGCTAGTGAGGCGGAAAACCAGGGGAATGGAACATCATGGAAATCAAAGGAAGATAGAAGGAGGAAGTGGCAGTCTTTTTCAAATTTATGTGTCCATGAGCCTTTTCTCCACTAAAGATTAGGCCAACACAATTCCAGTGCCATCCAATTGTTGTTTATTATGTAGGCAAATTCAGTTGGGAATTTTATGTAGTGATAAGCAGAATTTATCTGAAGAAAGTTTTATGCAACACTGCTACTAATTTTTAAAGCAAAATACTTAGTGACCAGTTGCTGTCAAGTCGATTCCAAGTCATGGTGACCCCATGTCTGTCTAAGGACAATTGTGATCCATAGGGTTTTCCATGGATGATTTTTTGACGGTAGAGTGCCAGGCCTTTCTTCTTCTTTTTTTAATGGCAGATTATATATATATTTATTGTGCTTTAAGTGAAAGTTTATAGCTCAAGTTAGTTTCTCATACAAACATTTATACACACATTTTATGTGACCCTAGTTGTTCTCCCTGTAATATGACAGCACACTCCTCCTTTCACCCTGTATTTCCCATGTCCATTCAACCAGCTCCTGCCCCTTTTTGCCTTCTCATCTTACCTCTGGACAGGAGCTGCCCATTTAGTATTATGTGTTTACTTGAGCTAAGAAGCACACTCTTCATGAGTATCATTTTATGTCCCATAGTACAGTCTAATCTATCTCTGATGAGTTGACTTCAAGAATAGTTTCAGTTCTGGGCTAACAGAGAGTCCGGGGGCCATGTCTTCCAGGGGCCCTCCAGTCTCAGTCAGCCCATTAAGCCTGGTCTTTTTACTAGAATTTGAGTTCTGGACCCCACTTCTCTCCTGCTCCATCAGGGACTCTGTTGTATTTCCTGTCCGGGTGGTCATTGGTGGTAGCTGGGCACCATCCAGTTCTTCTGGTCTCAGGCTGATAGAATCTCTGGTTTATGTGGCCCTTTTGTCTCTTGGGCTAATATATTCCTCATGTCTTTGGTGTTCGTCACTTTCCTTTGCTTCAGGTGGGTTGGGAACCAATTGATGCATCTTAGATGGCCGCTCACTAGCTTTTAAGACCCCAGACACTACTCACCAAAGTGGGATGCAGAACATTTTCTTAATAAACTTTGTTATGCCAGTTGACCTAGATTTCCCCTGAAACCATCGTCCCCAGACCTCCCCCACCTTACTTCTCTGTCCCTTGAAGTGTTCGGTTGTATTCAGAAAACTTCTTGGCTTTTGGTTTAGTCCAGTTGTGCTGACTTCCCCTGTATCGTGTGTTGTTCTTCCCTTCACGTAAGATAATTCTTACCTACTATCTAGTTAGCGAATACCCCCTCCCTCCCTGCCCACCCTCATAACCATCAAAGAATGTTTTCATCTGTGTTTAAACCTTTACTTATGTTCTTATAATAGTGGTCTCATACAATATTTGTCATTTTGTGACTGACTAATTTCACTCAGCATAATGCCTTCCAGATTCATCCATGTTATGAGATGTTTCATGGATTCATCGTTGTTCTTTATTGTTGTGTAGTATTCCATTGTGTGAATATAATAAAATTAGATTATCCATTTGTCTGCTGATGGTCACCTAGGTTGTTTCCATCTTTTTGCTATTATGAACAGTGCTGCAGTGAATATGGGTGTGCGTATATCTATTCGTGTGACAGCTCTTATTTCTCTAGGATATATTCCAAGGAGTGGGACTGCTGGGTCTTATGGTACTTCTATTTCTAGCTTTTTAAGGAAGTGCCAAATCAATTTCCAAAGTTGTTGTACCATTTTACATTCCCACTAGCAGTGTATAAGTATTCTAGTCTCTCCACAACCTCTCCAACGTTTATTATTTGATGTTTGATGTTATTATTTGAAGTTTGTTGGGGTGAGGTGGTATCTCATTGTAGTTTTGATTTGCATTTCTCTAATGGCTAATGATTGAGAGCATTTCCTCATGTATCTGTTAGCTGCCTGAATGTCTTCTTTGGTGAAGTACCTGTTCATATTTTTCAGTTGGGTTATTTGTCTTTTTGTTGTTGAGGTTTTGCAGTATCTTGCAGATTTTAGAGATTAGACCCTGATCAGATATGACATAGCCAGAAGTTTTTTCCCAGTCTGTAGGTTGTCTTTTTACTCTTTTGGTAAAGTCTTTTGATGAGCATAAGTGTTTGATTTTTAGGAGCTCCCAGTTATCTAGTTTCTCTTCTGGTGTTTGTGCATTGTTATTTATGGTTTGTATTCTGTTTATGCCATGTATTAGGGCTCCTAGCATTTTTCCTATTTTTTTTTCCATGATCTTTATTGTTGTAGATTTTATATTTAGGTCTTTGATCCATTTTGAGTTAGTTTTTGTGCATGGTGTGAGGTATGGGTCTTGTTTCATTTTTTTGTAGATGGATATCCAGTTATGCCAGCACCATTTGTTAAAGAGACTGTCTTTTCCCCAATTAACAGACTTTGGGCCTTTGTCAAATATCAGCTGCTCTTAGGTGGATGACTCTACATCTGGATTCTCAATTCTGTTCCGTTGGTCTATGTATCTGTTGTTGTACCAGTACCAGGCTGTTTTGACTATCATGGCAGTATAATAGGTTCTAAAATCAGGTAGTGGAAGGCCTCCCACTTTGTTCTTCTTCTTCAGTAATGCTTCACTTATCTGGGACCTCTTCCCTTTCCATGTGAAGTTAGTGATTTGTTTCTCTATCTCATTAAAAAATGCCATTGGAATTTGGATCAGGATTGCATTGTATCTGTAGATAGCTTTGGGTAGAACTGACATTTTCACAATATGGAATATTCCTATCCATGAGCAAGGTATGTTTTTCTACTTATGTAGGTGTCTTTTGATTTCTTGCAGTACTGTCTTGTAGTTTTCTTTGTATAGGTCTTTTACATCTCTGGTTAGATTTATTCCTAAGTGTTTTATCTTCTTGGGGGCTATTGTAAATAGTATTGATTTGGTGATTTCTTCTTCGAAGTTCTCTTTGTTGGTGTAGAGGAATACAACTGATTTTTGTATTTTTATCTTGTATCCTGATACTTCGCTGAAATCTTCTATTAGTTCTAGTAGTTTTCTTGTGGATTCTTTGGGGTTTTCTGTGTATAAGATCATATCATCTGCAAATAGGGATACTTTTACTTCTTCCTTACCAATTTGGATGTCCTTTATTTGTTTTTCTAGCCTAACTGCTCTGACTAGCACCTCCAGCATAATGTTGAACAAAAGTGGTGAGGAAGGGCATCCTTGTCTAGTTCTCGTTCTCAAGGGGAATGCTTTCAGACTCCATTTAGGATGATGTTGGCTGTTGACTTTGTATAAATGCCCTTAATTGTATTGAGGAATTTCCCTTCTATTCCTATTTTGTTGAGAGTTTTTATCATGAATGGGTGTTGGACTTTGTCAAATGCCTTTTCTGCATCAATTGATAAGATAATGTGGTTCTTGTCTTTTGTTTTATTTATGTGATGGATTACATTGATTGTTTTTCTAATGTTGAACCATTCCTGCATACCTGGTATGAATCCCACTTGGTCATGGTAAATTATTTTTTTGTTATGTTGTGGAATTCTATTGGCTAGAATTTTGTTGAGGATCTTTGCATCTGTGTTCATGAGGGATATTGATCAGCAATTTTCTTTTTTTGTGGTGTCTTTACCTGGTTTTGTATCAGGGTTATGCTGGCTTCATAGATTGAGTTTGGGAGTATTCCATCCTTCTCTATGCTCTGAAATACCTTTAGTAGTGGTAGTGTTATCTCTTCTCTGAAAGTTTAGTAGAATTCTCCAGTGAAACCATCTGGGCCAGGGTTTTTTTTTTTTTTTGTTGTTGTTGTTGGGAGTTTTTTAATTTCCTTTTCACTGTCTTCTTTTGTTATAGGTTCATTTAGTTGTTCTACCTCTGTTTGTGTTAGTTTAGGTAGGTAGTGAGTTTTGAGATTTGTCCGTTTCCTCTAGGTTTTCAAATTTGTTAGAATACAATTTTTCCTAGTATTCTGTTATGATTCTTTTAATTTCAGTTGTATCTGTTGTGATTGTGCCCATCTCATTCCTTATTTGGGTTATTTGCTTCATCTCCTGTTTTTCTTTTGTCAGTTTGGCCAGTGGTTTATTGATGTTGTTTATGTTTTCAAAGAACCAGCTTTTGATCTTGTTAACTCTTTCAATTGTTTTCCTATTTCATTTAATTCTGCTCTGATTTTTATTATTTGCTTTATTCTGGTGCCCAAGGACTTCTTTTGCTGCTCTCTTTCTGTTTGTTCGAGTTGTAGAATTAATGTTTTGATTTTGGCCCTTCTGTCTTTTTGAATGTGTGCATTTATTGCTATAAATTGACCTCTGAGCACTGCTTTTGCTGTGTCCCAAATGTTCTGGTAGGATGTGTTTTCATTCTCGTTTGATTCTATGAATTTCTTTATTCCATCCTTAATTTCTTCTATAACCCAGTAGTTTTTGAGCAAGGTGTTGTTCAGTTTTAATTTGTTTGATTTTTTTCCTTGCTGTTTCTGTTTTTGATTTCTACTTTTATGGCTTTAAGTTCAGAAAAGATGCTTTATAGTATTTTAGTGCTTTGGATTCTGTTAAGGCTTGCCTTATGGCCTAATATGTGGTCTATTCTGGAGAAGGTTCTATGTGCATTGGAGAAGAAAGTATACTTGGCTGCTGTTGGGTGGAGTGTTCTGTATATGTCTGTGAGATCAAGTTTGTTGATTGTGACATTTAGATCTTCTGTGTCTTTATTGAGCTTCTTTCTAGATGTTCTGTCCTTCACCGAAAGTGGTGTGTTGAAGTCTCCTACTATTATTGTGGAGCTGTCTATCTCTCTTTTCAATGCTGTTAGAGTTTGTTTTATGTATTTTGGAGCCCTGTTGTTGGGTGCATAAATATTTTTTATGGTTATGTCCTCCTGGTGTATTGACCCTTTAATCATTATATAGTGTCCTTTCTTATCCTTTGTGGTGGATTTTACTTCAAAGTCTATTTTGTCAGAGATTAATATTGCCACTCCTGCTCTTTTTTGAGTTTTTTTTGCTTGATATATTTTTTCCCATCCTTTGAGTTTTAGTTTGTTTGTGTCTTTAAGTCTAAGGTGTGTCTTTTGTAGGCTGTATATAGATGGATAGTGCTTTTTTTTTTTAATCCAGTCTGCCACTCTCTGTTTCTTTATTGGTGTATTTATGCCATTTACATTCAGCATAATTATTGATAGATCTGAGTTTAGTGCTGTCATTTTGATGTCTTTTTTTGTGTGTGGTGTTAACAGCTTCTTTGTTCCACTTAATTTTCTATGCTGAGTCATTTTTCTTTATTTTCTTTTCATCTTTTTCATTGTTGTCGTTTTATATTGGCTGAGTCTTTATGTTTTTCTGTTGATGTGTAGGATTGTTAGTTTCCTTTGTGGTTACCTTAATATTTACTCCTATTTTTCTAAGTTTAAACCAGTCTTTTATTTCTTTATATCACCTGACTTCCTCTCCATATGAAAGACTAAGACTACATTTTTTAATCCCTCTTTTTTGTTTTAATGTTGTCATCTTTTACAAAATGACATCTGTTTCCCTATTTTCAGTGTTTTAGCTTTGACTTACTTTTGTGACTTCCCTATCTGGGTTGACATCTGGTTGCTCTGTCCTGTGTTCTAGTCTTGGGTTGTTATCTGAGTTATTGAGTTTCTATCCGGAGGACTCCCTTTAGTATTTCTTGTAATTTTGGCTTGGTTTTTGAAAATTCCCTAAACTTCTACTTATCTGGTAATGTCCTAATTCCAGTATCATATTCGACAGTTTTGCTGGATATATAATTCTTGGCCGGCAATTTTTTTTCCTTGTAGGCTTTATATATGTTATCCCATTGCCTTCTTGCCTGCATGATTTCTGCTGAGTAGTCTGAGATTTGTCTTATTGACTCTCTTTTGTAGTTGACTTTTTGTTCGTCCCTAGCCACTCTTAAAATTCTCTATTTATCTTTGGTTTTGGCAAGTTTGATTATGTTGACTTTCTTTTGTGATCTACCTTGTGTGGGGTTCGATGAGCATCTTGGATAGATATTTTCTCATCTTTCACGATTTCAGGGAAGTTTTCTGCCAACAAATATTCAACATTTCTCTCTGTATTTTCTGTTATCATTCCCTGTTCTGGTACTCCAATCACTCATAGGTTATTCCTCTTGATAGAGTCCCACATAATTTAGGGTTTCTTCATTTTTTAAAATTCTTTTGTCTCATTTTTCCTCAAACAAGTTGGTGTCAAGTTCTTTATCTTCAGTCTCACTGATTATGACTTCCATTGCCTCAATTCTGCTCCTATGGCTTTCTATTGAGTTGTCTGATTCTGAAATTTTATTGTTAATCTTTTGGATTTCTATTTGCTGTCTCTCTATGGATTCTTGCAGCCTGTTAAATTTGTCATTGTGCTCTTCTCTAATCTTCTTAAGCTCCTCTATTGCTTTGTCTGTCTGTTCCTTGGCTTGGTCTGCATTTTGTCTGATCTCCTTCCTGATATCTTGAAAAGTTCTGTATATTAATCTTTTGTATTCTACTTCCAGTAATTCCAAGAAGTTCTCTTCCCCCGGAAGATTTCTTGAATCTTTGTTTTGGGAGCTTGCTTAAGCCGTCATGGTTTGCCTCTTTATGTGATTTGATATTGAATGTTATCTCCAAGCAATCAATAAGTTATTATATTTATTTATTTTATGTTTGCTTAGTGTTTCCTAGCTTCTTGTTTTGTTATGTTTTGATATGCCTAAATAGGCTGCTCATGTGAGCTAGTTTGATTATTGGCACCTTTGAAGCTCTAATGTCCTGTCACCAGGTGGTTAGATTTGTTACTAGGTATGTGAGCCCAGGAGTCTGTTTACTTTTCTTGTATGGATTCAGCTCAGGCATTCACGTCTTCAGTAACCAAGTATGTGGTGCAGGCTCTCACCTACAGTCATAGACTGGCAGGGGTGATTGGAGTAGACACAGGTATATGGCTGCAGTAGGGGGGTCACTCACTGAGCAAAGCAGGGGGCTGATGGCTGCCCCTGAGTGTCTGGGAGGAAAGTGTGTCCCTGTTCCCTAGAGTGCATAGGTGGGTGTGTTTTGCAGCCAAACTATGGGTACCCTATGTTGTTGACTGTAAGCACTGGGAGGCACTGCTTATTCTTGGACCTTTTGCAGGTTGCAAGGTGGTAGGGGTGGAGCCACCAGTTCTCAGACCCCTGATGTTGATATCTGAGGACACCGCTCAATGGGTAGAGTGGTGTCAAATGTCATGAACCTGCCACTCTACCATATAGCTGATACAGTTAGGCTTCAGGTATATACCGTGTTGTATTGTGTTAATGAGGACCTTCGCAACTGATGAGGATCTTCACTGCTGAAATAGACCTACATAGGTCTATGCAGATGTGAAAGGCATTCAAAGTCCATGAACCCATTATGCCTGTGCCTAGGCAAAGGAGCTGTGCCTACCCTGAGTTCCTGGCTTAGGGGAGCTGACAGATTTTTTTTTTTTCTTACTTGTTAATTTATTCCCTCTCCAAGGCTGGGAGAATGGCTCAGGGGACGTGATGCATCCTACTTCTGGCCCAGGGGATGCGTTACTGGGACCTGTTGCAGAGTGAGGAGGAGACAGGTAAATGGGAGAGAGGTTCTTCCCAAAGAAGATCTACATGGTGGATTAGACATATGTACTTATCTTTTGCTGAGTGAGCGCTGCTTTTCACTGGTTCTGGAGGCTTGAGTAGAATCTCTGCTGCTTGGTCTCTCCCAATGTGGAAAATGCGTCCCGAATGCCACTGCTTGCTTCACTGCACACACCAGCTGATCCGGCCTGCAGGGTTCCGGTTCCCACTGGGTCATGTGTGGCAACTCCTTGCTGCTTCCGAACCATCTGTCCCTCCCCCTGCCACTTAGTCCAATTCCTCAACTTTGCCTTTGATGTTCAGGACTCCTAGATTGTCATATAGAATCGGTTCACTTGTTTTTTCAGGTCTTTGTTGTAAAAGGGACCACAGGAAGTGTCCAACTACTCTGCCATCTTGGCCCTGCCTCCCCTAGGCGTTTCTTTTGAGAGGTGTCTCTGAATGGACTCAAACCTCCAACCTTTTTGATATACAGTCTCAATTGTGTATACAAGAAAATCCTAGGGTGCAAACAGTTAAAGTGCTTGGCCGAAAGGTTGGACATTTGAGTCCACCCAGAGTTGCCTCAGAAGAAAGACCTGGCTGTGTACTTCCAAAAAATCAGCCACTGAAAACCCATGGAGCACGGTTCTACCCTGACACAGATGGGACTGCCATGAGTCTCATAACGACAACTGGTTACTGGTTACTTAGTGACCAGTGTTACTGTATTAGACACAAGAATCTTCTTATATCTTTTAATAATGTATTTTTATGTGAGATACATGTGACTTGGAGAGTAGATCAAAACTCACTTCTGATTTGAGAATAAATATTGTATTATTTAGGTAAAAGTGTAAATCAGAAAACTTCCATTACTTTTATGGCTATCGAATGAGTATGCGCAGTGGCTTTCTTACTGAAATATACAATTGTCCAGTAAAATATTTTAGAGCACAAATATAAATCAACTCATTGCTGTAAAAATACATATTATAGCAGTATCCCAGATAGATGTAAGGAGTTTCCAGGAGATTATATGGCATACTTTCTTCCCTTGCCTCTATTACTGTATGGAATTCACGGTTTGTCGTGGCAGCAATATACGAATATGTGTATGTGTGTTTTTCTCCATTTCCCTTACCATGGAAAACTTTCTTCTCTACAGAAATGTACATGGAGAGGTTGTTGCTCTCATGTATCCATCTTGCCATATAATTTTTACAGCTGTTCCTCAGTTGTTAATATATTTCTGTGGAATATGTGTAAATAGACATGAGCAAACTGTCTAAAAGTTATTCAGCTAGTCAGTGAACCATGTAATCTGTTGGTTCAGAGACAACAGATAATAGAGTGAGATATTTGCCTTACCATCCACACACTCCAGATAGCATCTAGTCTCCAGAAGTTGATTTGTGTTCTGTTGGGGCATGTCTCATCACACTATATTATCACATTCGGGATAGGAAATTTGGATAATGACTATCTGATTTAGGGGGAGAAAAAAAAAAGACTATTTAGTAATTTGATTATCTGTGAGGTGGGAATTTTGAACTTGAATTTGGTTCCATCCTTGGTTAATTTGCTACTCTATATGTGTTTCTTCACTATTTTCCTGTCTTTTAACAACGTAAGTTAGAAATAACCTTGTTAATTAGCATCTATTTTTAGGCTGATGGCATGACACAGCCAAGATAGAGTGGGAACATTCCAGCACTACCATAGCTCAAGCACTAAAACTCTTTTCTAAGGTGAAGATAGACAAAAGAAATGAAAATAAAAGGTACCCCTTATAGGCTATACTCGGAGAATGTACCTATTTTGAATAGTAAGAATTAAGAAAATTGTTAGGTAAGAAATTCACTTGGTAGGCATACCACTTATTCAGGATACACAGGTGAAAATTGGATGGTAGCATGTTACCCTCCTCCTTAGAAGCCTTCATTGGTTCCCTGTTATCTTCACAATTAGGGTAAGTCCAATTCCCTCTACACTGTGTTCTTAGTTTACAGTTCTATGTTTAACTCCAACTTCTCTGTCCTTCTACCAAATTGAGCTATTCTAGCTGTCTTCTGAATATACATTGCTTTTTCTTAAATCTTCTCTAGGGCTTTGTTAATGCTGTTTCCACATCATTTCTATGTGTCCCATTCCCATCTATCTCATAAGGCCAGATCATATTCTTTCTTGTTGATAGAGCTATTATTGACCCCTCCTGGCTACAAGTGATCTCATAACACTTCATCTGCACCTCTTACAAGGCAATTAACACCTTCTTACTTTATTCTGATTGCGTATATACGTGTTTTATCTCTCCTTCTAGACTGAAATCTCTTATTTGTAGAATTGACGGTTGATAAGTTGAATCAATAAAAGGATGGGATAAAGAGAAATTCTTCAAAAAAAAAAAAGAAAAAGAGGGGCAAGGGATTGTCTAAAGTCTAAGTTACAGTATATTTAAGCTTCTGGCATAATCTGGAATTTATCCAGTCTTCTCCCTAGAACAATTCCCAAACTCGGTAGCTTATGTAAGTATCAATATAGGGATCTGTTGGCTCCATCAATCACCACCTATATTATAATACTTCAATGCATTATAACTGATAAAACCTTGAGATAATCTAAACATTTATTTCAAAGATGAGGAAATTTACAATCAACTAGTCGGCAACTAGCTAGTAGCAAAGTCAAGATTAGAACTTGGATTTCCCGATTTCCAGGTGAGTAGTACAAATGGTAAGCACTCGGCTGCTAATCGAAAGGTTGACAGTTCAAGTTCACCTAGAGGTGCCTTGGAAGAAAGGCCTGGTGATGTACTTTTGAAAAACCAGTCATTGAAAACCCTGTGGAGCACAGCTCTACTCTGACATACATTGAGTTGCCATGAGTCAGAATCAACTCGAAAGCAACTGATTTTTTACTCCATTCTCATCAAGATGATGATGTTTTATTTTACTTGATTTGAGTTTCAGTGTTCCTGGAGATCCTAGGGTGCTGAGGTCTTTTAAGTTTCTGCTCTGTATATCTTGTGCATTCTTTTTCATCTTATTCTTTTTTTTAACTTAGTAGATAATTATAATTTTCCTTGTGCAGGAGCAGTTATGCATAGTGGACTAATTGATTGGCTGGCTGAGTGGATTAAACTGAAGCAGTACAATGTTAGATTGAATAGGCAAGAGTAAGAGAAAAGCTGGTTGGGGACCTTGAGGACTTAGTCTGTGGTTAGAGAGGAGATGCTGTTTTAAAGTTGGAACTATAAAAGCCTTTGCTTTATATTCAGTCTATGCTCATCTTTCTCTTCTCCGAATTTCTATTTCAGTTATATTGATATGACACAATTTAGCACTTATTTGACTCGTATGCAATATGTTTATTTGCCTTCCTCATCAAGTCAAATGTTTCCTGAAAACAGGGCCATTTTAAATCCATGTTTTGTTTTTAAGACAGGACCTAGCATGTTTCCTGGACCGTACGGACACACAAAATCAGTTGATTTGTTAATTGATAAATCAATTTATTAATTGGTAGATCACTTGTATTCAATTAAAGAGCTGTTTATTGAGCACCTACTGTGTTCAAGACACTGTGCTATATGCCCCAGCAAATACAAAGACAACAAAGTTATAGACTCTGACTTTAAGAGTTGCTATAATCTAGTGGGAGTCCTGGGTGGTTCAAATGGTTAACGTACATGGCTGCTAAATGAAAAGTTGGAAGTTCGAGTCCACCTAGAGGCACCGCAGAAGAAATGCCTGGCAATCTGCTTCTGAAAAATCAGTCATTAAAAACCCTGTGGAGCACACTTTTACTCTGACACACATGGAGTTGCCATGAGTTGGAAATGACTCTACAGTAGCTGGTTTTATTCTTATAATCTAGTAGCCGTTTAGTAGCTATAATTCAAACAACAGTATGATATGTATCATAGAAAGACATAACCAGGGACTATCAGCCCATTATCTTCTCTGTCAAATTTGAAAACATGGATTATGGTTAAATTTCAAGCCCTGATTTTTCTCAAGCTGATATTCTCCATGGCACCACAGTAAACCAATAGCTAAGCAGAGCTTAAGTGATACTAAAGCACTTCCTTGAATGTGCATGTGGCCAGATAACTGGGGTGGACTGAGGCTGAGGAAGGAGCCCTGGTGGTGTAGTGGTTAAGCACCTGGCCATTAATGGAAGGATCAGCAGTTAGAACCCACGAGCTGCTCTGCAGGAGAAAGATGTGGCAGCCTGCTTCTGTAAAAATTTACAGCCTTGGCAACCCTATGGAGCAGTTCTACTCTGTCCTACAGGGTCGCTATGAGTCAGAATTGACTCGATGGCAGTTGGTTTTGAGGCTGAGGGTGAGACTATATTTCAGGAAAGAGACAGAAACATTAATTTACAGATATTTCAAGTTGAATTCCCTTATATATCTATGTACCTCAACTTTTCTTCAGTTTTTTTTTTGATTGCCAAAAAGTAATATACATTCATTGTAGAAAATTTGGAAGCTAAATAAAAGTCCAAAGAATACCATTAAAATCTTCTGTTGTCTTACTCTCCAGAATAACCACTATTAACATTTCTGTGTACAATATTCTAGTTTTTTCCTATGCATGTCTGTTCATGTGTGTGTATAGTTTATATATATACATAAACCAAAAAAAACCAAACCTATTGCCATCGAGTCTATTCCAACTCATAGCGACCCTATAGAACAGAGTAGCACTGCCCCATAGGATTTCCAAGGAGTGGCTAGTGGATTTGAACTGCGAGCTTTTGGTTAGCAGCAAAACGCTTAACTGCTGTGCCACCAGGGCTCATATATGGATGTGTTATAGAATATGCAATTATACTGAGACATAGTCTACTTTTAAGGTCATACTTGTAGCTAGTTTTGTATAATCTCCTCCAGTTACCAATAATCTTGTGAACATGTCTCTGTATCATTACCTGTTCTATAGCATGATGATTTTAAGTTGCTGCTTTGTAGCCTGATATCATATGTGTATATCATTATTTATTTAACCAGTACCTTACTATTAGACATTTTATTTCCATTGTAATTTTCCCCAAATATTATAGCTAATTTTTAGCGTAGATATGCTTAATATTTTCTATTTCTATAACTTAGATACAATTATAGAATCCTGGAAGTGACATCTAGGATAGGGAAATAAACCTAATTTGAAATTACAGTTCTGTGAATGAGAATGGTAAATGCCTCTTCAGGTCACAAGGCTGTTGGGAGGAGCAAGTAAGAACATAAGTGAGAGTCCCTAGCTTGGCTGTTGGTTGAATTTGATGAGACATAATAGAAGGTGGCTTAACCTATCTTAACCTCACTTAATCAGATTCTTTTCTTTGTCATTTATAAGTCATTATATGACTTTCAGTAGATGAGCTAATAGTTGTAGATATTGCTTCAACTTATATTGAAACAATGAATATACCCAGTTGAGTAGTAACGGGAGCTAGTCTGTAAGGGTCTATAAGGGTTCTAGGCTGTGTGAACACACTCAGCATTTCTCAAGCTGGAAGAACTGAAGAAAAAATTCAAGCCTTGAGTTGCAATATTAAAGGATTCTATGGAGAAAATACTAAATGATGCAGGAAGCATCAAAAGAAGATGGAAGGAATACACAGAGTCATTGTACCAAAAAAACTGGTTGATGTTCAACCATTTCAGGAGGTAGCATATGATCAAGAACCGATGATACTGAAGGAAGAGGTCCAAGTTGCACTGAAGACATTGGCAAAGAACAAGGCTCCAGGAATTGATGGAATACCAGTTGAGATGTTTTCAACAAACAGATGCAGCGCTAAAAGCACTCACTTGTTTATGCCTAGAAATTTGGAAGACAGCTACCTGGCCCACTGACTGGAAGAGATCCATATTTGTACCCATTCCAGAGAAAGGTGATCCAACAGATTGTGGAAATTATCAAACAATATCACTAATATCACACACAAGTAAAATCATTCAAGAGCGGCTGCAGCAGTACATCAACAGAGAACTTCCAGAAGTTCAAGCTAGGTTGAGAAGAGGACGTGTAACCAGGGATATCATTGCTGATGTCAGATGGATTCTGACTGAAAGCAGAGAATACCAGAAGGATGTTTATCTGTGTTTTATTGACTGTGCATAGGCACTTGACTGTGTGGATCATAACAAATTATGGATAACATTTCACAGAATGGGAATTAGACCAAGAGGCAGTCATTCGAACAGAACAAGGAGATACTACATGGTTTAAAGTCAAGAAAGGTGTGCAACAGTATTGTATACTTTCACCATACTTATTCAATCTGTATGCTGAGCAAGTAATCCGAAAGCTGGACTACATGAAGAACGTGGCATCAGGATTGGAGGAAGACTCAATGCAGATGACACAGTCTTGCTTGCTGAAAGTGAGGAGGACTTAAAGCACTTACTGATGAAGATCAAAGACCACAGCCTTCAGTACAGATTACACCTCAACATAAAGAAAACAAAAATTCCCACAACTGGACTGATAAGCAACATCATGATAAACAGAGAAAAGATTGAAGTTATTGAGGATTTCATTTTACTTGGATTCACTCTGAACGCCCATGGAAGCAGCAGTCAGAAGATCAAAAGACGCATTGCATTGGGCAAATCTGCTGCAAAAGACCTCTTTAAAGTGTTAAAAAGCAAAGATGTCACTTTGAGGACTGAGGTACACCTGACCCAAGCCATGGTGTTTTCAGTCGCCTCGTATGTATGTGAAAGCTGGACAATGAATATGGAAGACCGAAGAAGAAGGATGCCTTTGAATTATGGTGTTGAGGAACAGTATTGACTATTCCATGGACTGCTAGAAGAACGAACAAATCTGTCTTGGAAGATGTATAGCCAGAAGGCTCATTAGAAGCAAGGATGGCAGGACTTCGTCTCACATACTTTGGACACGTTATCAGGAGGGCTCAGTCCCCGGAGAAGGATATCATGCTTGGTAAAGTAGAGGGTCAGCAAAAAAGAAGAAGCCATTCAATGAGCCACAGTAATGGGCTCAAACATTATTTCGTTCTGTTGTACATAGGGTTGCTATGAATCAGAAGTGACTTGACGGCACTTAACAACAACAGGCTGTGTGAGGAAATCAATAAATTCAGAAACTGATAACTAATTATACTTTTGATGTGGCTTATATGCACACCCAGAGCACAACACAGGGCTGACTTCCTCACAGGAACCAGTCCCAGAACGTATCTATGAGGGCATCCAAAGCTATGTACTCTATGCCCTTCTAAAAGTAAATTCATTTATTTATTAATTAGATGATCATTTATTGAGCATCTGCTTTATGCTAGGCACCATGCTCAGGGCTGGGATTACAGGAAACTGCCCTTACCTTTAGTGGAGAAGACAGACAAGTGAACAGTCTTGATTGAACAGTGTGATCAAGGATACAATAGAAGTATGTACAAGATGCTGGAGAATTCCAGTCTTAGGGGATCAGGGACGGTTTCCTGGATGAGGAACTGTCTAAGCAAAAGAATGGAGAGAAGTTTGGTAGACAAAGAGATGGGAAAAGTTTTGCAATGGAAATCCCTTGTGCAAAAGTCTGGAAGCTAGATAAAGCAGGGCAGCTTGTTGGAAATATAAATAGTTCAGTGAAGCCAAAGTGTAGAGTATGTGGGTGGGTAGGGGAGGGGAGTTGGGAGAGGAGAGGTGTGACAAGAAAGGAGATTCTAGAGGTGAGTAGAGCGCACAATTAGGAGTTGGACTTAACTCCAAACACCATCAGGAGCCACTGAAGGATTTTTAAGCAGCGGATTGATAAAACAAGGTTTACATTTAAAAAATATTTCAGTTTTCAAAAACAGACACATTCCCAGGGGGCATTATGTGAAGATGTATATTTTGGCAGGTTAATGAGAAGACCAGGTGAAATGAGGCAAAAGTCCCAGGGCTTTTAGCCACCTGGCAGTATAATGGCAGAGAAATGACTCATTGTGCTTTTTTATGGCTGTGTGCTGCTGAATCTTCTTGCATTCTCTGGCCGCCTCATCACTTAGCAGCTGCTTGTTTTTTTTGTTTTTTTTTTTGGCAATGATTTTCCTAATTTATTTATTTGTCTTAAGAGAACAGAAATTTATCATCTCACGGTTCTGGAGGCTAGTAGTCCAAATTCAGGGTTTTGGCAGGACCATGTTCTTTAGGAGGGTATTAGAGAAAGATCCTTCCTTGCCTCTCCCAGTTTCTGGTAGCCCCAGGTGTCCTTGGTTTGCAACTATAGCATCACTCCATCTCTGCCTCCCTTTTCACATGGACCTCGTCCTTCTGTGTGTCTTATCTCCCTTTTTTAAAAATAATATTTTATTGTGTTTTAGGTGAAAGTTTACCCAGCAAATTAGGTTCCCCTCTAACAATTTTTATACAAATTGTTCCATTGGTTACCATTTTTACAATGTGTCAGCATTCTCATTATTTCCATTCTGTTTGTTCTATTTCTATTGATCTAGCTTCCCTTCCCCTCTTTGACTTCTCCTCTTTGCTTTTGGGTAAATGTTGCCTGTTTGGTCTCATACAGTTAATTGTTTAAGGGAGCACATTACTCACATGTGATATTGGGTATTTTATAAGCCAATCTCCTATTTGACTGAAAGTTGACCTCTGGGAGTGGCTTTGGTTCCAATTTCAAAGGGTATCTTAGGGAGATAGTCTTGGGGGTTCCTCTAGTCTTCTCTGTTGGTCCAGTAAGCCTGACCATTTTTAGGAATTTGAGTTTTATTCTGCATTTTTCTCCTGTTCTATCTGGGACCTTCTATTGTGTCCCTGGTCAGAACGATTGGTGGTAGTAGTAGCCAGGCACCATCTAGTTCTTCTGGTCTCAGGTTAGAAGAGGCTGTGGTTCGTGTGGGCTGTTAGTCCTGTGGACTAGTTTTTTCTTTGAGCTTTTGATTTCCTTCATTCTCTTTTGCTTCATACAAGTAGAGACCAATAGCTGTATCACAAGCTTTTTAGACCCCAGACGCTACTCACCAAACTAGGATGTAGACCATTATCTTTGTGAACTATGTTATGCCAATTGACTGAGTTGTCCTCTGAGACTATGGTCCCAAGCCTTTTAACGCAGAAAACCAATCCTACAAGTTGTTTGGCTATGTCTAGGAAGCCTCTGTAACTGTGCTGGCTATGTGATTTGTTATGTATGTGGATATATATGCAGCACACACAAACATGTATATACATATGCCTACAGATACACCTATACATGCAGGTGCATTTACTTGCATATGCCTCTCTATACACATATATGTATCCATATCTACCTACGTAACCACACACATTTTTTTTGTTGTTTTTACTGTTGTTGCAAAATTGTATGTGTTATAGCATTTACCAGAATTGTTCCCTTTTCTTGTGTACTTCTAGTGTCTTTATTTACCTTGGTCAAGTTGTGCAGATTTCATTTTGGCCTTGCCTTTCCCATCACCAAAAGTAACAAGTGTCTACTATCTGGATTCCCCCTCCTTCTCCCTTCCATCCCTGGTAACCATCAAAAAACTTTGCTTTCTGGGTGTCTATCTATTCTTAACTTTTTATAATAGTGGGGCCATACGATATTTGTCTTTTTTTGTGATTGATTTATTTCACTCAGCATAATGTCCTCCAGATTCATTCATGTTATAAAATATTTCACAGACTCCTCATTATTCTTTGTAGTTACATGGTATTCCATTGTATGTATGTACCACAATTTGTTTATCCATTCATCTGTTGATGGGCACTTAGGTTGTTTCCATCTTTTTGCTGTTGTGAATAATGCAGCAATGAACATAGGTGTGCATATGTCTCTTGGTGTCACTGCTCTTGTATCTCTAGAATACATACCTGGGAAAGGGATTGCTGGATCATAAGGTATTTCTATTTCTAGCATTTTGAGGAAGTGCCCTACCATTTTCCATAGTTGTTGTACGGTTTTACAATCCCACTAGCAATGTATAAGAGTTCCAATTCCCCCACAACCTCATTTGCATTTGTTGTTTTCTGTTTTTTTTTTAATCATTGCCATTTTTTGCAGGGGTGGTATCTCATTGTAGTTTTGATTTGCAT
Organism: Dugong dugon; assembly: GCA_030035585.1. Classification (NCBI taxonomy): domain Eukaryota; kingdom Metazoa; phylum Chordata; class Mammalia; order Sirenia; family Dugongidae; genus Dugong; species Dugong dugon. The sequence continues at coordinate 125,749,888 of CM057462.1, read as the reverse complement.
CTCTCTAATGACCAATGATCATGAGCATCTTTTCATGTATTTTTTTTGGCTGCCTGAATGTCCTCTTTGGTGAAGGACCTGTTGCTTTCTTAACCAGAAGTGGAGCAGATTTGCAGGTCTATAAAAGAAGCAAAATTATTTGCCAATTTTATAGAAGGAGTAGTAACTGAGGGAAGAATGTATACTTTCAAAATGCACTAGTTCCCAAGGAAATGTTTCACTAACATACATGAAGGTGTTAAATAATGTTGAGCTTGGGACGCAGTTAGGGTCTCAGCCTTCTTCATTACATCACTGTAGCGAGCACTGATATGGTGGTAGCCTACCCAGAATGCATTTCTGCACTTCTGACATTGTACAGTTATCCATTGACCATACACACTGGCTAAAGTGACCCTTACCTCCAGTTCAAGTGGGGTTTATCTTGATTGGTCCGAGGGTCCCAGGGCAGGTACTAATCTCATGCCCACTTTGGGAAACCTGAGGTGGATAGGATGCTGTTTATTGAAGACCTGATAGATCTTCTGGGAATTGGGAAAAGTTAGATTGGAACTATTGGTGGTTCCAGCAAACCAAGCTATGGTAACAAAAATAATGGGGAAGAAAGGCCACTTTTAGTGTCTCAAAGAGGGCCTTGGGTGGATAAAGCACAGATTCTGACTCAGCAGATAGTGAAATGCCTGGGCTCTGTTCTAGAACTTGGATTGCTTTTCTGTGGGGTGGGATCCTTTAAATGGGTAGTCTTACTTCACTGTCCTTTTCCTCGCCTGTAGATGTTTGCCTCAAATTTGAGAGAAAGGAGATAAGAAACTCAGAGTGTGTTTATTTAATAAGAGAAATTTTAACACTGACAGTACTATAAACTATCAAACATATTGGGCCACTTTTGGGGGATTTTGATAAAAGAGTTATAACTTTGGTAGAAATTGAGACCTTCTCTGCTTCAGGGAGAACAGTGGGAGCAGCCAAGTGGAAGCTGGGCAATATTGGTGGCTAATGTGAAATTAGATGGACATCATTAATTAATTATTCAACAAACATTTATTGAACAGTGGTGAACAAAAAGATATGCTTTTTGCCTTAAAGGTGAAAGGTACATCTACTCTAATAGTGAAGACAGATAATAAAAAAGTGAGAAAAACAACAAAAACACAAGGATATATATAATTACAAATTGTGATTAACTCCTATGGAGAAGGAAGATCAGTACATAGGAGAGAATAGGGTAGTCAGTGTAGTCCTCTGGGAATAGATTTTACTCAAGCTGAGACCAGAGGATAGGAAGGAGGGGATGGGACAGAGTAGGGCAGGGGTAGGGAAAGCAACTGCCAGGTATAAGGAACAGGTTGTGCAAAGGTCCTGAGGCAGTAAATACTTAATGTGTTCAAGGCACAGATTTTTTATACAGGGTTCTTTTACCACATCATGTGAAAAGCATTGAACTTTACCCCAAGTCTAGTATTTTGCTAGGTATTTTGAGTCTAGTATTGTGCTACCAAATCCAAAACCAAACCTGTTGCTGTCGAGTCGATTCCGACTCATAGCCACAGGTATTTAATATATATAGGCTGGGATTGTTATAGACTGCTTGATGGTGGAGGCGGGTGAGACTGAATTTAGATGTGAAAAATGAGTGGGATTTAAATTGGTAGAGGGGAGAAGGTGGGAAACAATATGTGGAAAGATAAGGAGTAGAAATGAGCATTGTGTATTCGTGGGGCAGTAAAGAGAATACATTTCTGAAAGTGAGATTAGTAGGTAATACTGATTTAATTCTTCCTAGCTGAGGATTAATAAACAACAACCTGAGATTTACAGAATACCATAACTTCATCCATCCCCTTCTCAACTTACTACTTCTGTCCAAACACTCGAATTAATTAGACCAGCACAGTGATTCACAAAGAACAAATAAAGTCAATATCCTGTCTCTGAGACTCACTTTCAAAGCACAGGACTACTAAATTTTCAGTGGCAAATGTTCCTGGCCTGCATGGTTTCCTATCTTATAATCTATATGTGTTTTCACTGTGTGTGTTATAACATCACAGGCGTGTTACCGGGTTTTACACTGTTTGAACGTAGCACTAACGAATGGCGACTTCAGATGCTTTGCAGACACAGCTCATTCACTCTCACAGCTCCACAGAGGTAGTGGGGGGGCAGGTAGCATTGTCTGTATGGGATGAATGAGGAAGCTGAAGGGCAGAGAGGTTAAGTGACTTGTATAAGATCACACAAGGGGTCAGTAGCTGTGTGTGAATAGAACTCAACTTCCAAACTTTTCGTCCGAGGCTCTGTCCGCTAAGCCCCTTTTCCACTGCAGACAGTTCTGAACATTAGAGGAAAAAAGAAGTAGGTTTTAAGCATTCCAAATGGATAAATTAAAAAGTAAGATGGTTTATGAAAAAGGTTCATCTCATTTCACCTGAATGTTGCACAGTAGTTTTTTCTCCTCCTCCTTTTTTTAAAGCGTCAGACATCTTCAAGTCCCCAAATTGCAGTACATTGTAGGTAATGTGGGTAGTTAAAATTTTTGGAAGTTTAAGGCTGAAGAAATGAGGGACAAGTCTTAGATTTCCACACCTCTCTTTCCTTCCCTGTTCTACCCCTCTTTAAGAGAGCAGATGTCCTTGTGATCAGTCAATTCAGTGTGTAGACACTCACTATCAATGTCACCCTCAACATCACCCTGGCAGTTTTGCTGCTTCCAGATCAGCATTGTTTATAATATGCTACAACTTCAGAGGACCAAGAACTGTAGAAAAACGCCAAGTTTAAAGTTTTAGCACTGAAGGGGCATGTGCTGTTGTTTGCTTTGTCTTAGTATTTGGGCGCACAAGCAAGATATGTGGAAACTGACAGCTGTTCTTACTGCTTCTCCTCCTCCTTCTATCTCAACACTCAAAGCCAGGCAAGACTCGTGTGCACAAAGCCTTTTCGAACAATTTAGTCTGGGAGTTGAGTTTTGAGCACAGTTTTCCCTGAAATAATAACTTTCCCAGCAAGTTGTAAGTGTCTGAGAAGTAGTTTCAAATGGAAGCTGTGTCACTTCAGCCTAAGCTGTTACCCTACGGTTGTGCCACTCTACAGCTGGAATTTTTTTTTTTTTTAATCTTGACCCCGCATTTTCTTTAAATCTTGACCCTAGTGAGGAGTTCTAGTGAAATGGTGGATTGGTTTCTGCCCCACTAGAGAGAGACAATGAAATATAAGTTGTATTAAATTCAGAGAAATGGAGACCTATCCCATGTGGGGTTTTCTAGATAAATCTGCCTCTCCCATACACATTGTTAAGACAAACCCAGTGTTGTTATTCAATACCAAATCAAAGCTGACTCATGGAGAAAAATACTGTTTGATTCTATTTAGTCCACATTTCCCGCCCCACTTTAGGGTGTCTGCCTGTGCAGTTGGGGAGGTGGGTGTGTATAATACGGTCTGAATACATTCTTATAAGTATTAGAAGAAAGTATGGAAACGCAGAGACCTTCGTGACCCCCAGAGCCCTCTGTTAATCACTGGTGTTTGTTGTAGGAGGAAGGCAAACATAAGCATAGAAGTATTATTGAACAGAAACCCCTTCAAAAATGTCTCTGGGCTTTTGTTCTCGGGTTGCATAGCAGTAGGGGGCTCCCCTCCTCAGAAAGCATACTTATGCAAGTATTAAGAACTGGCTGAGATAAGAAGTAAAGCTTAAGAGACCTTCATCATTAGCTGCTAGTGGTAGAGATTAGTGATCCTACTCCAGGATTACAGATGGAAAGAGTGCCAGTGTTGGTTAATTGTTCATTAATGCTTGTAAAATAAGCCAGCTGGAGAAAAACTGACCATTGTCTGCTCTCTCAGAGTGAAACTAAATTGGATCTGCTCATCAATGGCAGTATTGATGTCAGAAAAAAAAAAAAAAAATAACACATGTAAACTGCCTCCCTATCTATCCTTCTCAATTTTAAATAATTAATTAAAAACTATTATCCTAATAAGCAATCATTGAATTGTCAATGTCTGCTTTCTAGCTGTGTTTAGCCTTTATCCCGACTAAAGACTCCTTCCTTTGCTCTTTTAGTTTTGCTCTGAAACAGAAAAATAATACTGACATATTGACATCCTAAGATGGCCTCACTATACAAATAAGCCTGTATGCTTTGTGTTTATAATTTGGAGATGCAGCAGACATGCTATTTAAAAATCCCAGAGAGCTTTAGGCCCTTCTTATTCCCTGCCTCCCTCTTTATTCCCTTCCCACCTGAACTCAAAATATTCCTTGCAGTGGTGAGGCTATCCATACCTCTCCTTCCACCTCCATGCACAGCAAGGTTAAATGATTTGCCCAAAGTCACATGCTGTCCAAGTCAGGGACAGAGCCAAGCACATTTGCCTTCTTTTGCCTTATTCTAGAAAATGTCATTCTAAGGTCAGAGATTATACGGTTAAGTGAATTAAAAAAAAAAAAGTAGGAAAAATGTAAAGATGTTTCCTTCATTCCTTTTATTTTAAGTCAGGGTTGGAGCTAGTTTATTTATTCAGGAAACATTTGTTGAGTTGCTACTATGTGCAGCTGAGACTCTGGGTGGTACAAATGGTTAATGCACTTGGCTGCTAATAGAAATTTTGGAAGTGCGTGTCCACCCAGAGGCACCTTGGAAGAAAGGCCTGGTGATCTACTTTGGGAAAATCAGCCATTGAAAACCCTATGGAGCACAGTTCTGCTCTGACACACATGGGGTCGCCATGAGTTGAAGTTGACTCCATGGCAGCTGGCACTATGTGCAATGCTAATGAACAAATAGACATGGTTCCTGCCTTTATTGAGCTTACAGTCTAGTAGGGAGACAGGCAATATGTTACAAATTTAAAAATGGGGATAAAGGTGCTGAAGGAAAAGCAGTGGGTGCAGTGAGGGGTGTCACAGAGGGACGTGATTTAGGTTTGGCAACAGGCAAAGCCCCTCTAAGGAGGCAGCATGTAAGAGGGTAGTAGATGGATGAGTGAGAGGTGGTCAGACAAAGACTGGGGAAAGGTGCATTCCAGGCAGATGCTGTAGCTTGTACAAAAACCCTGAAGTGAGAAAGAATCTCAGTGTGTTGGAGAAACTGAACAAAGGAGAGGACCCACTCTCAGAATTTGGAGAAAAATTCAAGTTAGCCATTCGCCGAGGTAACACTCTTGATGAGATAGTTCATAAATATGTGTTGCTGATGAGCCTGGGGGTTAGTGTCTAACAAGAAACACGGTCTGGCCCCTGCCTATCTCTGCTACATCATCTCCTACCACCTTTTTCTTTTCTTGTCATGCTGAAGCCACGTTAGCCTTCCTCGTATTTCTCTAACACAGGAAGGTTAACCCCAACTCACTGTTACTGCATTTGCCAGCCCCTCCACTCTCGTGCACATTTTAACGTGTGTGGACATGTCTCTTTGTTCATTCTTTCAGTCATTCATTCAACAAATATTTAATGAGTATTTGCTAGGTACCAGTTCCAGGCACGACGGGGTTACCAGGAAACAAGAGACTTAAAACCCCTTTCACTGTCAGCGCTAGTGTCAACCGCTCAGAGGCATATTCCCTTCCTGCTTGTTACATTGTCCTCTTTTATTAGTTTCAATGCAGGTTTCATATTCAGAGGTTGTCATATTTATTTGTTACATGTTTGCTCTCTGTTTCTCCCAAGAATGCAAGCACCATGAGGACAGGCACGATGTCCCTTATCTTCCTCATTGCATCTCCGGCACCCAGGACAGCGCCTGGTACACAGTGGGTACTCTGTAAATACTGAATCACCAAATATGCAGGAGGAAGAAACAAACAGATTAGAAGGCAGCTGGTGTACAGTGCAGGAAGCGAACTAACATTTGCTGAGCGCTTGCTGTGCTTCAAGAACTGCCAGTCCTTAACTGAGGGCCATGCTGGCACGCCATTGCCATGGTCTGTGCCACAGTGTTGTGCTAGCTTTTAAAACCCCGTTTTTCTTTTTTGGAGTCCTGATACATTAAAACAATTTACTGCTTTGGCTGAATTTTTTGTGTGGTTTACTTTATAAAAATGCACTTATGGAAACAATAAGCAAGACACTATCAAAACTTAAATGTTCCTCAGATTCATGGGTTAAATCGCGGTCATGCAGAATTTAAGGTCACTGTCACAGGAAACAACGCTGATATCTGCTAGACTGAAACGCAGAAGGTCCTTTTTATATATTGTGCTCTAGCATTTCATAGGTATTCATTCATTTATCCTTGAAGTACACAATCGAGGTGATTAGCTGCAGACTTACGTGATCATTCTTTCTCATTAATTGGAAAATTGTGATGCAGAGGTGACAAATGGCTGTTACACCATTTCAGGATAGACTTGATGTGGCAAGTTGCAGTTCTGCATCCGACCTCTGGCAGGCATTACCGGATGTGGTAGGTTGTTAGTACTAGTTATTCCAGCAAGCCCTAGAAGGTTAATTTGGTATCTATGGCTTCTTGTTTTCTTGTAGCTTCTTCTGGCTTGTTCTGTGGTTCCTGTTGATTCCTGATGTTTGCCTGCCTTCCTTCTGACTGGGAAAGCCTGAATGCATTCAGGTGCCACAGGTTACAGCAAGGCAGCAAACTAAAAACCAAGTAGGTACTCAGACAGAAATGAGTGCTAATCTTACCATCTTTGTTGTCCATGTTACACAGCTATTTGTGATATTGAGTTAGAAATATTTCAGGATAACGGACCAAGATCCAGAATCCTGTTTCAGGTTGGCCCCTTTCTGAGTACTTTGAGTTATAATTTTCAGTTGAAGTGTCTACTGTTTGCTAGTTGTGAATGGCAAACATGATTGCCAGAGACCCAGAAATATAAGATATTCCACCCACACCAGTACAGCTTATTGATTGCTTTGACTGAAATTGATTGTTTAGAGTGGTTCTATCAAAGTTTACATAAGGTTATTCAGAAACTTTCTTGGCATTAGGGTTGCAAGATGAAAAAAAGAGATTCTGCAGTTCAGGCCAAAAGGGGTCTGACTGAGAGAGGAAAAGAGAGAGAGGGAGAGCAAGAGAGACACCAAGTGTGGCCCCTAACCAGCAGGCTGAGATGGCTTCAGCTGGGAGGAAGAGGTTTGTCAGTAATGTGGCTTGGAGGGCTTGTGCAGGCCTTACAAATACAGGTTTTGGAAGAAAGTTTATCAGTCCTGACCCAGCTCCCATTGCCAGTGATGGTGGGGTTGCATAAGAGTCCAACAGGTTAAAAGTGGCACTGTGTATTGTTAGAATCAGTTTTAGCAAGTTATAGGGATGATCTTAACTCTCTACACCTTGCGTCTTAAAAACAGTTTTTAAAAAAGCTTTTCCTCACCTCTTTATAGCACTGACGAGCAAAATTCAGCTTGTGACCATCTAAATATATCAAATTCCCTATTGCATTGTCTAAGTTTTATTTTTATAGCTTTATAATACTGGTGAACAGAACTCAAGTGTCTACTTACTATCCACATTACTCCGTTCTTCACATTAGGCTCCTAAAGCAGAGAAGTGGTGAGGGGAGCTCTCTATAGGCAGAGACATAATGGGGGTCTGGCAAGTATGGTGGGTATTGCACCTGGGCATGTGGCACCACTGAGCAGTTTCTGTTAACCCGGTACGGCCAGCAGTGTTATCTGAAGAAAATGACACCTGTGGCAAGCACTGAAATTGTGCCCCTGTCTGAACATCTGACATCCCCCTTTTAGATAACTTTACCATAACAACAGCTCAAAAATACAAGTCAAGCTTGTTAATCTTTTAATTAACACATTACCACACTTAAGGAAGGATGTTGGGCCATACACCGAGGGCCAGTGCAATACCCTAGATATGCCGCTGTCTATAGGTAAATCTATGGATTCACTTGGTTTTCACCAATGTGTGTCAGCTAAACCTTTTTTCTCAGGAGATACTTTCAAGTAAAAAGTACTTTCAGCATACACCAACAAGTGATTAAAAAAAAAAAAAGAGAGACTAAATTCTGAAAGGTAAGATTTCCACATCTTAAAGCGTATTATATGCTTATGAGTTCATTAAGGTTCAGTGGCAGGTTTATTAGTTTTTCTGGGTTTTTTTTTTTGATGGTTTAATAAGGACTTTTCATCCTACCTTGTTTTGGGAATTAGTATGAAGGGTAAGAAATAGATTCCTTATTCACAAAGCCATTCTACCTTTATACCCTGAGGGAAAATATAGTTGTATAGTTAAGGTCTAAGAATCTCTGACACAATAAGTAGCAAGTGGCCATTCTTTCAATAATCTACACATTGTCATAAGACTTATCTTTAAAGCACAAACCAGGTCATATCATTTCTTTCCTTAAAAACAGCTTACTGACCCTCCATCACTAACAGAGCAAAATCCAAACAACTCACCCTAATGTAACCAGCTTATTAGATGGATTGGAACCATCAGGGAATAGCTTTATTTTTTCCCACCGCTGCCATTACCCAGAGTATATTTCGAGCACCTTCCATTGCTTTCTGTCACTTTTGTGTTTTTGAAAATCCTTTTTTTCAGTATTGATAGTTCCTGTCCAATATAACCCAGAACTTCCAGTTCTAATTTAATTTAAGCTTATCTCCTCTATTCAGCTAAGTCTGGGATCAGTAGTGGAGAAGGAAGTCATAGCCTTTCGTTTTTCTTGATCCAAGTTTTCCCCTCCCCTACAGCAAGATACAGATGTAAAAGAAGAGAGAAGAGGAAAAGGGTCCTCTGGAAATCATTATATTCTGTCATGGCAGCTTTCAAATGGTCAGTTCTATCTTTAGAGGCACACTTACGTCCTCTTTGGGAGACCCTGCGCGGCCCTCTGCCCTGTACTATTCCTTGACTTAGGAGATGATGACTCTCCTCAGTTCCTGCCTTCCCATGGTAGAATATGTGCTGCCTTTTCCTGGGATTCCCTCTTGCCAGCAGGAATTCCTCTTGGGCTGGGTCCATTAGATGTGACTAGAGCCAGGCTACCTTCTTTAACATCTGTTTAGTCCGTGGGAAAAGTTATACATCCTTGCCTTACCAAATGGGAATATTTGATTAACTGCCTACTTCTCTCTTCTTGCCTTGCCTTCCCTGGCAGCTCTAGCCAGCCTCAAGCAGGCACCAGCCTCTGTCTTCATCTTGTTACCCTCTTCCCCCATGCCCAACTCCTGGAGACGTGCCTGAGGCTTTCCCAAGAACTCTTGGGTTCTGCTCTGATAGCAGCCCTGGGAAGGGTTATTATCCAGTTCCTATCTCTAAACAAGCATCTGGCTTGGGTTTGAGAATGAAGTCTTTTTTCTTGCAGGTAATTCTAGGCCTTGTGAGTGTTCTCTTGGGGTCTCCTTTTCTTGCTTGGCTTGAGGTTGATGTGGGTGGGAGAGAAAATGTCACAGTACTCTCTTATTAATTCCCTCACTTCAAAGAATCTTTTTAATAAATTTCTGTCTATTATTATAGGCTGTTGATAGTGACATCAAAGACCTAGTCTGGCTACCACTGAAAAATTCCTCCAATAGGAAAAATTCCATTTCACATTCAATTCATTGCATTTAAAGTCCTTAGCAACTTCATTAGAACATTGCTTTCTTATAGTATCTCTGAACCACCTCTCCTGCCTCTTTTCATTTTCCCCTTTGATATGATTTGGCCATAACTCCCCTCTTACCTCTTCTCCCCTTTTTACAAATGTAAATGCTCTGTTTTTTTCCTGTCTCAGTGCCTTTGCCTCATCTTTGCTTGTTGAAGTTTTACTAATCCTTGAAGATCTTGCTCAAATGTCATCTGCCCCATAAAATCTCAGATCTGCCTAATCTAAATCAATCCTATCTATCCCTATACTTGCCTAGCACTTATTATTTCTATTATACCATTCACTGACGCCCTTTGTTAACATTGTAATGGTATTGTCATAGTATTCTTTGCATTAGATTAATTTGGTGTGTGTCTATCCCGTTAAATTCTAAATTTCTCTCCATTCATTCATTCAGTCATTCATTCAAAACTATTCACTTACCTTCTAAGCACCTGACAGTATGTTAAATGCTGGGGATAAAATGACGAGTAAAGCACAATCATTGACTTCAAGGAAGTTATTCTAGGAGGCAGACAGAACATAGACATGAAATCCTAGATGTCAATTCAAAGAAATAGACACTGGGGATTGATTAAAAGATAAACTACCCAAAAGTCTCTTCCCTGAAGGGGCTCACAGTTTTAACACTTCAAGAATTAAACACTTGACACAGAGAAAATATTCATCCATTCATTTATCCCACAGTTTCATTTCACATCTTCTATGTATCAGGCATAGGGGTGGGTACTGAGAATATAGCAGTGAACAAGACAGCTCTATGTTCTCATAGAGCTTCAACGATAACAAAGAAAAGAAGTAACAACAATTGTGCATAATGAGTTTATGAAAGGGTAAGTGTAGGGTATTAAAAAAGGCCTAATCTAGTTTAGGGGTCAGGAAAGACACTTAAATATGCTGTTGAATTTGCATTTCTTGATAAAGATCTCTTTAGGACTTCCAGAGAATTGTTGTAGGATTGGAAAATGAGTTTAACTTAATGTTGTTAGATACTTATTTACATAATTGTCTTATAATTGATCAACTTGCCAATTGTCTTCAGAAAGTGTTTGAAAATATCTGCACTGAATCAGAAGGGGTTATATCACAATACCCAGAAAGCTTTGATGTCATCTCATTTTAGTTAAGAAAAGTGAGTATGTTGATTAGCATAGGCATCACCCAGCTTCCATACTAAGCAATCTAATCTGAGCCGAACAGCCTATATGGATTGTTGATTAAAAAAAAAAAAAAAAAGTATCCTTGTAGTACTCATAGATTTATACAGAATCTTGCCAGTAGTAGGTCCTCAGTAAGTACGTCAACTGTAATTCACTCTTGATTCCAATAACTCCCCAGTGTTATAAAAGTGGAAACTTATCCCTTCTACTGATGAGGAGCTTTCATGGAAAGTGATGGAATAATATCAAGAATAATTTTGACAGAAAATGAAAATGCTTAGATATGTCAAAGTGCTTAGGTGCTTATTTTAATTTTGATAACTAATTTATAGACAAGTAAGCTCCTGTATAGATTACAGCCTAGAAAACTCTATGGGGCAGTTCTGCTCTGTCACATGGAGTTGCCAAGAGTTGAAATGGACCCCATGATGACAACAACAACAAAGGAAAGCATATATAGGTATACCTGTGCATGCTCTTGTGCCCACGAGGCAGGGGTTGATATCATGCAGAACATTTCATTGTTCAAAGTATGAACGTCTTTAGTGGGTGCATCTGACAATACTCCAAATCTATAAACTCTCACCAAGAATGAATATGTTTCCAGATGTCTTACCATAAATGGCAAGAGTGAGGAGTTTCCATTAAGAATAAAATTATTTTCTATGGGTTCTCAGAAACTTTTCAGCATTGACTCGGATGTGGTGGTAGGAAACATTAATTACAAAAATGTTTTCTTCTCTGAAATGAAAGCTTTCGTCTTTTAAAGTAACCATTCTTTTGTACACTCTTAGTCAAATCCACAAGTCCATTTCAGAAATAATCTTCATGAACAACAGCAAAAGAAATAGTTAGAGGAACTCAATAGTCTCTCAAGGAGAGTTTACCTCTGACTTTCCTAGCATGCATATGAATGACTCTACTGGGATGACTTTGATAAATAACAGTTTCTTGAAGTATTTTCTGAGGAACACTGGGTCTGTGGAATATTAACAGGTGCTATACTTTCCCCTAAAAAGATTCCTTGGTCAAATTAATTTTGGAGACACTGTTAAAAAAGTAAAACGTATGTATTTACCGTGGGACTTCTTAGGGCCTTTTAAATCTAACGTGCTTTGTGAATCTTCAAGTGTTTTGATAGCATGGAGCATTTCCTAAACATATAGCAACATGGAGTCCTGTGATGATATCATAGGACCAGTGTTCCGAAGCACACACTTTGCAGTAAGTCTATTCCATTTCTTATCTCTAAGATAACCGGTATTTCATCTGAATTTACTCTAGTTGGGGACTTAAAGTAAGGAAATGCTAGCTAACAGAGAATGCTAGGCATCAGTTACTGCCGGTAAATAAGCAATTGCCAGTCTCTCAGGCAACTCCATTTCACTGTGCTAGGCACTGAGGATAAAAATAAACAACACACCCTCTCTGTATGTAAGGAGATTATGGTCTAATTTGGTAAACAGATGCAAAACCCAACCATTTCAATGTAGTGCTGTAATTGCAGGAGAGAGGCATGAACCTGATAGAATGGAAGCCCAGAGTAGGGGCACTTAGCCAGTCCTGAGCATTCATTTAAGGCCTCCTGGAGGAAATAATGTGCCAGTGTTGACACTTAAAGAAAGAGCAGGAGTTAACCTTGTTGGGGGTAGAGGGAGGTGGCTTTCAGGTGGAACATCATGACCCTGTAAGCATAGGTGAGGGAAATTGGGGAACTTAAGTATTTTGTTTTCCATGTTACGGAGAGAGGAATGTAAAGAAAGGTGCCTCTTTGGAAGAAGTGTCCCTGGGTGGTGCAAATAGTTAACATACTTTACTGTTAACAAAAAGGTTGATGGTTCAAGTTCACCCAGAGGTGCCTCAGAAAAAAGACCTGGCAATCTACTTCTGAAAAATCAGCCAGTGAAAACCCTATAGAGCACTGTTCTACTCTGACACACATGGGGTTGCCATGAGTTAAAATCAACGTTACGGCAACTGGTGGGAAGAAGAGACTGTGATATTGGGAGCAGGGTTGAGCTGAGACAGTGTTTGGGATACAGCATAACCACTTTACTCACCTACATAGATGACTCTGAGGACACGACTAGCATCAGCCTTGGGGATGACCTTTAGATGGAGGACAGCTTTTTATTACATCAAAGCAAAGCACGTCTGAAAGTGCCTCAAATAACTAAATTTGGGTCTGTGACAAAAAAGAAAAAGAACAGTGATGGTCTTCTAAAGCAGAGACGGGACTTCTGAGAGGAAGATCACGCCTTTCACTCTCCCTCATTATACTCTAGCTGGCGGACTGAGAGGAGCAATGTTTCTCTATGTAGCAGCTCATTAGCAAAAGAAGAACTCTGACATTAGTTAAAATGTTGATAGATGTGACAGGTGGTGTGAAGACAAGATGGTGTTGTCAAATTGGAGTGGGAGCCCTCTAGCCTCGTGCCTTGCCTTATAGAACCAGTTTATGCGGCATATATTAAACTGCTAAAAAGAGTCTTTGTTGAGTAAGACATCCTGGGAAAAGACAGATGATTATTTTGTGGACTGAACCAAGCTATGATTTTCTGTGTAAAAAAAGGTATCTTCTGCTTAGTGCTTATAAATATCCAAATACATTGTTTGACTTTATCTTAGGCCCTTTTGGTTATATTTAGCTGAGGGTGTTCTCACTTATCCCCATTTTAACTTATCTCAAAACTCTCTCTATTTGATCCTTTCCCTTTGCTGAAAAATGTGCCTAGAGCTCCTTTACTGGGGGGGGGGGGGGGGGGGGGGGCCAAAACCAAAATAGCGATAGTAAGAAAATCTCCCCCAATCCAAGAATCCTTTTGAGTTCTTGGGCAATCTATTTATTTCATCACTGCACTCCTGGCTATGAAACATTTGTTCACTGATCACCATTTCCAAACCACCTGCTCATTCTTTAGACATTTGCAATGTGGTTTTAGTTTCCAACACTGTAGGGAAATGACTCTCCCAAAGATCCTCAAGACTTCCTAGTAAGCAAGTTTGATAGGCTTTTTTTTTTTTTTTTTTAGTGTTCGTTTTCCTTAATCTCTCCAAGTAGGCAGTACTACTATTTTTTTTGTTTTTGGACATTTTATTGTGCTTTAGGTGAAGGTTTATACAGCAAATTAGCTTCCCATTCAATAGTTTATACAGAGATTGTTCTGTGACATTGGTTGCAATTCCCGAAATGTGTCAGCAATCTCCCCTTTACCATCTGAGTTCCCCATTTCCATTCATTTGTTTTTTTCTGCCCCTTCCTTTCTTCTCATCTTTGCTTTTGAGCAGATGTTGCCCATTTGGTTTCATATAGATGATCGTTCTAAGGAACACTTTCCTCAGAGGTGGTGTTTATTTTATAGGTCTGTTAATTATTTGGGCGAAAAGTGATTTCTGGGAGTGGCTTCAGTTCCTAGTTAGAAGGGTGTGTAAAGGTCATAGTCTTGGGGATTCCTCTTTATCAGACCAGTAAGTCTAGTTTTTTTTTTTTTTTTTATGAATTTGAATTTTGTTCTATACTTTTTTCCCACTCTAACTGGGACCTTCTATTGTGATCCTGGTCAGGGCGGTTGGTAGTGGTAGCCAGGCACCATCTAGTTCTTCTGGTCTCAAACTGGTGGAGGCTGTGTTTCGTGGTTCCTGTGGTCCATTAGTCCTTTGGACTGATTCCATCCTTGAGTCTTTAGTTTTCTTCATTCTCCTTTGTTCTGGATGTACTGTAGAATTCTTGAAACAGTCTACTCCTTTGTCTTTAGTGACATATACACACACACCTGGTTTTCCTTGTAAGGAATTGGTAGGAATCCTAGATCTGCCACTATGAGAATTTCGCTTTCGCTACAAACTGCACTATAAAAGGCTCAAGGTGGGCAAGCCCCACCTGTATTACTAACTTAATAGCAAGGATCAGCATGAATCTAATTCCCAACTGGAAGCGGATCCAGGCCCGACTTTCCCACTTTTCCACTCCTTGTTGCCAGCCACTTCTGTGACAAATCCTCTATCTAGCCCTATCCATCTGGAGTTAGATCTGCCCTCATCCCCGACTATCCTATGCCGGGTCAAAACATCCCTGGCGTCCTAAGGCCTAGTCACTGGGGAGCAACCATAGGCTCAGGAGTCTGCACAATTCCCTGAACTTCAGACCAGCTGGCCTCCCTCTCTCTCACTAGTCCCCTGGGACTAGATCACAAGTTAGAAAGACTCTACCCTTCTTTCACTGACTGCCCATACAGCCTTTCCCTATCACCCAGCCACCCAGAGGTGGGTCTACACAAATCGACTCTGTACTGCCAGCCCTTCCGCGTTCATTAATTCTCTTGATGTCAATATCCCACTGTCAACACAAAATTAGTGTATCCAAATGAACTCAAATCTCTTCTCCCAAACTTGCCTTTCTCTTATGTCTCTTATTTCTGTTGATAACACTATCATTTCCCTAATCCCTCAGGTTCAAAATCTCAATATTGTCATTGATTCCTTCCTGTCTTTTGCCACATCCCATCAATTGTCAGATTCCATAGATATCAACTCTGCATCTCTCAAACCCTTTCTTTCCAATTCACCTGTCATTATCCTGTTCTAGACCTTCATTATCACTGCTGTTGTAGTTGTTCCTTAGCTAGTCTCCTTGCTTTCACTATTTCCCCACTCCATCAAAGTATGCATAAATAAATTTTAGTACTGTATAGTGTTGGTCTTATCTGCCACCCTCTGTACGAAAACCTTCCCTGGTTCTTCATTGCCTAAGGAATCCAGATTCTTTATTTAAAGCCTTTCCTGATCGGACTCCAAATCAAATTTCCAGTCTCATTTTCAACTTGTTGTATTGCTGCATTCAAGCTGAGCTACTTTTTGTCCTCCAGGTGCTTTCTTTCTCTGGACCCTTGATTATACTGACTCTTTGGTCTGTGCGGCCCTTCTCTCTCCACCTGTATCTAACTAAATTCTACTTTTCTTCAGAAACCCAGCTCAGATGGGCCTTCTGCTTTGGAGAATCACAGAAGTCAACAATGATTTTATTGATCCCTCAACCAGAAGTAATGTCTTTCTCCTCTAAACTCACCTAGTACTTTTTCTGTGTTTATTTTATGGTACACCTACTACTTCTCACTGGATTATCTCATTATCCAACATCTTGCATTTACAACAACTTTGAAAAAGTCCTCAGGCGGTGCCTCCGAAGGTCTGTGCAGCCAGGCCCAGAGTGCCCTCCACGGGCCACCCCAAACAATGTATTGGAGGCCCAGGTGATGACTGGCCAAAGGGATACCTTCTTCCATTCGTCCTCGACATCTCAGTCCAGCAACGGAAGGCGCAGGCAACAGGGGTGTCGGCGAGAAGACACGAGGTTGCAGGGGGAAGGGGGAGGCCAGGGCAAGGGCCCAAAAGTGTTGGGGAGGTCAGTGAGGGAGGCGGGAAGTGGGAGAGAGGGAATGGGGCTGTGTGCAGGGCTACTGGCAGGGGTAGACAGAGGACAAGCAGGATCCAAGTCCAGGGCAAACAGTGGGAGGCTAGGTGTGGAGGACGACCGAGGTCCCCACCTAGGGCGGGTGGTGGACGACAAGCAACACCCAACCACCCCCCTCCAACCCCTGCAGGCTCCACGGTGGTGGGGAAGGCGTGGTGGGGAAGGGGGGCCCGCCACACCATGTGCAAACCGAAGCACTTTTGGGACACCCGATTGGCTGTGGGGGAACACTGGCCCAGAAGATGGGGCTCAACCCCAACTCTCTGCTAATGCTGGTTTCATATAACGACCCGGTCTTTGGAACCTAACCATGTCAATAAGTGACAAGTGGGTGTACTTAGCATGCCATGCATGGATAGCCAATGAATGAATTTATATGTATTAAGTTGTGGATGTGGAAGATGAGTTACTAGGGACTCAATTGTTACATGTATACACATTAGGCCAGGGGTTGCCAAGATATGACTTGGGGTTCAAATCTGGCCCATGGCCTGTTTTTGTATAGCCCATGAGATAAGAATGTTTTTATATTTTTAAAAGGTTGAAAGAACAATCCAAAGAAGAATATTTTGTGATACATGAAAATTAAATGAAATCTAAATTTCAAAGTCCATAAATAGAAGTTGACTGGAACATAGCCATGCTTATTTATCTACGTATTGTCTATGACTACTTTCGTGCTACAAAGGCAGAGTAATTGGCAGAGACAGTCTGACCATGAAGCCTGAAATATTTTCTATTTGGTCCCTGACAGAAAAAGTTTGCCCAGCCTTACCTTAGGCCATAGTTTTAATCCTTTAATTTAAAGGCCTAGTGTAGCATTTCAGGTGGACTGCAAGTCAGTAACAGGAGACCCATGCCCTAGTGCCATTTCTGATTTATTTAGGCAGTGGTTTAGAACTTAACAGAAGTGAGAGGGATACATAGAGAAAACACTGCTGTTTGGGGGTTGTCTTCTTGCTCTAACAGGGAAAACTGCTCATAGTAACTCTCTCTACACAGATTTGTGCTCCTGGAGTTGAGAAAATAGCCAAATTTTTGCTATGACATTGCCCTTTTATATGCAGGATTTACATCATCATTCTGGAAATCAATACGCTGCTGTATAAGGAAGTGTTTATAACCATAGAGCTCTCCTGGTTCTTGAACCAAACTCAGCATTAACAAGGCTGTATCCCAATTCACTGAAGAAAACAGAATCTGAGCCCAGACATCCCTGACAAAAATCTTTGCTGTCAGCTTTCCAGTGTCCTGGAGAGTGGTTCTCCCAAAGACCATCCCCCTGACTCGTATACGTATTCAAAATCCTTTAACTAAAGATTTTGATGCTGAATTTGGTCTGACGCCCCATAATCATGAACTGTACCTGAAAACTCCAATTCTTTCTTATTTCTTAGCTTGCACTTGTGACACTGGGGGCATATAGGTTACTCTCTAAAAAAGAAAGCAGAAGTCTAACTTATTAGTGAGGGTTTTTGGTTGCACCCCACATAATTCACTCTGGCAACAGAAGCAGAGAGAGATTTGTTAAAACATATGAGGTATCTCACTGACTGTCTGGGAGGTGAAGTGCAGGGGAGGAGGAGAACTATGCAGCCTGGAAGCATGCCCAGCCACATTGTGGACACCGTGTTCTAATAAAATACCATGGCAGTACTGCCCTCCATTTAGAACTGATTATTCTGAAATTGGATGCCAGAAGTTCTTCCACAGCCACCATGGAACAGTCAACACTTTTTCACAGTACTTGCTGGAAGATTGTATTTTCCCATGTATGGTCATCTCGTCATATTGCTTGCTTCTGCATTGAGGTTTGTAGAACCAATTTAGAACCATAGCTGCAGAGGAATCTGGGGAAGTGCAGTGTTTAGCTTTCCAGTTTCTGGAGTAGAAGAATGCAAACTAAAAGGAGGGGGAGTGAGTGGGATGAGTCTTAATTAAGCCAGTCTACTTATTTGCCACATCTAATAATTGGGATTCTTTGTTTACTTCCATCATTGTCATTATAATATCAAATACATAACTGTATAAAAGAGACTCACCCCAAAACTATCTCTGTTCTGTAGGCCTTTTAAATCAAGATGGATGAACATTAATATAGATAAACACATATAGAAGCCATGTAGGCAGATAGGAGAAATGTAGATTGTTGATAGATGATCTAACGTGGCCAAATATTAAGCACGTTTGCAAACTAGATTTAGAGACGGAGTTGGGAGGAATTTTTTTTTTTAACCCCTTCCTGGAATAGTTTTGGAAGAAACATCTTTGGAGGCAGTGGGATTTCAGGAACTGTTTGAATAAGGGAAAAGTATGCTAGAGAAAATGGAGGAGGTATATGAAAGAACGGAGCACATACAACAAGCAGAACTCAGAAGAAGACTCAAAGGCTGGAGATGGAGAGTCAAGTCTTGGCCTATGAGGAGCAGTGGGAAAAGGGTGTAAATAGAATGGTTTAAGGGAAGCTTAGTTCTTTTAAATTCCTTTGAAGCATCCACACTACCTATCCTGTCTGCAAACTGGATCAAGTCACTTAATCTTGCAGGGATGAGTACTGTAGTAGTTAAGAGGGGTAACGTTAATATGTTATAAACATTTCTCACAGATGCCCATTGAAGCAGCTCTGTGGGTTTGGTCTTTACTGTGCTTTGAGATATTTGTGCTTGTTCAGTTTTGCCACCTGATGGTATGGAACAGAGCATGATTTCATCACATACCAGCTACTCTTTAGCACTGTCTTTTTCAGACTTCACAGCCATATTTATTAAGCTCTTCTCTATGGATATCTACATCAACATTTTAGCTGATCATGTTCAAGACAACGAGGGCAGTTTGAGCTCCATCTCTTGTTAGATGCCAGTTGGTGATAGTTGAGCTTTCAGCATGCCTGTAAGTGTAACAACAGCAGTGAAGCAAGTTATGTAGCAGATGTACTATAGACGTGCTGTGTTTATTTTGTTCTGGACCTATTCTTTAAGTAAATCACAAAGGTACCCTTCTTAAATAGCATCCCACTGAGAACTGATAAAATGTGCCATTTCTTTTCCCAGAATAGGTAAATCAGAGCACCTTCTCAAGTCCCTGTGTTTTCATAACTTTTTCCCATAACACTTACTCTTCAGTAATTTTTGTTTTTGTGTATTTTTTCTGATTTTGCAGTTTCTTTTGTTCTGGATGATTTTAAGTCTAAGATGGGTTGTGAAGAGTAATTTAAAATGAGGTTCATGGACAAGCTGCCAGCCCGTAACCTGTTTGTTACTTATCTAAGGAGCTTGTTCCAGAATATAAATCAACTGGGTCACTAAGCACACTGTTTACTTCAACTGACATTTTTTTTTTTTTTTTTTGGTTATAAAACTTTCTCAGTGAAGGAAGCAGTTCACTGATTTACATTTTTGTGCAAGTTCCTTATCTTGTTGCAGACTGACATTTTGAGTAGCAGTGGATGTAATGTAAATTTGTTGCTTTCCAGAATTTTCTACAGAAGTTAAGATATTATGAATATGGAATAACAATTTAGAACCAATAATAGTTACATTAATTACTTTGGACTCTGACAAAGCATCATTTTCTTTTAAAAAGAACCCAATCTAAACTATTCCTCAGGGACAGTGGAATTAAAAGCCAGTGGAAGCTAGGTGTATTGAGTAAAGATATTGAGCCAAAGGCAGCCTATTAAGATCAGGGACTCTTATTTTCATTTTTGTACCCCTTGCCTAGCATAACACTTAATAGAGGTACTTGCAGAAGGTGGGTGCTCACTAAAAGCTTGTTGAATGGGACCATCTTTTCTCAAACTAAACTTTTTCAGTGTCTTGTTTGAAGAAATGTAAGCCACCAAATTTTCTGTGTTGTTTCTGAGGAATGTCGTTGAGCATGCAGTGACTTGAATCCCTGACACCTTTTCATCCATTGCTGGAGAAGACTCGGTGAGTCCTGTGGCCTTTGTAGAAGGCATCATTGGTCTCATCAGCCTCTCAATGTAAGGGAGACTTTTCATCAGAAAAAGTTTCAGTTTTCTTTTTCTAATGTTTAACTTCCAAGCAGGAATCACAGGTGCTCTTAACCCTGTGTTTTACACTTCCCTTCATGATTTTTTTTTTTTCACTTAATTTAAAATTAACAAGCTTGAGATTCTGAAAATTCTCCTTAAAAAACAAAAACAATACTCTATAGAGTGAAAAACAAAATAAAACAGAAGAAACCTAACAAAAGTAAAATAATCAATTGCAAGTTGGTGAACCTTTAAAGAGTATTCATTCAATTGAATAAACTGCAGTGAAATAACTTTTATCAAGCAAACTGGGTTAGGTGGTTAAAAGCAAGAAAAAAAATCCTAAAAACATACAGAGGGTAGCAGTTTATGTGTCAAGAAAAAACTGAGAGAATTTTTGAAGCTCTGATGTCTAGCAGGTAGCACTTAAATCATTTTTCTCCAAACTTCAGTCATAATACTTCAAAGAGTTATAGCCATAATACAAATTTTTAGACTAAGAAGTGGTGTTTGAAGTTATTTTATAGGATTTTGCTGTAAGGGCTCCAATTGATTTGTAGTAAGATAAAAGAAGAAAACTTTATTTTCGAAGCTTTGTCAGAAAAAGCTTACCTTCCATTGGTCATTCTGCCAATATGCCTGCAGGGCTTGATGATGTAGACACTGGTATTATATGCCTATATGAACTGAGCCGGGTTTATACCTCCTACTGTTTTTGTTATGGTTAAATCTGTCACAAAACTGGTGGTGATTTATTAAATGTTTAATGAAGTAAGACAAAAACTTCAATAACTACAAACAGAGAAGTAGAACATCACATTAAAATATAATAATACATATTGCATTTCTATTTTTCTTCCCAGTTTTCACTTGCCCAAAATGATAAGGGCACATTTGGACATCCAGACTGCGTAAAACTAATACTGAAAAGTCTCTACTCATGTTAACAAAGGTTATGCTTTAGGTTTTATGCTTTGCTTTCTTTTTCCTCTTTGTAAGAGAGAATGAAAAAAAAAAAAACCTCTGTTCTGAAAAAACAGAATATTCAGGCCTTTCTTATTAATAGCTTCTCCATTAGATTTTCTATTAATAGTACCCAAATATTCTGCTGTTCACGTAGAACTAGATGACTATTTTGAAGTGTGGAATTAAATGTGCTGCATCTATTTTATGGTATTCTATTTAAACATCGCCCTAATGAGCTCTCCTCAGTCCATAAATATGAAACAGCAAGACAATAAACAATCACAGATATGTCTGAAGTTTTGTCTCTTCAAAATTCTTTTTTTCACTCCATTGTAAAATTGTGGATGTCATTTTCATTGAAAACAGAAGGAGTTTTTATATTGTTCATCTACCTGCCTTTGTGTCCCAAGCTAATGTCCTTTTTTTTCTTTTTAGTGTGTGCGTGAGGGACAACTGCAATTTTCATTACATTTATATATATATATATATATATATATATATATATAATATACATTATATTATCACTCTTCTCTCTTCTCGATACATACCACTTCTCTCTTCAATTATCGACTGTCTCGTTATCTGACATTTTGCATTTATGACAATAGTAAAAAATCTACTACCTGACTATTTTGCACATTAACAATGCCAGTCTGGCAGTAACAAACACTGAGGTGCAAGGCTAGAGTAACACTGGCTGTGTTGGTTAAGGTTATGTGTCAGCTTGGCTGGGCCATGATTCTCAGTGGTTTGGCAGTTATATAATGATGTAGTTTGGCAGTTATGTAATGATGTAGTCATCCTTCATTTTGTGATCTGTTGTGGTTGTCCTCCATTTTCGCATAATGCCAATTTTTGCATAATGACCTGGTCTTTGGAACCTAATCAAGTCAATAAGTGAAGAGTGGGTGTGTATATTATCTATAACTCTAAATTATTTAATGGCTTTGCAGTATCAAGTGATTCTTTAGGTTTATTGATTCTGATTTACTTCATCTTTTTAATGGAAACTCATTGATTAAGTGAAGATGGAATTTTTAAAATGCAGAAATGTTGATTTTGTTATACGCATAAAGTTCCAATATGACTATGTGAACATCTTGTTTGCACTAAAATTTCTAAAAGGTTTTGCCACTTGTATTATCAGATATAGTCTGGCTTACTAGAGGGTCATTTCTCCATGGACTTGGTTGATATGAACTCACAGGATATAATCCTATAAAATAATTAAATGATTTATTTAGTAGACTGATGGCATAACGGTTGATCGGCTGAATTTTTCACTTTTTAATTGTCATCTGCCACATTTGATATATGTAGACTACCTAGTCTATGCAAGGGCATTCCACTGTGTGGATCATAACAAATTATAGATGACATTGCAAAGAATAGGAATTCCAGAACATTGTGCTCATGTGGAACCTGTACAAAGACCAAGAGGCAGTTGTTCGAACAGAACAAGGGGATACTGTGTGGTTTAAATCAGGAAAGGTGTGTGTCCGGGTTGTATTCTTTTACCATACTTATTCAGTCTGTATGCTGGACAAATAATCTGAGAAGCCAGACTATATGAAGAAGAATAGGGCATCAGGATTGGAGGAAGACTCATTAACAACCTGTGATATGCCGATGGCACAACCTTGCTTGCTGAAAGCAAAGAAGATTTGAAGCACTTACTGATGAAGATCAAAGACTACAGCCTTTCAGTATGAATTACACCTCAACATAAAGAAAACAAAAATCCTCACAACTGCACCAATAAGAAACATCTTAATAACTGGAGAAAATATTGAAGTTGTCAGGAATTTTATTTTATTTGGATCCACAAATGCCCATCAGAGCAGCAGTGAAGAAATCAAACAATGCATTGCATTGGGCAAATCAGCTACAAAACACATCTTTAAAGTGTTAAAAAGCAAAGATGTGACTTTGAGGATTAAGGTGTGCCTGACCCAAGCCATGGGATTTTCAGTCACCTCATATGCATGCAAAAGCTGGACAATGAATAAGGAAGACCGAAGAAGAATTGATACCTTTGAATTATGGTGTTGACAAAGAATACTGAATATATGGTGGACTGCCAGAAGAACGAACAGGTCTGCCTTGGAAGAAGTACAGCCAGAATGCTCCTTAGAAGCGAGGATGGCAAGACTTTGCCTCAGGTACTTTAGACATGTTATCAGGAGGGACCAGTCCCTGGAGAAGGACATAATGCTTGGTAAAGTAAAGGGGTTCAGCAAAAAAGACAAAGACCCTCAATGAGATGAATTGACACAGTGGCTGCAACAGCAGACTCAAACATAGCAATAATCGTGGGGATGGCACAGGACTGGGCAGTATTTTGTTCTGTTGTATATAGTGTCACTATGAGTCAGAACTGACTCGATGGCACCTAACAACAACAAGACTACATAGTGAATCTATATAGAAGTTTTAGCTTCCAGAGTTTTGCTTCATTCATTCATTCATTCATTCATTCATATTCATTCACAAAACATTAACTGAGTGCCTATTGTGCGTACCCTATAGAAAACTCTGGGGCAATAGCAATGAGAAAAACAGATAAAGCCCCTACCCCATGGAATTTACGCTCTAATTAAGGAAACAATGAAAGAAAACAAGAACAATAACAAGTTGTAATAAATTTTATGAAGGAACCATAGTGCTATTATAAAAACTGGACATTCTTCAAATCAATCAAATCAAGGCAACTCATGCCATATCATAACAGCTGATAATTGGATAGCAAAATGACTCATCATCTGATTGTTTCAGTTATCTTGTTGTTAGTTGCCATCAAGTCCTGTGTACAACCGAATAAACTGCTGCTCAGTCCTGTGCCATCTGCATGATCATGGGTATGGTCGTGTTTATTGTTTTGGCCACTGTGTATTTTGAGTGCCTTCTAACTTAGGAGGTCCATCTCCCAGCACTAGATAGGACAATATTCTGTTGTGATTCATAGTTTTTTCATTGGCTAATTTTTGAAAGTAGATTGCCAGTCCTTCCATCTTAATCTTTCTTGGTCCGGAGGCTCTGTGTTAACCTGTTTACTGTGGGTAACTCTACTGTATTTGAAGTCTTGGTGCCATAGCTTTCAACATCATAGCAACATGCAAGTCACCACAGTAAGACAAACTGACAGACTGGTTGTGGACAGTTATCTTAGTATATAAAATGAAATTAACCATGGGGTAATCAGACTGATTTATCACCTGTTGATCTAAGAACTATAAGTCTGGTTTATAAAAATTTTTTTTTTTTTTTTTGCATTTTTTGTGATTGCTTCTTGCCTGAGTTGCTATTTCTTGATATTTTTAAGGTTAACCATTTAAATGATTTGACTTAAGTAAAACTTGCTATTTTAAAATAAGAATTTGGACTTCTCACCATTTAAAGATGAATCTTGGAGGATATCCCTTTTAAGGTAATAATGAATTATTACGTGTATAGTCCTCTAATTCCTCCTAATGACAGAACTATTTACTATCTATAGATAGTTTGGATTTTATCTAGTATATTTAAATCAGTTAAAAAAAAAAAAAGTTGCCACGGAGTTGACTCTGACTCATGGCAACCCCATGTGTGTCAGGGTAGAGCTGTGCTCCATAGGCTTTTCAATGGCTGACTTTTCAGAAGTAGAAGGCCAGGCCTTTCTTCAGGAGCACCTTAGGTGGACTTGAACTTTTAACCTTTCAGTTAGCAGCCAAATGCGTTAACCATTTGCATCACCCAGGTTACCCTTAGTATATTTGTTGCTGTTAGCTGCCATTAAATTGGTTCCGGCTCATAACGACCCTGTGCACAACAGAACGGAACACTGCCCGATCCTGCACCATCCTTACACTCCTGGTTATGCCTGAGCCCATTGTTGCAGCTGCTGTGTCAATCCATCTCATTAAGGGTCTTCCTCTTTTTCGCTGACCCTCTACTTTACCAAGCATGATGTCTTTCTCTAGGGACTGGTCCCTTCTGATAAAGTGTCCAAATTAGGTGAGACATAATCTCATCATCCTTGCTTCTAAGGAGCATTCTAGCTGTACTTCTTCCAAGACTGGTATATTCAATATTCTTCACCAACACCACAATTCAAAGGCGTCAATTCTTCTTTGGTCTTCCTTATTCATTGTTCAGCTTTCACATGCATATGAGGTGATTGAAAACACCATGGCTTGGGTCGGGCACACCTTAGTCTTCAAGGTGACAGCTTTGCCTTTTAACACATTAAAGAGGTCTTTTGCAGCAGATTTGCCCAGTGCAGTGCGTTGTTTGATTTCTTCACTGCTACTTGCATGGGTGTTGGTTGTGGATCCAAGTAAAATGAAATCCTTCACAACTTCAATCTTTTCTCCATTTAGCATGATGTTGCTTATTGGTCCAGTTGTGAGGACTTTTGTTTTCTTTACGTTGAGGTGTAATCCATACTGAAGGCTGTAGTCTTTGATCTTCATCAGTAGGTGCTTCAAGTCCTCTTTACTTTCAGCAAGCAAGGTTAAATCTCACATTTGGAAACGTGCTTTGGCTGCAATGTTAGACAGTCAATTTGCATATCATCTTGAAGAAAAAAAGATAGAATAGGCAGAGCTTGTAACTCGGAGTTCCAAGGCCTCGTTCTTAGCACTGGTTTTGCTACAACTGTCTGTGAAACCATGAGGAAGCAAATTTGTTCAATTCAACAAATACTCGGCAAGAGTTTGTTTAGTAAAAGGCATTTGGA
The DNA here is from genome assembly GCA_030035585.1 of Dugong dugon. NCBI lineage: Eukaryota > Metazoa > Chordata > Mammalia > Sirenia > Dugongidae > Dugong > Dugong dugon. Next base: position 125,724,008 of record CM057462.1, on the reverse strand, counting down.
TCTTTTTTAAAAAATTGACCTGACCTTAGGGACATTGGAGCCCTGGTGGCGCAATGGTTAAGAGCTCAGGCTACTAACAGAAAGGTCGGCAGCTTGAGTTCACTAGCTGCTCTTTGGAAACCCTGTGGGCGGTTTTACTCTGTCCTATAGGGTCACTATGAGTTGGAATGGACTTGACGGCACTGGGTATGGTCTTTTTGGTTTTAAGGACAGTATCATTTACTATAAGGAAAAACCAATATTATTAATGATCTATTACATAATATGTATTATATATTAGTTATGATGTAAAATCAGTCATACAACTAGGCATTTATCATTTTTCAAATGATGTATAAATCATAGATGAGTAAATCTGACAAAAGCGCCACATAGGAGCTAGCGTGCAAAATAGGCATTGAGAGTAGATAAAATCTCAAGAATTAAAGACGGAAAAATGGAAGTTTCAGGAAGATAACTGACTCACCACGAGCAAAGAAATAGAAGCAGAAAAGTGTATATCAACTTCAGTGACCCAGAACTGTACACACCACAAAATAAAACATTTTTAACCTTTCTTCACCCAGAGTTATTTCAATATTCCCATTTTCCTCCTTGTGTGATCAGATTTAGAAAGTGCTTTTTTGAATTCTCTTCTGAGTCTAACTGTCCTGCACCAACGCAAGGGAGTATAGAATCAACTGTGATACAACGTGTTACACATAGGCGCTCAGGAAATATGTATCCAATAAATGAATAAAAGATCGAATCTCTGTTTCCTATCCCCTCTTCCCCTCCCTTCCAGTCTCTTCTCTAGCACTGAGAAATCAGCAGCTCAAGGGTCTGAGACACAAGAAAGTGATTGAAAAAAGCCATTTTAAAGCAGGACCTCTCAGGCTTGCGATCCCTATAGGAAGGTACCTAGTTTGTGGCAGCTTCTGGTTATGCTAAAGGAGGATTACCCTCTGGTTCCTGACATTGTTCTCAGGGAAGCTGAGAAAGTTTGCAGTTCATCACATCTCTTTTCCTTTTCACTGCCTGTGGCTACCGTGGACATAGTTAAGGGTGCCGCAGTGAAAGCAAGCTAGCCAAGGGGGAAAACAGAGCCAATTGTCTTGGAAGAGTTCAAATTCACTCATTTAAGAAAAAAGAGACCTCTTGCTTCCTGGAACTGCAGGGTGACTTTCACCTGGAATCTCATTTGGTCAGCTTAGCTCCATGCCCTCCATATATCGGACGGGATAATTCTGCACCGCCTCGATATAGCAGATGCATATGCCCAGGGAGGCCAATAGCGTTTTTAAAAATTGTATTTAGTAACACACTACAACAATGGTTTCAAAATTTTTAAAATCATTTTCATTTCCTTTTATTATTCCACTCAAAAATGGTTTTCACCACAGTTAATCAAATTCCTAAAAGAGTGGATTTAAGGAATTATAGACCTTGATGATGACGATCCCTAGCCTTGACATTCCTGTCAAGGCTCCTGTCCTGCCAGCATGCCACGGTGTTGCCAAAGAAGGCATTTGCTGTTTGCCCTCATTTCTGTGGGATTCTCACCAAGCACCACTGAGAACAGCTTATTCCTCCATTTCCTTTTCTGACAACACTGGGGATTTGAATGCATGCATTGCCAGATTTCCCCATACTGAGTGCCATACTCAGACAATTGGAGCTAAAGACACCCTTTTACATTATACTTTGGCACACATGATTGGTATCTGCAGGTACTTTTATGCCTTTTTAAGAGGCGAAATTTTAGAAAAGCATCACTGCTTTTAAATACTTTCTGCACTTCACAGATTCATCATAATAATCACCCAAATTGACAGATAGTAAAAATTTAACTTTACTTAGCAGCATGGAAGATAACACAGTGTGAATGGTTCCTCCAGATAAGCTGTAATTGTTTTGTTATACCCACATATTACCCTTCTCAGAAATGGAAAGAAAGCTGTAACAGGACAGCCGGTTGAGCTTGCTAAAGAGAAAAATGAAGCTTAATTTAAAAATCTATCTTTGCAATAAGGAAATTATATTTGTGTGTGTACTTCTTTTCTCACTGTGAAAAATATTAAGATAAATATTTCAATCATACTTTCATAATTATTTGCAAGCATGACAAATGGCATGCGGGGCTTCATTAGATAACCTACGTCACTGTATTTTATTTTGCCTATGTCAATAGGAACAGAAAATGGTTGACCAGCGATTTTGGAAAACCAGAGCTACATTATTCAAATCAGAAACATTCATTGCTGGAATAAGGATGCAAATGTATGCACCAGTTTTCTTCTTGCTTAGTCCACAGGACATCTAGTGGTAAACTGTGCAGTAACAGCAACTCGCTGAGACCCCTGTTAGTATTTTCCATTGCGGATCTTTTCTTTATCGCACTGCTGGAGGACAGAAAACTGGCCATCTGACCCAACTGCAGAGTTTTTAGGGAAGAGGAATACAATTTCATCAGTCATGTTTTAACAACGTAAATGACATCTCTGTAATTTCAGTGGAAAGAGGACTCTGAAAGAAGTTTCAACTACAGATTATCGTTAAAGCAACAAGTTTTGAATTTTGATAATGTTACATGATTCTCATGGATAACTTCTCTTTCCTAGACATTATGATGGACTTTATAAATGAACTCAGTTTTTAGATTGTTCCCAGAGTTTGTTTTCAAAATTTTCTACTCCTACTTGGGCAGGATTTTTTTTTTATAAGATAAAACAATAAATACGTTTATGTGTTACCAGTTATTTAGCTTTTGCTCTGAAATATCTATGAATATTGCCTTACAGATGTTCTCTTGGACATGTAGTTTTGGTATGTTATATGTAGCTAAAATGGAAACTCTAAGAAGTGAATCCCAGGCTGCAACAAACAGTATCCAACAGGCAAGGCATTTCCATCTGCACAAATGGCAAGAATTTGGTTTCCCAAATCGATTTCAGAAATCAATATGATCACATTCCTTGAAGAGCTTTTTAAACCAATATCTAAAATAATTATAGACATAAAATTATGAGGTGGCTATTAGTAGGTGAATTAGGTAATAATGAACGAGATGCCATAGGTTCGCATAGAGTTAGCACAATAGGATTTGTTTCAGCATGAAATGGAGTTGAGTGTTAAAAATTTAATCTTGATGTGCTAATATGCATGGGCATACCTTGTTAATTATTGCCAAAGGATTCTTTCTACTTCTGAACACTAACAAGTGAGCAACTCAGAAGTAGATCATGTTTTGTAGCTGTCCACAAAGATAAGTTTGACGAAATCTATGACACGTGAGAATTATGTAGCATGCTTTTATGAATACTTATGATTTATAAAAAAGTCACAAAAATTGTAATAGGATGCATTAATGTCTTAAATAAATTAAGTAGATACTATTTTCCGTTTTTTAAACTATTTTATTTTGAAACAAAAAAGTATACAAACTGTGTATAAAAATATATACCTACTACTATTGTTGCCTACTCAGTTCCTGTTATACCTTCACTGAGGGGAAAGCTCATTTGCTTTTGATATCCAGTAGCCTTGATTAAACTAGTGATTTTGGCTTGCAGAAATCGTGCTAAACATATGAAATATTAAATTAGATGTGCAAATAAAATTACTGAAGTAGCATCAAAATTTCTGAAATTTTGGTATCAACCACATCTATAAAACAAAAACTGTAGGAAAAACAAGTGTAATTATCCGCTTCATTATTTATAACTAATGTTAAATTAACAGCCAAGTGTGGAACAAAATGGTTCATTGGAGATGAAATAATTACTTGATCTTCTGTCTTGTGAAAATAAAACACTGAATTTCACAAACCCATTTTGGGTGAAATGGTATTTAAATGTTTTGTAGCAAATGGCTTCTGAGAACCATTCAGATTATGTTGCCTTGTGTATGTTATATAATATGTGAGGTATCAAATAGGACATTGTGGCATCATGTCAGGAGATGTGGTGTCGATACAGCTTGTTACTGGTGATGGTAACTTGGAATCAATTGGTGAAGGTGATGTCTGGCAGGTTTCTCCACTGTAAAGTTACTATTTTCCCTTTTTAATTAATAAATATCTTGTAGGAAGATACTCTGAGACTATGCAAATATTCAGTTACACTCCATACTTTTGCTCACTAATTTTAACACCCATTGATGATTCTTGCCTGTGACAATTATTTCTGCACTGTTTGCCTTATAGTAATTTTTTACTTCCATCATTTCTATTAATTTATTAATTTGAATTCTACATTCAGAAAGAGCTGTCCCTAGCAACAGAGGAAGAAGGAGAGTCAGGAACAGGTGGAGGATGTGGAATGTGTGGCTAATCACCTCCAAGACCAGCTGCCTCCTTTGCCACGAGACCAGAAGAACTGGCTGGTGCCCGGCTAACATTAGTGAACATTTTGATCAAAGATTCTATAGAAGAATCCTGATCAAAGGGGGAGAAATACAGAACAGAATTACAAATTCACACACACTACAGGGGAAGTCAGCACAATTGGACTAAACCAAAGCTAAGAAGTTTCCTAAATACAACCAAACACTTTGAGGGACAAAGTAGCAGGGGCAGGGGTCTGGGGACCATGCTTTCAGAGGACATCTAGGTCAATTGACATAACAAAGTTTATTAAGAAAATGTTCTGCATCTTACTTTGGTGAGTGGTGTCTGGGGTCTTAAAAGCTAGCAAGTGATCATCTAAGATACATCAGTTGGTCCCAACCTACCTGGAGTAAAGGAGAATGAAGAACACCAAAGTCACAAGGAAAAGTATTAGCCCAAGAGACAGAAAGGGCCACATAAACCAGAAACTACATCAGCCTGAGACCAGAAGAACTAGATGGTGCCTGGCTACCACCAATGACTGCCCTGACAGGGGACACAACAGAGAGTCCCTGATGGAGCAGGAGAAAAGTAGGGTACAGAACTGAAATTCTAGTAAAAAGACCAGACTTAATGGTCTGACTGAGACTTGAAAAACCCCAGAAAGCATGGCCCCTGGATTCTCTGTCAACCCAGAACTGAAACTATGGGACGTAAAATGATACTCATGAAGAGTGTGCTGCTTAGCTCAAGTAGATACATGAGACTAAATGGGCAGCTCCTGTCCGGGGGTGAGATGAGAAGGCAGAGAGGGTCAGGAGCTGGTTGAATGGACACAGGAAATCCAGGATGGAAAGGACGAGCGTGCTGTCCCAGTATAGGGAGAGCAACTAGGTTCACATAACAATGTATGTGTAAATTTTTGTATGAGAGACTAACTTGGATTGTAAACTTTCACTTAAAGTACAGCCATAAAATAAAAAAAGAATTTCAAATTTTTCTAGAATCCAGACTTCCTAGAGCCATGGAGGGTGGATGAACCCCTGAAACTTTTGCCCCAAGATAATCTTTAAACCTTAAGCCAAGCATATCCCCTGAAGTCTTCTTAAAACCAAACAATAGTTTAGCTTAACTAATAAAAAATGTCTGCCTTGAGCGTTATGCTTTTTTAAGAACTGTCTCTATGGGACTAATTGATAACAGCAACTCAAACAGTTAGCTAGGAACCTTAGGGGTCAGTGAATTTATGTTAATGGGGAAGGAACAACTCAGAAAAGGAGGGTGAGTGTGGTTGCACAACTTGAAGAATATAATAAGTGTCACTAAATGGTACATGTAGAAATTGCTGAATTGGTGTATGTTATGTTGTGCGTATTCTCAACAAAAAGAATAAATAAAATTTTTTAAAAGTCATTAAAAAAGAGATTGCCCCTTCTCATTTATATAGTATATATACATAGCCCCATGGATTCATGGATACTTATTTTATTCTATCTGCTGTGATTTAATGCTATCATTTATGTTGTTACAAGAGCCCATTTTAAAAACATCAAATAGCCTTCAATATACAAATTCAAAAAGTCAATAAAATCACTCTTCTAGAACCAATTAATACATTAGACTTGGAATGATGAGGCCTACTGGTATGTTCTGATCTAAATGTGCTGGTTGCTGAGGAAAATAAAAATAGTACAAGACAATCTGTGTCCTTGAGGAGTTAGCATTATAATTGGGACGACAGAAAGACACACTAAATATTACATTTATATAACAGCTCGAGACAACAATAGCAGGTTCGTCAAAAGACAGAGAAAAGGGGGAGTTACTGCTTGGGGGGCACTGAGTTTCTGTTAAGGGTGATGAAAAAATTTGGAAATGGATAGTGGTGATGGCGGCACAAATTGGCAAACGTAACTAATGTCACTGAATCGTGTGTGTAAAAATGGTTGAAGTGACAAACGCTTTGCTATATATATGTATTTTTTACCACAATAATACTAATAATAAAAAGACAATCGATATTTGGTTACAAAATGAGGCAGTAAACATTAAAATATTAAGGATGGAGTGAGCTGCCATGGCTTCTTTTGAAGAGCTGGCCATCAAGGGACAGTTCTGCAAAGGCCTGCTTCATGTTGCCCTGACCTGGAAGAAAATTATAAAGCAAACACTATAAAAAAAGGGAACAATATACCTCCTCATGCTTTCTTCTCTCTCACCATTTTCCTCATGGGTGACTTCTGAGTATTTATTTACGCATGTAAGTTTGACAAAATCTATTGACTAAATGTATAAAATCTCATAATCTTACTGGAGCTACCTCCTCTGCCTTATTTTATTTTATTTATGTGTTTAATTTTCTTCCTTAAACTCCACACCCCCATCTCATTCCAGGTATCTGGAACTTAATTTTCCAGACCCATCACATTTCAGTTCCTCTGCATGTAATGTTGCCACCGTTGGAGATGCCTCTCGGCATGGCTTTGGAAAATTGTTTCTCATCATTTGAAACTCATCTTAAAAACCACCAGCTCCTGATGTAGACTCACTTGCATTCTGTCCCAGAGCTTGTGTGGTTCTTTATTCAGGCATCTGTTTTAGGCCTTTCTATGCAGTTATAATTTACCTGCCTTGCAATATGCCTCCTCATTGCACTGAAACCTCACGGAGGGCAGTGACTCTGTCTGGTTCCATATTGTACATCAGCATCTACCTGGAACTGTGTCTGGAACAGAGTAGTAGATGCTTGGTAAATACTTGTTGAATGAGTCAATGAATGAATGCACAATTGAATAATGAAACATCGCACAAATATACAGGCAGTCCCTGGCTTATGGACGAGATCTGTTCATAAATCTGTCTTTAAGTTGACTATGTAGGTAAGTTGGGGCAGGTACTTAAGGTTCTTATTTAATGGCATTTAGTCAAATGTTTGTCTTAGTATATAGCGTATTAATTTTACCTTTATGTGCATATAAGGGAGCCCTGGAGGCGCAGTGGTTAAGAGTTTGGTGTTAAACAAAAGGTCAGCATTTGAATCTGTCAGCTGCTCCTTGGAAACCCTATGGGGGCAGTTCTAGTCTGTCCTATAGGGTCGCTATGAGTCGGAAATGACTTGATGGCAACGGGTTTTTAAGCGTATGAAACACTTAATAAACACTTCCAAACCATGCATTGTTTCCACGAGCATCACAAAGTAGTGCCTGCATTTGTTATTATGAACCATTGTGTGTATTTAACTCAAATTTTTAGTATAATAGGTTTTATGGTAGCCCATTCTTAAGTACAAGTTGTCCGCAAGTTGGACGTTCATAGCCTGGGGACTGCTCGCACCACATTCTTTCTTTTTGGCCCTCTTTCAATATAACTTCATGAACTGCCAATATTAAACATCACCTTTTTGGTATGAGGTGCTTTGCTTTAGAGCACACTGTAAGCTCATTGAGGACATTTATTTCTGCTTATGAATGTTAGGTCTGGAAGGGGTTAAACTGAGTATCCATACAGCCGCTATTCCTCAGTATTACAAGATCTGGCACAGGACGGGCTCTCCACATACTGAGAATGCCAGAAATGCATCCTCGTCTTTTTAAAACCATCCTGGATTGTGGAAAATCTGTGTTTTGAATTTAATACTTTAACCTCTGAAGTTAAAAATCAATAATTCAGTGATTAAAAAAAAATCAATGAATATGTGCACTGTATTTTGTAAAATAGTTGTGTCCTAATGTTCTATTACAATATTAAAGTTTTATATTTTCAAATTTAAATGCTTTTAGAGCCTACTCTAAGGGCTGCTGTTTTGTCAAGTGAAAAATTCTTTTCCAGTTGAAACTATTTAACTGGAGACAAATTTAGGATTTAAGCTTCCTTCTTAAAAACCAGGATTCCACAGGCTGTACCTAAAGGAAAACATTTTATTCTTGATTAGTTGGCCTGTTTTTGTTTTTCAAAACTAATGACTTTTTCATTCCTTAGGCTCAATAAAGAAGTAACAACACAACATGTAGATTTTAAACAACTTTAAGTACTCCAGGCACATACAATAATTAAACAAATTTATATATAACACATTAAAAAAACCAAACCCACTGCTGTCAAGTCGATTCCGACTCTTACCGACCCCATAGGGTTTCTGAGGCTGTAAATCTCTACAGAAGCAGACCACCACATCTGGTGGTTTTGAACCATCGCCCTTTTGGTTAGCAGTCGATCGCTTTAACCACTGCGCCACCATTACTCAACACATTTCAAGTACATTGATTGTTTTGTTGTTATATGTACTATTGAAGTTGTGTCAAAATATAAATTAAAAAAAAAGGAGTCTGCTCATTTATATGGCAACATTACAGAGGTTTCCAGCAAATAATCATGCTTAATACACTCATTAGAGAAAACTTGTAAAGCTTCTTTTTGCAGTTTACTGACCTAACCAGCTTTTAAAAGAAAATCAAACTATCCTCTTCAAATATTATACACAGGTCTATTTCTATAACTAGAAAGATCTGATGATTTCTCTCTAGCATATTGCCTTTGTACAGTTGTAGTTTTGAATCTAATGAATACCAATGGTGAGTTCACACAACAAGGAAACAATCTGTTTAATACATCTTGTCATAGAGGAATAGGTCTGCTCTGTTTAGGGACCAGATGCCATAGGTTGTGCTTGACACTTGAATGGAAGTTGTGTTTTTTATCAGCAGTTCATAAAAACTGTACTTTCTTAAAGATACAAAACTTTCATAGAAGCTGTATTTAGCTATCTCTGAGAGGCCTAGAGAGTGTCCGTGTGTCTCCTTATCTATTTGTATCCCAGCCCTCATGGTTACACTGTTCTGAGGAGGCTGAGTGAGTGTTGTATGAGAAAGTGTCTCTGAATCAGCCAAATCAAATACAAATGACTTCTGGCAATTTTCATCAGCACTGTATGCATCTCTGCTTCTATACTGAAGATTTGACTATGTAACTATTTTCCAGGGTAACTTGGGATGAACTGTTAATTGTAATGAAAGCCATGAACAAGAACTTTAAGAATTATAAAGGGAGAGCTAGTGTGTGTGTGTGTGTGTGTGTGTGTGTGTGTGTGTATGGATGTATGACTATATATCTATATGTAGATAGATATAAATTCTGTGTCTGGATAATTACAAATGGCATATACATGCATATATATACAAACGTAGTGACCCTATGTACAACAGAATGAAACACTGCCCAGTCCTGCTCAATTCTTACAAACGTTGCTATGTTTGAGCCCATTGTTGCAGCCACTGTGTCAGTCTATTTCATTTCATCGAGGGTCTTCCTCTTTTTCGCTGACCTTCTACTTTACCAAGCATGATGTCCTTCTTCAGGGACTGTTCCCTCCTGGTAGCATGTCCAAAGTATGTACAAGTCTCACCGTCCTTGCTTCTAAGGAGCATTCTGGCTGTACTTCTTCTAAGAGAGAATTGTTTGTTCTTCTGGCAGTCCATAGTATATTCAATATTCTTCGCCAACATCGTAATTCAAAGGTGTCATTTCTTCCTCAGTCTTCCTTATTCATTGTCCAGCTTTTGCATGCATATGAGGCGATTGAAAATACCATGGCTTGGGTCAGGTGCCAGGTACTCAAAGTGACACCTTTGCTTTTTAACACTTTAAAGAGGTCTTTTGCAGCACATCTGCCCAATGCAATACGTTGTTTGATTTCCTGTCTGCTGCTTCCATGGGTGTTGATTGTGGATCCAAGTAAAATGAAATTGTTGACAACTTCTATCTTTTCTCCATTTAGCATGATGTTGCTTATTGGTCCAGTTGTAAGGATTTTTGTTCTCTTTATATTGAGGTGTTATCCATAGTGCAGGCTGCAGTTTTTGATCTTCATCTTAAGTACTTCAAGTCCTCTTCACTTTCAGCGAGTAAGGTTGTGTCGTCTACGTATTGAAAGTTGTTAATGAGTCTTCCTCTAATCCCAATGTCCCATTCTTCTTCATACAGTCCAGCTTTTCGGGTTATTTGCTCAGCATACGGATTGAATAAGTGTGGTGAAAGGATACAACCCTGATGCACACTTTTCCTGACTTTAAACCACGAAGTATCCCCTTGTTCTGTTTAAATGACTGCATCTTGGTCTATGTACAGGTTTCTCATGAGCACAGTTAAGCGTTCTGGAATTCCCATTCTTCTCAATGTTATCCATAATTTGTTATGATCCACACAGTCGAATGCCTTTGCATAGTCAATAAAACACAGGTAAACATCTTTCTGGTATTCTCTACTTTCAGCCAAGAACCATCAGACATCAGCAATGATATCCCTCCTTCCACATCCTCTTCTGAATCTGGCTTGAATTTCTGGCAGTTCCCTGTCGATGTACTGCTGCAACTGCTTTTGAATGACTTTCAGTAAAAGTTTACTTGTGTGTAATATTAATGATATTGTTTGATAATTTCTGCATTCTGTTGGATATCCTTTCTTTGAAGAGGGCACAAATATAGATCTCTTCCAGTTGGTTGGCCAGGAAGCTGTCTTCCAAATTTCTTGACATAGACGAGTGAGCACCTCCATTGCTGCATCCCTTTGTTGAAACATCTCAGTTGGTATTCCATCAATTTCCAGGGCCTTGTTTTTCACCATTCCCGTCAGCACAACTTGGGCTTCTTCCTTCAGTACCATAGGTTCTTGATCACATGCTACCTCCTGAAATGGCTAAATGTCAAGCAATTCTTTTCGGCATAGTGACTCTGTGTATTCCTTCCATCTTCTTTTGATGCTTCCTGTGTCATTCAGTATTTTCCCTGTATAATCCTTCAGAATTGCAACTCAAGGCTTGAATTTTTTCCTCAGTTCGTCCAACTTGAGAAATGCTGAGCATGTTCTTCCTGTTTAGTTTTCTAACGGCAGGTCTTTGCATGTTTCATTATAATACTTTACTTGGTCTTCTCGAGCTGTCTTTTTAAATCTTCTGTTCAGCTCTTTTACTTCATCATTTCTTCCTTTCACTTTAGCTACTTGGCATTCAAGAACACGTTTCAGAGTCTCTTCTGACATCCATTTTGGTCTTTTCTTTCTTTCCTGTCTTTTTTGAACTTTTGCTTTCTGCATGTTTGCTGTCCTTGATGTTATTCCACAACTCATTGGGTCTTCAGTCATTAGTGTCCAGTGTTTCAAATCTGTTCTTGAGATGATCTCTAAATTCAGGTAGGATATACTCAAGGTCATATTTTGGCTCTCGTGGACTTCCTCTAATTTTCTTCAGCTTCAGCTTTAATTTGCATATGAGCAATTGGTGGTCTCTTCCGCAGTCGGCCCCTGGCCTAGTTCTGACTGATGATACTGAGCTTTTCCATTGTCTCTTTCCACAGAGGTAGTCGATTTAATTCCTGTCCATTCCATCTGGTAAGGTCCAAGTGTATAGTCACCGTTTACGTTGTTGAAAAAGGTATTTGTGATGAAGAAGTTGATAGTCTTGGCAAAATTCTATCATGCAACCTCTGGCATCATCTCTATCAACAAGGCCATATTTTCCAACTACCAATTCTTCTTCTTTGTTTCCAACTTTTGCATTCCAATCACCAGTCATTATCAGTGCATCTTAATTGAATGTTTGATCAATTTTATACCACAGAAGTTGGTGAAAATCTTCAATTTCTTCATCTTTGGCCTTAGTGATTGGTGTGCAAATTTGAATAATAGTCGTATTAACTGGTCTTCCTTGTAGGTGTATGGATATTATCCTATCACTGACAGCGTTGTACTTCAGGTTAGATCTTAAAATGTTCTTTTTGACAATGAATGCAAAGCCATTCCTCTTTGTCATTCCCAGCATAGTAGATCATATGATTGTCTGATTGAAAATGGCCAATACCAGTCCATTTCAGCTCACTGATGATATTGATCTTTATGTGGTCCATTTCATGTTTGACAGCTTCCAATTTTCCCATATTCATACTTCGTACATTCCGTGCTCCAATTATTAATGGACTTTTGCAGCTGTTTCTTCTTATTTTGAGTCATGCCACCTCAGCAAATAAAGGTCCCAAATGCTTGACTCATTGAGGTTGACTCTACTTTGAGGAGACAGCTCTTCCCCCATCATATTTTGTGTGCCTTCCAACCTGAGGAGCTCATCTTCTGGCACTATACCAGACAGCATCCCACTGCTATTTGTAAGGTTTTCACTGGCCAGTTTTTTTAGCAGCAGACCTCCAGTCCTTCTTCCTAGTCTGTCTTAGTCTGGAAGCTCTACTGAAACCCGTCTACCATGTTTGACCTTGCTGATATATGAAATACTGGTGGCATAGCTTCCAGCACCACAGCAGCATGCAGGCCACCACAGTAGGACAAACTGACAAACACATGGTGTATACATATATCTAAACACACACACACACACACACATATATATATACAAACCAAACTCGTTGCTGTCGAGTCAATTCCAACTCATGGCCACTCCATGTAGAACTTCTCTATATGGTTTTCTTGGCTGCAGTCTTTACAGAAGCGGATTGCCAGACCTTTTTGCTGTGATTCTACTGGGTAGATTTGAACTGCCACACTTTAGTAGTCAATGGCAAACTGCTTGCAATGCCCAGGGACTTCAATATATGTATACATACATAAATAACATATATGTTATTGTAGTTTTTTTTTTTAAAGGACCTACTATGTTGTTATTGTTAGTTGCTGTCAAGTTGATTCTGACATGCTAAAAATATGTACACTACACAGTCCTCACAGACTCTTCCTTCAGATAACCTCGTCTATTTAGGCTGGGGATGGTGAATGGGACAGGCACATAAAGTGTATTCTGTCTCCAGACTATAAATAGACATCTTGCCAAAATTCCTCTCACTCTTCCACCCCCTGACCTATGGGTTTTAAGACACAAGACTGCTGGAATTTCCACCCTGTCACCTCATCTACAGATTTTGGACTTGCCAGCTCCTATAATCGCATGAGTTGATTCCTCAAAAATAAATCTCTCTCTCTCTCTCCAACTCAGAGCAACCCTATGCCCTATGTATAACAGAATAAAATGTTGCCCAATCCAGCACCATCCACAAAAATAGTAGATATGTTTGAGCCCATTGTTGCAGCCACTATGTCAATCCATCTCATTGAGGGTCTTCCTCTTTTTCACAGACTCTCTACCAAGCATGTTGTCCTTCTCCAGGGATTGGTCCCTTGTATAACATGCCCAGAGTAAACAAGATGAAGTCTCGCCATCCTAGCTTCTAAGTAGTATTCTGGTTGTACTTCATATATATCTATCTCTTCATATGTGAAGAAGAACACGGCATCAGGATTGAAGGCATAACTCAAGCTGAAAGGACTGAAGAAAAAATTCAAGCCTCAAGTTGCAATTTTGAAGGATTCTATGGGCAAAATGGAAATGCTGGTGGCATAGTAGTTAAGTGCTATGGCTGCTAACCAAAGGGTTGGCAGTTTGAATCCACCAGACACTCCTTGGAAACTCTATGAGGCAGTTCTACAGTGTCCTATAGGGTCACTGTGAGTCGGAATCAACTCCACGGCCACAGGTAATGGGTATAGGCAAAATACTGACTGACGCAGGAGGCATCAAAAGCAGATGGAAAGAATACACAGAGTCACTGTACCAAAAAGAACTGGTCAACGTTCAGCCATTTCAGGAGGTAGCATATGATCAAGAACTGATGGTACTGAAGGAAGAGGTCCAAGTTGCACCGAAGGCATTGGTGAAAAAACAAGGCTCCAGAAATTGATGGAATACCCATTGAGATGTTTCAACAAATGGATGCAGCGCTAGAAGTGCTCACTCATCTATGCCAAGAAATTTGGAAGACAGCTACCTGGCCAATGGACTGGAAGAGATCCATATCTTTGCTCATTCCAAAGGAAAGTGATCCAACAGAATGCAGAAATTATCGAACAATATCATTAATATCACAAGCAAGTAAACTTTTGCTGAAGATCATTCAAAAGCGGTTGTAGCAGTACATTGACAAGGAACTGCCAGAAATTCAAGGTGGATTCAGAAGAGGACATGGAGCAAGGGATATTATTGCTGATGTCAGATGGCTCTTGGCTGAAAGCATAGAATACCAGAAAGATGTTTATCTATGTTTTATTGACTATGCAAAGGCATTCAACTGTGTGGATCATAACAAACTATGGATAACATTATGAGGAATGGGGATTCCAGAACACTTAATTGTCTCACATGGAACCTGTACATAGACAAGCGGCAGTTGTTCAAACAGAGCAAGGGGATACTGCATTTTTTTGAATCAAGAAAGGTGTGCATCAGGGTTGCATCCTTCCACTATACTTATTCAATCTGTGTGCTGAACAAATAATCCGAGAAGCTGGACTGTATGAAGAAGAACGTGGCATCAGGATTGGTGGAAGACTTATTAACAACCTGCAATATGCAGATTACACAATCTTCCTTGCTGAAGTTGAGGAGGACTAGAAGCACTTACTGATGAAGATCAAAGCCTTCAGTATGGATTACACCTCAACATAAAGAGAACAAAAAATCCTCACAATTGGACCAATAAGCAACATCATGATAAACGGAGAAAAGTGAAGTTGTCAAGGATTTCGTTTTACTTGGATCCACAGTCAACACCCATGGACGCAGCAGTCAGGAAATCACATGACGATTGCACTGGGTGAATCTGCAAAAGACCTTTTTAAAGTGTTAAAAAGCAAAGATGTCACTTTGAGGACTAAGGTGCACCTGACCCAAGCCATGGTATTTTCAGTTGCCTCATATGCATATGAAAGCTGGACAATGAATAAGGAAGACTGAGGAAGAATCAGTGCATTTGAATTATGATGTTGGTGAAGAATATTGAATATACCATGGACTGCCAGAAGAATGAATAAATCTATTTTGGAAGAAGTACAGCCAGAATGCTCCTTAGAAACAAGGATAGTGAGACTTTGTCTAACATAATTTGGACATGTTATCAGGAGGGACCAGTCCCTGGAGAAGGACATCATGCTTGGGAAAGTAGAGGGTCAGCGAAAAAGAGGAAGACCCTCAATGAGATGGATTGACACAGTGGCTACAACAATGGGCTCAAACATAGCAAAGGTTGTGAGGATGGCACAGGACCAGGCAGTGTTTCGTTCTGTTGTGCATAGGGTCACTATGAGTTGGAACCAACTCGACGGCACCTAACAACAACAACACATATATATATACATATATATGAATATATATGTGCATGTAAGTACATAGCTTGTTCTGTTTCTCTAGAGTAACTAAAAAACCTGGCAACAAGGATATCATAGGATCCTTTCTTATATCTAACACAAGCAGATCTGACAAATATAAAATTTTATAAATCTTACAGATCAGCTAGAATAAAATTGAGGGAAAATTTCTTGAGGGATAGAGGAGAGAGGGAGGGAGGAAAGAAAGAAGGGAGAGAGAGATTGAATGAATGAATGAATAGTTCTGTTTAATAAATAAGGAAATATAGGATAATAGAAGGCTGTGAAATTTTCTAGTCCTAGAGAACAAAAGTGAAAGAAATATTTGCAAAAGCCTCCCCACTTGAGCGGGAAACCAGTATAGGAGTCCTAACTCTAGAGCTCCTCCAACAAAGTCTGTGTAGAATCAGAAAAGCTGTGGGCTGAGAATTGCCTGGCTGATACATCTGGTTGCTTTAGAGACAGCCTTTTCTGCAATGAACTGGACAAAAATGAACTGCGGTGAGTTGAGGGTAAACAAAAGATAACTGTAGACTAGTTTTTTTCAGGTTTGGTTGGAAAGAGGAAAAAGGGGGTTTTATCGCAGCAAGCGAGGCTTTGAGCCCAACGGGAGAATATTTTTCTCAAAGTGTGAGAGATTTGAGCTTGTTTCGAGACCAAGGAGTTAGAGCCCACAGTGGGAGAAAATGGGGAATCCACAAATCCTGAGACTAAGGATGGGTCAACAGAACAAATGAATTTATCTTGGCTAGCAGGAGGGACATATCCTCTGGGACTAGAGAAAAGAAAGGAAAGAGAGAAGCATATTGTGGTTATTACATTTAAATTTGTAGTGAAGTGATCTGGAAGCTGAGAAAGATCATGGCTGATGGGTTACTTTCTGTGATGAAGAGGGGTTCTGATCATCTGCTAGGAGTGAGAGCAATAAGAGTCAGCAAGAGTGGCATAACTGAGGAAGAGTGCAAGGAGGAGCTGACCAAGAATACATAAAAAGAGTAAGGGCAGAGCTGCATTTAGAGGACATTGATTTGTGGTTTTATGATTTTTCTTAAGCAGCAAATTGATGACTGGGTACAGGGGAAAAAAAGTAAATTGTAACAGTGACGTGAGCTGGGTTTTCCTAAATAGATATACTAAGTGGAGTACAATGGGTCACAGGTGTTGATGAGGCAGTTGTTCAGATGATCAGTCGTGAAGTGCAGGATGGGGGAGGAAAGAGTTCAGTCCACTATTTACTAGCAGTTTGATCCTGGATAAAATATTAAAAATATTATATGTGAAAAGTTTCTAGTATGGTGCCTGACACGTAATAGGTGCTCAACAAATACTATTTTTCTTTTCTTTCTTCTAGGGGAGGTAAAAAAGGAAGAGAGGCCAGCACCACCCACTTACTACCTGTGTGACCTTGACCAAGTGACATATTCAGAGTCTCAGTCTCTTCAACTGTAAAATGGGCCTAAAAATACTTGCCTTACTTACTCTATTTCAAGGAGTTGTTATAAGTTAAAAAAATAATCAATGTGAAAGAACTCTGTAAATTGTAAAGTACTAGAGAAATGTGAGTTATTATTATTGTAAGTCCACATTATATAGTAGCTATGTAAATGTAATGCTCTTATTTATAAGATATAGTTCAATAATACCTATAAAAAAAACAAAAACCAAACCCATTGCTATTGAGTCGATTCCGACTCATAGCGACCCTATAGGACAAAGCAGAACTGCCCCATAGGGTTTCCAAGGAGCAGCTGGTGGATTCAAACTGCTGACCTTTTGGTTAGCAGCTGAACTCTTAACCACTGCTCCACCAGGGCTCCAGATAATACCTATGAGTGAAGACATATTCTCCAATGTCACAAACTGTTGTCAGAAATTATTACCAAGGTAGAAATAATAGAAGTAGCATGTATTTTATTCCAGAATGGTGCAAAAGATATGGTGATCACATCATAAAACTATTAATGTAATAATCATTATAATATAGCTCGAAGGTACAAATTGTGAATTTAGGGATAGATGAGAAATTAATAGTGAGGATGGTTTGGGGCTGGCTTATAATCAGCTCGGATAATTGGTGGAAAAAAGTCTGCCTGCCAAGCCAAACTGGGTCAACAAATGATGGAATTCATATCCAGGAGACAAGGGAACATAAATTCTCCTGTCTCAAGTCACTCCTAGGAATAGTCACCAGACCTTGTTTTATCCTCCCAGTGAGGAGTTGTCGTCCGAAGGGCAAGAGTGCAGAAAGAATAGATCATTCCTCTGGCAGATTCTTACTTATTACCTGTCGGTGTTGTTAGGTGCCGTGGAGTTGGTTCTGACTCATAGTGACCCTATGTACAACAGAGCTAAGTACTGCCCAGTCCCATGCCATACTCACAATCGTTGCTATGTTTGAGCCCATTGTTGCAGCTGCCGTGTCAATTCATCTTGTTGAGAGTCTTCCTCTTTTTCGGTGACTCTCTACTTTACCAAGCATAATGTTCTTCTCCAGGGACTGGTCCCTCCTGATGACTTATTGCCTAAGTCTAACTAAATCGCCTTATTGGCCTTATGAATAGTGTGATTTCAGGAATTCCAAAAACATCTTTCCGTCTGTTGCTGATGTAAGGACAATCAAAGACTCACTTAAGACATAAAAGTCTGATTAATGTATTAAAATTTATCCATGCTAAAGAAGTGAACACTTAATTCCTGCTTTAATAGAGGGAAGAGGTCAGCTGGGTACATGTCTTAGTTACCTACTGCTGCTGTAACAAATATATCACATGTGGGTGGCTTTAAAGAACAGAATTTTATTTTCTTACAGTTCTGGACACTAGAAGTCCAAATTCAGGGTGTCAGCTCTAGGGGAATGTCCTTCTTTGTCTCTTTCAGCTTCTAGTAGCTTCCCAGAATCCTTGGTGTTCCTGAGTTTATAGATACATCTTCACATGGTATCTGCCTCCCACCTGTGTGTGTCTCTCCATGTCTGGGATTAGGTTAGTACCCACCCTACTCTGGCATGACTTAATTAACATAACAGAAGAAAAATCCTATTTCCAAACATGGTCACATTTACAGGTACTGGGATTAGGACTTCAATGTATCTTTTTGATAGACACAATTCAATCTATAATGACGTAGAACATGTACAGTAGGGGTAAGCAGGGGAGCAGCTACTAGTGAAAGAAGGATGAAGAAGGGAAGACTAGAATGCTAAATACAAACTAAATTGATTTTACATTTTGCTTAGGTTGGTCCTTTCTCTTACAGAGCTGGGAATCCCAAAGCCCTCACATGGCCCTGCTTCACCCTCTCCAACCACACCCTAAAAGATTCCTTATTAAAGAGTTTCATCACTCACAAATTAAGATTATGTCTGTATTTTACACAGAGAACAGTAGGTATTTCTAACAGAGAACAGTCTTAGTAAAATTTGTAAATTTATTGCCTATCAAGCTAGTTGTTGAATGAGGAAGAGCTCATTCTATAATAAAAACAGCTGCTTCATTGACTGTGGTCAGTAGAAATATGTGTCTTTTGGCAAGTAGTCTAATCTTTCTTGGCTTCCATATCTTCCTATAAAATTAAAGAGCTGGTTTAGTTGATTTCTAATATCCCTTCTAGTTCCAGGTTTCTACTCTTCTATGATACAAAGTGGGGAATGCATTGTTGGCTGTTAGTTGCTGTTGAGTTGGCTCCGACTCACGGTAAACTTATGTACAGAAGAATGAAATGTTGCCGGTTCTGGGTCATCTTCAAGATCCTTGGTATGTTTGAGTCCATTGTTGTGGCTATTGCATCAATCCATCTCACTGAGAGTTGCCCTGGTTTTTGCAGACCCTCTACTTTACCAAACATGATACCTTTTTCTAGCAATGGGAAATGTATTAGACAATGTCAACATTCAATTATTCAATAGTTGCCAACCAAAATATAGTGCAGTATATTAATCAAACTGGCTTTAGTTCAAATTGTCAGTCTGTTAAAAAATGATATGAAGATATCAGAAAAAAATAGTCAAAAGGTTTTCATCAATCTTAGAAGGATAAGAATAAGCCAAATAAAGCCATTGGAAGAAAGCAAGTGAAAGAGTCTATTTCCTTTTAAAATAAAGCCTTATCTAGTAGAGGTTAGATTACTTCTTCTGTAGGTATAATCCAGAACTTTGGCTTCTCATTATTTAAGATATTACTATAATGAGGGAGGTCATGAAAATATGTTGACTTATCCCATCAGAGTGTTCAAACCCAACAAAATAAGAGCACTTTATATTGAGAACTTCAGGATTAGGATTTTGGGTTTTCCTTAGTTTTAGTAATCTGATGGTAAGCAACCGGTCTAATTTTCAAGCCATGTATATGTGTATAACTGGTTTGAAAGAATTCAATGAAAAATACGTTCAAACTTCCAAATCTGTAGAGCGATTATTTGTTTTTGTCGGTATGATACCATAAGACATGTTTAACATTTTTAGCTAATTTATCAACTCATAAACAGAGTCTTGTTCATATAATTACAAGTACTTTAGATTCTTTTTCTTCTGAGGGATCTAAAAGTATTTTTTCAGTTGATTTCACGAGTCTCAGTAAAGTTACTTTCTTTTCTTGGGTCACCATGGAAGCAAGAGAGTCATTTTCATTTCCACGTACAATAAATCAATCAACATTTATAGAACACCTATTTTGTACTGGGCCTTAGGCTAAGCAATGTGGTAGATACAATGATAAATAAGATATGATCTCTGCCCTCAGGGCAGGCCAGGCTCTTAGATAAAAAGATATCAAACAGACAATACAGAGCAGCATATGGTAAGTGGTAAACGAGTGGCACAAGATATAGGAGTTCTAGTATTTCAGAGGTGGGAGAGATCATTTTGGCCTGAGTGGTTAGAGAGGGCTTCAGGGAATTTGTGGAAGATGACCTAGACCTTGGAGGGTTGATGGCTTAAGACAAGTGGGGGAGAGCTGGGCAGAAGAAATAGAGTAAAAAGTGATAGAGCTGAGTTGGTTATCTGACCAGGGAAACAAATAATTAGCCTCTGCAGACTGTCACCCACACCCATCTGTCAGTTTGTCATACTGTGGTGGCTTTCAAGTTGTTGTGATGCTGGAAGCTATGCTAATGATATTTCAAAAATACCACAAGGTCACCATGGTGGACAGGCTTCAGAGGAGCTTCCAAACTAAGACAGACTAGTAAGAAAGGCTTGTTGGTCTACTTCTGAAAATTAGCCAATGAAAACCATATCATCACAACGGAATATTGTCCAAGACTTCAACTCGCTTACTTTGGATGCATCATCAGTAGGGACCAATCTCTGGAGAAGGACATCGTGCTTGGTAAAATGGAGGGCCAGCAAAAGCAAGGGGAACTGTCAGTGAGATGGATTGATACGCTGGCCACAACAGTGGACTCAACACCAACGATCATAAAGATGGCACCAGACCATCATACATGGGAGCACCATGAGCCAGAACCGACTCCATGGCATCTGACAACAACAGACTGTTGTCAATGTGAGGGCAGGCATAGGGCCAGGAGCTTGCCTATGCCTTAATTGAAGATCGGTGGGTGGATGACAGCAGAGGCAGCATTGGGAGGGCAACATTTAAGACTTCATTTGCAAGATAGATACAGCAATAGTGGGCTCTAGTCCACTGGCTCACAGAGAGCCATACAGGCCCAGGAGATCAGGACTCAGATGGCTCCCGGGTAGCTGCTTCCCCTCTCCATGGAGGTAGGGCCTGGTGGGGGAAAGTGCGCTGGAGTCCGAGCTCTGCTGTGAGCGAATTCTGTGGCCTCTAGCAAGTCATTTACTTAACTGTGCCTCATAGTCCTCCCTTTCATATGAGATCTTGGGGCTGAAGTCTCTTTCAGTTTTTAGGTTTGATGAGTCTCTCTAAAGGAACTGGGTCTTAGTCCTCTACACCATAACAGCTAAATTACACTTTTTAAAGACTAATTATCAAGGCTTCCCTTTCATTGTTAGAAACAATGAAATTAGCTTTCATTTTTTTTTTTAATTCAAAATAATTAGCAAAAACTAAATAAAACTCTTTACGTAGGGTTCTTATAAAGTACAAGCGAAAACAATGTAACTTAATGGTCCAGAAGCAACCTGAGTTCAAATTCTGAATAGGCAACCTGGGTTCAAATCCTGGTCTTTTCATTTACTAGCTCTGTGACTTTGGGTAAGTAACTTAATTTTTCTAAACTTCAAGCTTTCTTATCTGTAAAAAGAGGATGATGTTAGTACCTATGGGGTATGGTTTACTAGAAGATTATGCGTAAAAATGCTTAGCATGGTGCGTGGCATGTGCAAAATGGTCAATAACGTTAGCTCTGTTATAATTATTAATATACTGTTAGCCGTTGTTGACATTTCTTAGCATTTAAAAAATGATTTTGAAGAATTAAGTAGCATAGGAATTATACTATCAGGTAATTCTAAATCTGGAAGTGTTGTACACATTACAGATTGACAGCAATAACAAAGTTCCAGTAAGACTAGAAATTTGAAGCAGAAAATAACAAGTTTAAAATAGGAAGGAGCTAAGTGCCTGGAGATAAATGATTGGAAACAGAGATATCCAGTGAAGGCAGAAATCCTGCAGAAGCCCTAGAGTCACAGTAAACAGCACCTGGAAGCTGAACCTGCAAAGTGATAAGATGATACAGTTCTTGGATACCTGATTATTAGAAAGGTGTTAACCAATAAGAAAGAATGGAAAGCAGAAAAAGGGCTCGAGGGACTGAAATTTGATTGAAGATTTTTGAAAACCAGACATCTCTATCACAGAGTATCTGTCTTACAATATGCTTGTCAGGTATGAGGATTGGAAAAGTAGAAAACATCAGGGAGGGAGATGAGATTAAAGAGTCAGGTGGGCAAATGTCCTTTCACTGCCTGTAGTAGGATCAATTCAAGTAAAGGAAAACATTTCTAATGGCCAGCCTCCCTGGGGAAGTGACAGAAGCCATTTACATCCCATCAGGACAAAGCCCTGGAGAACACACTGTGGGGAATCATTGCAATTGGTAGGGACTAGACAAGGCGATGTTTCTAGATAGTGTGGGGCCAGTTAAATTGCACTGCTCTCCATGTGGGGATGATACTGTAACTCCACAGAAAGAAGGCCTGTTGGATTAAATGAGTTAATATTTGTATAGTACTTAGAATAAGACTTGGCACAAAGTTATTGTTACATAAGTGCTCGTTAAAGAAATGACTTTAGAATTTCTGAAAAATATTTGGCAACCAAATCAGAAATCATTAATCTTGCTTTAAGGGTGAGCAAATCTGCTTGCCAACAGAGAAAGCAATCATTATAAAGCCAGGCCAAGGAAATTCTTTTGGAAGCAGTGTGGTTGCTGTGCCATGACCTTACCAATATTACCGACACATTTTGTTGTTGTTAGTTGTTGCGCAGTCAGCTCCCACTCATGGTGACCTTATGTATTATAACAGAATGCAACATTGCCTGGTCCAGCACCATCTTCATGATCTTTAAAATGTTTGAGCGCATTGTTGTGGCTATTGTATCAATTCATCTCATTGATGTTTTCCCTTGTCCTCCACTTTACCAAATATGACGTCCTTTTTCAGAGATTGGTCTTTTCTGATGATGTGTCCAAAATAAGCAAGGCAAAGTTTTGCCATCCTCTCTTCTAAGGAGCATTCAGGGTTTATTTCTGTAAGACTGATTGGTTCATTCTTCTGGCAGTTGATGGTATATTTAATATTCTAGAGGCCAATTTGTAGAAGAATTCCTCTTTTTAGGTAGCAGGCGGAGCAAAAAGATTTAGGAAGAAACCTCTACAAACTTCCTATAATGCTCAACACCTTTGTCTTCTATATTAAACATTTGTTCAACATTTGCTGAGAATTTGCTATTGACCAGGGGCAGTTGCTCTGCCTCTGCTCAGCTGCTAACACACATCTG
The DNA here is from genome assembly GCA_030035585.1 of Dugong dugon. NCBI lineage: Eukaryota > Metazoa > Chordata > Mammalia > Sirenia > Dugongidae > Dugong > Dugong dugon. Next base: position 125,700,581 of record CM057462.1, on the reverse strand, counting down.
TATGCCATCTGCACCACTGCCCTGGAAATTCAAGGAGTCAGTTTACCCCCCATCGCCAAGAATGGCCAGTCTTTTCCATAGGAAGCCATGTTGGACTCTACCTCTTGATCATTTCCAGATAAGATTCTTCTTCTGAAGGAAGTTTGATTATCAATATTAGAGGTCCTTTGCTTTTCTAAAGATCTCTCTGTTGCCTTCCAAGACTTTCATGGTATTTGCTTTGTCTTCTTCATCTTCCTCCTCAAAGAAAATTGAGAAAACTCTGTTTAGGCCTTCTTTTCCCCCATTCTGAGTGATCAGTTAGGGAAACTCCAACATTCTGTGGATGGGGGAACCAATATGAAGTTATGTTGGTACTGAATCAGTATTTTAAGGTCTCAGACTGTCTAAGCTAACTCTGTTTCAGACTTAGCCTTTTAAAGAGGTTCAAGTGGGAGAAACTTAGTCCAAACAAATGCTGACAAGAGCCCACAACCAATGCTTTGCTTTTATGGTGTTATATAATGACAATCACTTAGTTCTAAGTTCTTGCCTAAACGCAAAGTCTAATCTTTTATTCACAAGACTTGGAGTAGAGTTCTGGCTCTACCACTTAATATGTGTGTAACATCAGGAAAATCACTTAACTTACAAATGTGTTTACTTATGTGTACTAGAGGAAAATGGTAATGATTCCATGACTCATCACTTGGTATAATTGTGAGAATTATATGAAATAACACCGGTGAATGATGCAGGAAGCATCAAAAGAAGATGGAAGGAATACCCAGAGTCACTATACCAAAAATAATTGGTCGATGTTCAACCATTTCAGGAGGTAGCAAGAACCGATGGTACTGAAGGAAGAAGTCCAAGCTGCACCGAAGGCATTGGCAAAAAACAAGGATCCAGGAATTGATAGAATATCAGCTGAGATGTTTCAACAAATGGATGCAGTGCTGGAAGTGCTCACTTGTCTATGCTAAGAGATTTGGAAGACAGCTACCTGGCCAACTGACTGAAAGAGATCCATGTTTATGCCTATTGCAAAGAAGGGTGATCCAACTGAATGTGGAAATTATCGAACAATATCATTAATATCACACGCAAGTAAAATTTTGCTGAAGATCATTCAAAAGCAGCTGCGGCAGTATATCGACAGGGAACTGCCAGAAATTCAAGCCGGATTCAGAAGAGGACGTGGAACCAGGGTTATCATTGCTGATGTCAGATGGATCCTGACTGAAAGCAGAGAATAACAGAAGGATGCTTACCTGTGTTTTATTGACTATGCAAAGGCATTCGACTGTGTGGATCATAACCAATTATGGATAACATTGTGAAGAATGGGAACTCCGGAACACTTAGTTGTGCTCATGAGGAACCTGTACATGGATCAAGAGGTAGTTGTTCGAACAGAACAAGGGGATACTGCATGGTTTAAAGTCAGGAAAGGTGTGTGTCAGGGTTGTATCCTTCACCATACTGTTCAATCTGTATGCTGAGCAAATAATCCGAGAATCTGGACTATATGAAGAAGAACAAGGCATCAGGATTGGAGGAAGACTCATTACCCTGCATTATGCAGATGACACAATCTTGCTTGCTGAAAGTGAAGAGGACTTGAAACACTGATGAAGATCAAAGACCACAGCCTTCAGTATGGATTACACCACAACAAAAAGAAAACAAAACTCCTCATAACTAGACCAATGAGCAACATCATGATAAACAGAGAAAAGATTGAAGTTGTTAAGGATTTCATTTTACTTGGATCCACAATCAACACTCATGGAAGCAGCAGTCAAGAAATCAAAGATGCATTGCATTGGGCAAATCTGCTGTAAAAAACCTCTTCAATGTGTTGAAAAGCAAAGATGTCACCTTGAGGACTAATGTGTGCCTGACCCAAGACATTATGTTTTCTGTCATCTCATATGCATGTGAAATCTGGACAGTGAATAAGGAAGACTGGAGAAGAATTGACACCTTTAATTTGTGGTGTTGGTGAAGAATATTGAATATACCATGGACTGCCAAAAGAACAAACAATCTGTCTCGGAAGAAGTACAACCAGAATGCTCCTTAGAAGCAAGGATGGCAAGACTATGTCTCACATACTTTGGCCATGTTATCAGGATGGATCAGTCCCTGGAGAAGGACATCATACTTGGTCAAGTAGAGGGTCAGCGAAAAAGACAAAGACCCTCAGTGAGATGGATAGACACAGTGGCTGCAACAATGGGCTCAAACACAGCAACGATTGTGAGGATGGCGCAGGACTGGGCAGTGTTTCATTCTGTTGTGCATAGGGTCGCTATGAGTCGGAAGCAGCTGGTTGGCACCTAACAAAAACAACACAGGTGAAAAGTCTTTTGTGAATTTTAAAGTGTATCTGGATATTGTTCTTGTTAACTCCATCAAGGGGTGGTTCAATGAATGAATGAAATCAATGATTCAGAAGGTTGGCTGTGCATTAATATGACCTGGTAAGCTTTTTAAAAGTTCTGATGTTAGACTATGCTCCAGACCAATTGAATGATAATCTATGGGATTGGGACACAGGCATCCTTATTTTTAAAGCCCTGTGTGATTCCAATAGGCAGCCACGGTTGATGATCAATGATGTAAAGGTAAAGTCATTAAGAGTAGCCTTTGCAGATCATAACTACCATGAATAACGAGAATCAACTGTAGTTGGATCTTGCTTTTTGATCCAATCTGACAGCATTTGGCTTGTACTTGGAGTGTTTAGACCATTTATATGTAATGTGAATATGATATGGTTGAGTTTACGTCTACCATTTTGCTATTTGTTTTCTTTTATTCCTGTATGTTCTTTGTTCTCTTTTTTCCTCTTCTACTAGCTTTTCTTGATTAACTGGGCATTTTCAGTATTTTATTTTGTCTCCACTACTGGCTTATTGTTAATATGTCAGTTATTTATGCATTTATATATTTATGCATGTATTTATTTATCTTTGTTATTGCTCGAAGGTTAGTAACACGGTTTTCCTTTAAATAATAATATAAAAAAACCCATTGCTGTCAAGTTGATTCTGACTCATAGAGACTCTACAGGACACAGTAGAAACTGCCCCGTTGGGTTTCCAAGGAGCAGCTGGTGAATTCTAACTGTTGACCTTTTAGTTAGCAGCCAGATATTTAACCACTGCACCAATATACCACTTAATATGTAAGTCTCTTACAACAGTTTACTTCAATTTCTCTCTCCATCCTTTATGCTATAATTGCCGTACATTTTACTTCTACATATATTATAAACCTCACTGTATTAGTTTCCTAGGGCTGCTGTGACAAGTTACTGCAAACTTGTTGGATTTAAGCAACAGAAATTTATTCTCTCACTGTTCTAGAGGTTAAAAATCTGAAGTCAAGCTGTTCCTAGGGTTGGTTCTTTCTGGAGGCTCTGAGGGAAAATCTTTTCCATGTCTCTCTCCTAGCTTCCAGTGGATGCTGGCAATCTTTGGCATTCCTTGGCTTGTAGACTCATCACTCCAATTTTTGTCCATATCTTCACATGGAATTCTCTTTTCTGTCTCTATGGCTCTGCTTTCTCATCTTATAAAGATAGCAGTCATTGGCTTTAGGGCCCACACTAAGCCAGTATGGTATCGTCTTAACTAATAACATTTGCAAAGACCCTATTTCCATGTGAAGTCATATTCTGAGGTTCCAGGTAGATGTGAATTTTCAACCCACTACTCATATTATATTATTCTTACTTTTGCTTAAATGGTCAGTTATCTCCTGGAGAAATTTAAATATGAGAAAAATATTTCATATTTATTCAAATATTCATAATTTCTGTTGTTCTTTATTTCCTGTGAAGATATAAGTTTTCATTTGGTATCATTTTCCTTCAGCCAAAAGAACTTCCTTTAACTTTTTTTTTGTAATGTAAGTCAGCTGGAAATAAATTCTTTTGGCTTTTGTTCGTCTGAAAAGTTTTTAATTTACCTTCACTTTTAAAGTTTACTTTTACTGAACATATAATTCTGCGTTTACAGTTATTTTCTTTTATCATTTAAAAGAGGTATATTCATTATGTTCTCTCAAGAAGTCTGTGTTAATTCCTGTCTTTGTTCCTGTGTATGTAATATGACTTCTTTTCACTGCCTACTTTTAAGATTTTTCTCATTTTTTCCTGGTGTTGAGAATTTGATTAAGATTTGTGGGTTTGTGTGTGTGTGTGTGTGTGTTTCTTGTGCTTAGGGTATGTTCAACATCTTGAATCCTTGAAATTATAATCTTAATCATATTTGGGATCATTTTGGCTATTATTTATTCAAATATTTTTCTTCCTTTCCTTTTTATTTTTTCTGGAGCTCCAATTGTATGCATGTTAAATTACTTTATATTGTCTTATAGGTCACTGAGTGTAGTGGATTGAATTATGTCCCCCCAGAAATGTGTGTATCAATTTGGCTGAGCCAGGATTGCAAGTATTGTGTGGTTGTCCTCCATTTTGTGATTGTAATTTTATGTTAAATAGGATTAGGGTGGGATTCTTACACCCTTACTAAGGTCATATCCCTGATCCAATGTAAAGGGAGTTTCCCTGGGGTGTGGCCTGCACCACCTTTTATCTTACAAGAGATAAAGGGAAACAGAAGCAAGCAGAGAGTTGGGGACCTCATACCACCAAGAAAGCAGTGCCAGGAGCAGATTGAGTCCTTTGGACCTGAGGTTCCTGCACTGAGATGATCCCAGACCAAGGGAAGATGATGCATCACAAGGACCTTCCTCCAGAGCCAACAGAGAAAGCCTTTCTCTGGAGCTGATGCCCTGAACTTGGACATAGCCTACTAGACTATGAGGGAATAAATTTCTCTTTGTTAAAGCCATCCAGTTGTAGGGTATTTCTGTTACAGCAGCACTAGATAAGTAAGACACTGAGGTTCTGTTTTTTTTCCTCAGTCTTTTTTTCTTTCTGTGCTGCATTTTGGATAGTTTTTATTTCTATCTCTTCAAGTTAACTTATCTTTTCTTCCAACATGTCTAAACCATGAAGTTTGCATTTCAGATATATTTTCCATCACTAGAAGTTTACTCTGGTTCTTTTTAAGTCTACCTTTTTCTATCCTCCTTGTGTTCATCATTTCCTTAGTTTGTTAATTCTATGATGTCTGCCATTTCTGCTTCTTTTTCCGTTTACTGATTCTTTTCTTCTGATTTTTGGTCACATTTTTTTGCTTCTTGGCATGTTCCATTAATTTTTTACTAAGTACTGGGCACTGTGATGTTATATTTTTGAGTATCTAATTTTGTTTTCTGACTTACAAAGTGTTGAGATTTGTTTAGGCAAGCAATTCAATTACTTGCACAACCATCCATCTCTTTCAGGCCTGCTTTTAAGATTTGCTATGGCAGGTATGGAATAGTCTTCACTCCAGGGATAATTCAGCCATATTACTAAGGTGTGACCCTTAGAGGGTCTCCTGTGAATATCACAAGTGATCACCAAGAACTACTCTGTCTGACTGGAGTTTGAACTTGTCCCTACTTTGTGTGGCTTCTGTGAATTTTTCAGCTTACAGTTCTGCCTTGGATAATGTTGTAGTTTCACTCTACACGTGCATGACCTAGTAATCACCAAGACTTAACTGCTGAATTCTGGATCCCTTTTTTCATGTAGCTCCCTCCTTTCTGGAACTCTTGCCTGCAACCTCCAAATACTTCAGCTTCCCTGAATTCCAATTTCCATTTCCTCAACTCAATGAGGCCATTGGGCTCTACTTCACTTTCTTCTCCCAGCCACAATAATCTGAAAATTGCCTCCAGGAAGTTGGCTGTGTGATCATATGGTGTCATGGATTCAATTGTGTTCTGAAAAAATGTCTGTCAACTTGGCTGGGTCATGATTTCCAAAATTGTGTAATTGTGTACCATTTTGTAATCTGATGTCATTTCCTTACATATTGTAAATTCAGTCACCATGATCTCATAAGATTGATTAGTGGCAGTTATACTGATGAGGTATACAAGACTGGATAGTGTCTTAATTCAATCTTTTTTGAGATATAAAAGAAAGAAGCAAACAGAGACACATGGGAACCTCATACCACCAAGAAAGCAGCGCCGGGAGCAGAGTGTGTCCTTTGGACCTGAGGTTCCTGCGCTGAGATGCTCCCAGACCAAGGGAAGATTGATGACATGGACCTTCCTCCAGAGCTGACAGAGAAAACCTTTCCCTGGAGCTGATGCCCTGAATTTGGACTTGTAGCCTACTGGACTGTGAGAGAATAAACTTCTCATTGTTAAAGCCATCCACTTGTGGTATTTCTGTTACAGCAGCACTAGATGACTAAGATATGTGGCTTACCTTGTTTGTTTCTCTCTCTGGGTTCACCATCTTGCACTATATACTATCCAATGTCTGACAACAGTTGTTTCATATATTTTGTTCAGTTTCTAATTGTTTATGGTGGGAGGTTAAGTTAGAAATTTCTTACTCCATTGTGGACAGCAGCAGAAGTTCCCATTTGGGCTTTTAGCAGTGCCAGTTAGGCATGTTTTGAAGAGAGGAGGAAAAAGGTTCATGACTATTTAAAGTTGCAAAGGAAAGCAATTTCAGAAAATATAATTAATTACTCCAAGGAAGATCTGATTTGAACACTTGGGCTCATATGCTATGCTTCTCCTTAAAGTAGTGCGAAACATAAGTGGTATCTGGAATTTTGCTCTTGTTCTAAAGATTCTTAAATTGACCATCTTAATGCATTTCTTTCTATTATCCTCACTCAGGCTGTTATATCTGTGAGTGTAACTGACCCAACCAAAGCATTTGTCCATTCTACTAATTTGAATGTTTACTGTGGGAAGGTGTTTGTCATGTGTTTTTCTCACTAAATTAAAATGAGCAGCATTCAAGAAAGTAGGTGCAATGATGATGATATGACTTTTAACGTTAAATAAGAACAGCTCAGGGTATCTAACAGTTGAAACAAAAGTACTTTCTTAGCTGTCGTCCTGCCCGCTTGAGAATTCAACAATGTTGGTTGATCCCAAAATGTTCTTCATCACAGGGACTTTTCAGAGCATTGATACATTCTGTGAAAAATTAAGTTATTTTCTGATTCCTCACTTGGTTCAGTATAATTTGATATTGAAAATAATTGTATCAAACCAAAACCCAAACCAGTTGCCGTTGAGTCGATTCCAACTCGTGGCAACCTCATGTGTTGCAGAGCAGAACTGCATTCCACAAGGTTTTCATGGCTGTGACCTTTTGGAAGGAGAATGCTGATCTGAGGCATCTCTGGGTGGATATGAACCAACTGGGTTAGCTGCTGCTCAGGCACTTAACTGTTTGCACTACCCAGAGACTCCAAAAATAATAATAGAAATTATTTTATTCAGAAGGATTTTGCAAAATTCCTCTTAGTTAACCAGTTAACCAATCCTCATAAGATTTTGCTATTTACATATTTCATTGAATCTGTCTTTCCATGATTGTAAGATGTAAAAAAAAGTCAATTAAACTATTACCAAATGACTTCTTAATAGACAGAACATTTATTTTATGCTTCCTGAACTAGCTTTTAAATCACATTTGGATATATAGATTTTTTAAATCACGTATTCCTCTAGTGAATATTTAAAGAGGAAAATATAAATGAAATGAATTGGTTAAGGTATTTTTAAACTTCTTCACATATAGAGTCATACTCACCTATGTGTGACTTTTTGACTTTAAAACAAATCAATATTAGTGTTTAGCCACATAATATTCTATCAAGAGCATTGGTGATACAGCATTTCTTAGAAGAATGCTCTACTGTTGTCCCTGGGATTTTCTTCCATCCTGCTACCACAAATTCTTCAAATTTTGATGCTGAACCTTTCTTAAACTTACCTGAAGGTGACAAAACAAGGTTTTCAGACAACAACCAGGACTTGTCTTCTTTTGTAAAATGGGCTTCAGATGGGTTTGCAGTTGTTTAGGCATGCTACTTGTAATGACCAAGTTCATGTGCATGCAGGCAATGACAGCTATAGCGTAATTGCTGCGTAGATCATGATTGTAAGAGACAGAGGATTATAAGATACAGCCCTGTTTTGGACACATTAAAATGTGAAAAAGAATGTTTATTTTTAATTGAACAAAATATGGTATTCTTCCTCTCTCCTTTTTCACACCCTTTGCTGCTTCTTTCTTTCCTTTTTCCCTGAGCTGCAATAAATGCTAAGAGGAAGTTCATAGTCTGGGGGCAAATAGATACAGAAATGGATAAACTTAATATAAATGATAAGTGCTTTTTACAGGTAAGAACACAGTGCTGTGGGAACATGGAAGAAAAAATAAAAAACTACTTAAAGCTGTCTGTGAATGGCCTCACAGAGGCAATAATATTAAGTTGGACCTTAAAAAATGAATAGAGTCTGTCCAACCACAGAAGTTGGGAAAGGGCTGGCTAGGCAGGGAAAACACTATGTTGTTGTTGTTGTTGTGTGCTGTCGAGTTGATTACAACTTGTAGCCACTTATAGGACAGAGTAGAACTGCCGCATACATCCTAGGCTGTAATATATTCTGGAGCATATTGCTAGGTCTTTTCTTCCACAGAGCCGCTGATGGGTTTGAACCACTGACCTTTTGGTTAGCAGCCAAGTGGTTAACCAGTAGGGCTCCCCTGGAAAACATCATAAGGAAATACAAAGTGTAATACACCTAAGCAGGAATAGGTCTTGTATATACATTATTCTGTAATGGATAAAGTTAACTGAGTTGACCAGGCTGAATAATATATTCTTGAATACATTAATAATTGAGTCCATTTGATTTAACTTTTTCATTTTAACAGTACCTAAGAAGATTCTCTTAACTTGAGACTTTAGACTATATCATTAGTTGAGGAGATCTCAATACACATTATGGGAAGAATTATATACAAGTTAATAAATGGTTAAGTGAATAACTACTGATATAAATATAGATACAGATACCGATCTACAATAAGAGAATGCCATAACCACAATTTGCTTCTTCTCTTAATCTTTTCACTAGTGAATTAGTGTAACCTTTATTTAGAAGGATCTAGGAGAAATGTTTCCGTCTTGGTCATGCCTGGATATTATTTTTTCTTTAGCTGTCATATCCTGGGTAATTGCTGCGTCCCCTGCTGATCCACATGGATTCACCTCAAATTAGCCTCTTCCTTATTACTAATATACTAAACACAGAGAAATTCAAATTGTTTAAGATCAGAATTCACACTTGAAGGTAAAAAGCCATAATCAACTCAATATGAAAAGCCTTAACTGGCTATTTCTAATTTTATTTACTCTTCCATCACTCTGTGCAGTACTGGAGGCATGATTTTCCTTTTTGTATACACTGCAAAAAATTTTGCGGCAGTAGCCCAAGAATACCTTCCCATTAACATTTATTAGTAAATAAGATGATGTGGGGAGAAGAAAAAAGGTTTAAAAGTCCTACTGCATACTTGCTTCCTATGTCATATCAAATGTCCCATGCCAGCTGCAGTGGCTGGGATTTTACTTTTAATAATTTCATTTGTGTTTGTGGCTATATTATGGCACTAAGAAGGCATAAAATAACCAGAGAAAGTTATGAAATGACATGATAAGAAGTTTAAAGTGCACCAAATATAGAGGGCACAGAGGAAGTACTGGGGAAGTGTGATAGAAGATGAGGTTAGAAAGACAGTTTAAGGACAGGTTATGAAGAGGCATCTATCTTGTGTCAGTCAATGTACACTCTAAAAAATGCAAAGCAGTAGCTTAAAATGAAATACTGAAAGTACTTAAAAAGCAAAAGAAAGTTCAAAAGGAGGAACAAATAACAAAACAACAAATGAGACAAATAAAATCATACAGTATAACGGTAGAACTAAATCCAGCCATATCAACTCTTTTAAATGTAACTAGTCTAAACACTCAAAATAAAAGGTTTTCAGACTATATTTTTAAAAAAGACCAAATATATACTGTCTACACAAGATGTACCTTACATAAAAAGAAACAGGTGAAAAGTGAAAGCATGAAAAAAGATATGCAAGCAATAAACATATCAGACAAAATCGATTTCGAGACAGGAAGTGCCACTAAAGATAAAGAGGAATATTTTTATAATAATAAGAGAATCAGTACACCAAGAAGACATAATTATAAATGTGTATCCACCTAATTAAAGAGCTTCAAAACACATAAAGCAAAAGGTGAAGGAATTAAAGGGAGTTACAGACAAATTCTTGATCACAGTTGAAGATTTAACACCCATCTTGCAAGAACTTATAGGACAATTAGGTTACACAAAAACATCAAAAAAGAAAATTCTGAATGGTACTATTAATCAAGTTGACCTAACTGACATTTATAAAACATTACATTCAGCAACTTTAGAATACGTTTTCTTTTCAAGTGCAAATGAAATGCTTACTGAAATAGATCATATCCTATGCCACAAACCAGTGATTAATAAATTTTGAAATACTGAAATATTACAGAATATGTTCTCTGACCACAACTGAATTAAATTAAAAATCAATATGAAAAATATCTAAAGTGCCTCTGATTCTGGATAAGATGGAATAAACACAGTCTACTGTGTCTATACCTCTGAATATAACTATAAAACCTAGGGCAGCTATTTTAGGACCGTGAAAAGAGAATAATATCAAGTAAATTAGGGAAGAAGACTAGAATTTGAAGTACCACCAAACTGGTAATGAGTTTACCTTTCTTTTTTCCTTTGCTATCTCCCTGAGTGAATTCAACACAGTCTAAAACCAAAAGTTGGCTTCCGCACAAAAAGAGAGAGATTCAGGAGAAGCACTTTAGTTCTGTCTCAAAGAACAGGAAAGCGAACATCTAACACTCAGAGAGATTGCAGAAACTTGATTTTTTTTCTTCTCTTCACTCTCTCACTGCCCAGCCCTTGAGAAATCTATGGCAGAGGTGGCAGACACTGCAATGAGAGCCCACAGGAGCCAAAGTTCTAAGAGAAAAGAACCTTCCTCTCTGATAAGTAGACCTGTGATTCCAAGAAGGGGGGGAAACTCTAATACTTTTTATCTTTCTCTTTGTCTTCCAGCCATTTGTCCCCAGATGTAGGCACAGTCACAGACGTGTACAGTAGGGCATGGTAACTAAAACCTCAGGTTTTAGGCTACAGACTGAAAAGGGGAGCTCCAGGTAACCCAAAAGTACTGGGGAAATAGCAAACAGGGAGGACTGGGGGAAGGTGACTCCATAGTGTTGTTTTTGAACTCCTGGCCTCACACCTGAACTGATCCTAATCAGCATGCTAAAGATTTTGAAAACTAAACTAACAGATACACCACCACTCAGGTCTCAGATTAGCCACTGAGTTGCATGTATTCAAGGCAAATCCAAATAATAGTACAAAGACTTTGAAAACTGAACTGATACTGGAATGAAACTGATATCAGTGGGTTGGAGCTTTCAGCCTGAACTTAACCAGATCAATTCCCTGTTCAAAGAAAAATATCCACGTTTAAAATATTTTTAAATTTATGTTTGGTGACAATATATACAACAAAACATATATCCGTTCACAATTTCTACATATGCAGTTCAATGACATTGGTTACATACTTCACAAGGTGTCACCATTCTCACTGTTTCTACCCATATGGTTACACCACCAGAAATTTGGACTCTCTTCCCCTTAATATTCTCATCTGTGCTTTAGATTAACTGTTGTCAGTTTGAACTCATATAACAGCGCAATGCTCAAGGCAAAGATTATTTATTAATTGAGCTAAACTGTTGTTTAGTTTAACAATGGCTTCATGGGCTAGTTGTAGTTTAAGGTTTAAAGATTATTTCTGGTCAATAGATTTATCCCCCACCTCTTCTCATTGGCTCCAGTAAGTCTGGTTTCCATATGAATTTGAATTTCTGTTTCCCAATTTTCCTCCTTTTGATCAGGATTCATCTATTGGGTCCTTGGTTAAATTGTAAAGTAATAGTAAGTAGCTGGACACCATCCATTTCTTCTGATCTCATTGCAGAAGAGGTAGTACTTTATAGAGGTAATTAAACCTGTAGTCCATTTCCTTCTCTGATTCTTGGGTCTTTTTCTTCCTGTGCTGTTCCAGGTGAATAGAAACCAACTGTTGTATCTTGGGGGGCTGCTTGCAAACTTTTAAGACTCTAGTTGCTACTCACTGAACTAGGAGGCAGAACAGAAACCCTAAAAACCACTTTAGGCCAACTGACTGGATAGACCTACAAAGCCATGACCCTAAAGCTTCAAACCAAGAAAACTAATCCCATGAAGTGTTTAGTTTTACTTATCAACATTTTTAAATAGGATTTAAATAAGACCCAGTATCTCATGACATAATATTAAAAATGTCCAGGATAAAAATCCAAAATATTAGTATATGAAGAACCAGGAAAAATCTTAACTCACATGGGAAAAGATAATCAACTGATGTCACTGAGATGGCACAGATGTTAGAATTATCTGACAAAGACTTTACAGCAGATATTGTGCTCCAATAAGCCATCACAGACACGCTTGAAACAAATGTAAAAATCAAAATTCTCAGCAAAGTAATAGAAAATATTAAGAAGAACAAAGTGGACATTTTAGAACTGAAAATATCATACATGAAATTTTTAAATTTCACTGGTTGGGCTCAATAGCAAACTGCAGATGACCGAAGAGTCAGTGACCTTGAAGATCACTAGAAATGATCTAATCTGATCTACAGAGAGACAAAAGATTGAAAGAAAATGGACAGAACTTCAGGGACCTATGGTACAGTAAGAAAAGTCTAGTATTTGTATCATTGGATTACCAGAAGAAGAGGAGAAAGAGCTGTGCTGAAAATGTATTTGAAGAAATAATGGTTGAGAACTTCCCAAGTTTGGAAAAAGGCATAGAACCTACAGACTTAACAAGCTCAGTGAATCCCAAACAGGATAAACCCAAAGAAATCCATGCCTCAACACGTCATAATACTGAAAACTAAAGACAAAGTCTTAAAAGCAACCAGAGCAAAATTATTTATTATTTATTGGGAACAATACAGATGCCTGCAGATTTCTCATCAGATGCCATGGAGACCAGAAGGAAGTTGCACAACATTTTTCAAGTTCTGAAAGAAAAGAACTGTCAACCCAAAATTTCATATCCAGAGAAAATATCCTTTGGGAATGAAGATAAAAAAAGAACACTCTCAGACGAAGGAAAACGTATTGAATTTGTTGCCAACAGACTTGTCTAAAAGAATTGCTAAAAGAAGTTCTTCAGTCAGAAGGAAAATGATACCAAAGGGAAAGATGTAATACCAAGAAAGAAGAAGGAGCAAAAGAAATGGAAACAACTGGGTAATATAATAGACTAAATATAGTAGACAATTCTTTGCCTCTTGAGTTCTTGAAATATAGTTGATAGTCTTTTGTATTCGAATGGTAATTCCTAGCTTGGTGCTTTATTTATTTACTAGCCACAGTGTGAAACCACTTTAATTCAATTTTAAAAACCAAATGCTCCCACAAAGGACAAAGATGGGCCACCATAGAGGATAACTCAAGAGAATATGCTATAGTTCCTAAAGGGCGATTCTTAGAGATGAGTTACAAGAATCCTAAATTAATAGTGACACAATTGAAAAAGTTAGTTTTGTTTAAATTTGAGGGCAAAGGACAACACTTATTTAGAAATGCATGTTCTGCTATGTGTATAAATAATAGTCCACATTACTTACAGTGACATGCAAAGAGATGAGTTTAAAATATACTTTAAAATATAGTAAATTTCAAAAATACTGCAGTAAAATTTGGACTATAATTTTTAATTATATTGTTTACAGGAGCCTATGTTGATATTCACTAACATACAGTATAATATATTTTTGTAGGTAAATGAAGAAAGAATATATTTCTTATGGACTAATTTCTCCTATCTTGAGAAATTAAGGATTACAAAAGAGCAGAAAAGAATTCTTTCTCATCTGTGATTATCCAAAAAAATTGTTGTTATTATCAAGAAGATAGTGACCATCAAAATAGGTGTATAATTTGAAGTTTATAATGTCTGCCTGCTGAAATTCTCTAAAAACAACTTGCATTTTAAATTTCTAACTAAAACAGTTGTTAAGCTGTTTACCTACCTTCTTCTCAATGTATTAAGGGGAGTCTTTGGCAGATAGAAGTTTCTTTGTGGTGTGACATGTTCAGTTTAGTTGTATGCCTCTGTTGGGGATCTATTTTGGTTCACCATAAAATTAGGAATACTCAAACTTGCATTTCTTTTTTTGCTAAAAAAATTAAACAGAAATTCAACTGTTGGGGAAAAAGTGCAGAAATTACATTTGATTTTGATAAAGTAATTATAATTTAAAAAAAGAAAAGCATTCATACATTGCCACATTGTGGATTAGTTTCTAACTCCCCTCATTGGAGGCACCCTTCTGGCAAAGGTGGGGGACAGATGCAAAGGTCTGTGCACAAGCTTTTCAGATCCTAGGAACATATCTGGGTGACCTGAGCATGCATCTCTTTGCTCTCTCCAGTTCTGCCAACCACGTCCAATGACCCAATCTCCTCCCCACTATCTAACTCTTTTAATTCTCAAATTATTTTTTTTAATATTTATTTTCTTCTATTATGTAGATTTCATTCTTTGGGAGTTCCAATCATGTGTATATTGGGTTTTCCTTGCCTAACTGTCATAGCTCTTATTTTCTTTATAAACTTTTTTGAGCTCCTTCTTTATTCTGCTGGCTTTCTCATTTCTATCCTCTATCCCCCCTGCTGCATTTTTAGCAGTATCTTTTCATTTTCTGTGATGGTTTACTTGTAATCTCACTTCTTTCTGAGCTCTGTCAGTTTGCATTTCATCTGCTTCTTTGGTCTTATCATCTTTTCCTTGTGACTTTGTATACCTGCTTTGTGATCTTGTTTTATATAGATATTTGTTCATTAAATTATTTTTTAGTTCATAGTACATTGGTCCCAATTTTAGTCTTCTCTTAACAACATTATTTGATGAGTTTTCTGTCTGCTATTTGTATTTTCCTATTCCTCTCCTCTCTCTCACTCTTTTTTTTTTTTTTTTTTTTTTTTTTGCTTTGAAGTATATTTGTATACATTCTATGCCGGTTCCATATGGATTACTTGTCTTTGAAGTAGGTGATGTTGCCCTGCACTATCTTAATTTGCTAGAGGTTCATATTGGGGAGAGGCTAAAGTCATGTTCTAGGTTAGCTGGAATGTCTTTTTTCTGATCCATATTTTTTTGTGTGAGTTTATTTAGCATTTAACTTCTCCCAGCCAGTAAGTATGCACAATTGTATGTTTTTACATAATACAAAGTGTTACTTCTCTTATCTCTCCCCATGGTCACAGAGATAGACTGCTTCCTTCAAATATAGCATATTGATGTATTCCTCATCTAGCTTTGTCTTCTCTACTTTTTGGAATCAATCTGTGTCCATTGGTTCATGATATTTAAAGAAGAAATAGTTTCAAACTTACAGAAAAATTACAAAAGTAAAAATAATACAAAGAATACTCCTATATCCTACCTTTTTCTCAGATTCAAGTATTGTTTAACATTCTGTTCCATTTGTGTTATCATTTGTGGGCATGCTTTCTTTCTGTCTCTAAATGTATGTATGTGTATAGTTTTCTTCCGAACTACTTGTGGTTCAGAAGAAAAATATAGGGATATTATCTTACTGTATTAGTTTCCTAGGACTGCTATAACAAATTACCACAAACTGGGTGACTTCCGAAATGTATTCACTCACAGTTCTGAAGACTAGAAGTTCAAATCAAGGTGTCAGCCTTCTCTCTGAAGGCTCTAGAGGAAAATCTTTTCCATGCCTTTCTCTTAGTGTCTGGTGTAGCCAGCAATCCGTGGCTTTCCTTGGCATGTAGATGTGTCACTTCAGTCTCTGCCTCTGTTGTCACATGACATTCTCCCTGTATCTCCTCTCTTCTTATAAGGACACTAGTCATATCAGATTAAGAGCCCACCCTGCTCTAGTATAACCTCATTTTAACTAATTACATTTGCAATGACCCTATTTTCAGATAAGGTCACAGTCTGAGGTTCTGGGAAGGGCATGAATTTTGAGGGGAGAGTATTCAACCCATTATACTTACAAAGCCACAATACAGTTACTAACTTTACATTTAAAATTAACAATATTAAATTTAACATTGACACCATAGTTTTAACTATTTATCATTCATATGCCAACTTGGTCAACTGACCTCATAATTTCCTTCATAGCTTTTCCCCATCCTTTACAGAATTCAGTCTATGGTTAGGTGTTATATTTAGTTTTCACGTGTCTTTAGCCTCTTTTAATTTGGACCAATTTCACAGCCTTTCTTTGTCTTTTATGACATTGACTTTTTGAAGAATATATTTTCACTCACCCCTTTTAAATACAGTATTCTTCATTTTAGTTTTGGCTGATGGTTTCTCATGAATGAATTCACCTTATCCATTCTCAGTTAGAATACATAGGTGATACTGCTTCCTTCTTGGAAGCACATGATGTCCATATGGCTTTCAATGGTGATATTAATTTTCATCATTTGGTCAAGATGTTTCTTATTTCTCCACTGTGTAATTACTGATTTTTCCTCTTGTAACTAATAAGCAGTCTCTGGGGAGACACTTTAAGATGATGAAAACATTCTGTTTCTCATCAGCATCTCCCCCTAGGTATTTAGTGTCTTAATAATTAATAATAATTAATTATTTCCAAATAATCTCTACTCTGATAACTTTAGAATGTTGATTTTTTCCCCAATTCAAGCACTTATGCCATATTTAACAAATGGGATTTGGCCTTCTATTGTAAGAACCCTCCATTTTCCCAATTTAATTATTTATCTATTTAATATTTATATGGATTTATGAATTCCTATTTTTTCACTGTTTATAATTCATTACTATATTTGATTATTTTGTTGCTCAAATTGTCTCATACTTGGTCAGTAGATACCTCTTCAAGCTGATTCCTATATTCTTGTGACGTGCCCCCATCTGTTTTTTTTGTTTGTTTGTTTTGTTTTTTTAGCACTTCCTTACTCTCTGGCATAACAATATGTTCCAGATTCATCATGTATCTACCCTGCCCAACCCTTGAATCTCCATTTATCTGAAGCTTTCTGGTTTCTTTTAGTGGGTGTCATGGATTGAATTGTGTCGCCCCAAAATATCTGTCTACTTGGCTAGGTCATGATACCTAGTATTGTATGATTGTCTGCCAGTTTGTCATCTGATATGATTTCCTTATGTTTTGCAAATCCTATGACTATGATGTAATGAGATGGATTAGTGAGCATTATATTGATGAGATCTACAAGATTAGATAGTGTCTTAAGCCAATCTCTTTTGAGATATAAAAGAGAGAAACAAGCTGAGAGATGTGGGAACCTCATACCACCATGAAACCAGTGCCAGAAGCAGAGTGCATCCTTTGGAGCTGAAGTTCCTGCTCTGAGATGCCCCCAGACCAAGGGAAGACTGATGCATCACAAGGAACTTCCTCCAGAGCTGACAGAAAGTGAGAGCCTTCCCCTGGAGCTGGCACCCTGAATTTGGACTCCTAGCCTCCTGGACTGTGAGAGAATAAACTTCTCTTTGTTAAAGCCATACACTTGTGGTATTTCTGTTATAGCAGCACTAGATGACCAAGATAGTGGGGAATAGTATTAGAGACCAAGATCTGGGTACTAGGTGTGCTCATGGATGCTGAGGTGTGTTTGATTCTTGGCTCTTTCAATGGGCAAAGCCTAAAAATAATACATACACATATATATAGAAAGAGAGGCTTACATAGAAAGATACAAATATATATGCATATATATTGCACATGTACATGTATATTTTACAAATCACAATGCAACCATTTGCAGAGGGTTTTTTCTTTCCTTCCCCCATTCCATATTTGTATGTCCATTCTTCAACAGTGAGGACCCTGGCTCCCAACAATAACAGCACATTTACTCATTTACTCAGTCTTAAAATACATGTAAAATAGTTTCAGAATTGCTTCACCTATGCCACTTCAATAAACAAACCTATTAAAAAGAGTTCATGATTTCTTTTCAATTTTCCCATACCCCTCCTACCCCCACCTATCTACCTTCCTCATCCAAGACTTATATGGTCAAGGCATGGTCAACATGGTGGAGTAGTTAGATGCTTCTTACATCCCTCTTACAACAAAGACCTGGAAAAACAAGTGATTTGATTCTATGTGAACATCTGGCAGCCCTGAACAAGGCAAGGTTAAGAAACCCATCTGAGTCATACGGGAGAGGAAGACCGTTTGGAAGAGGTGAGGAGGGCTAGAGCAGCGGCGGCAAAACTGCAGAGACACAGCCACGCCGGTCCGTGGTGAAGCAGGCAAACAGCTGTCCTGTGCACATGCTTGGGAAGCAGTTTCCACACTGAGAGAGACCTGGCAGCAGAGATTCTGCTTAGACACTCTAAACCAGTGAAGAGCAGCTCCCAAGAGGCTAGGATAAGTACATGCGTGCAGCTTTTTGTGGCGATTAAACAAACAAACAAACAAACAAACAAAAACCATTTGGGAAAAACCTCTCTCCCTTTTACCTCCTCCCTCTGTGCTCTGCACCAGATTTGGGAAAAACCTCTCTTCCTTTTACCTCCTTCCTCCACGCTCTAAAATGGGAGTCTGCTGGGCCGGAAGTAGATCCCAAAAGGCGCCCTCACCCATTCTCCTGGCCTTGGAGAGGGAACAAATAAGCTTCTGGCTCCCCTAGGCCAGGAATGCAGGGACAGCACAGCTCCTTTGCCGGCCATAGGTATCAGGGGTTTGCAGACTCTGAGTGCCTTACACCCCTGTATAGACTTGTGGGGACCCATCACAACAGTGTTAACCCTCACTGCCACAGTACAACAGGGCAAACATCTGAAGTTTAACTTCAACTGCTTCAGCTGTGAACAGGCAGATTTTTGACCCTCAAAACAGCCCTGCCCCTTAAGTAGGCACTTTTACTGATCTGCAGCAGGGTCTTGAGGACTGGTGGGAGTGCTTAAAGTGCCTAATCACCTGCTACAGGAGTTCAAGAAAAAGTGGTGCCCTTGAGTCTTTACAGCCAACAGAGTGGGGTGCTCTTAGCCCGGCTGCAAAACTCACCGACCTACTCACCCTAGAGAATAAGGACAAGCTTTCCTTTCAGACCCTTAGGGGCAGCCATCAGCCCCCAGCCTGGCTCAGCATGTGATCCCCAACCACAGCCAGAGTCCAGTGCCTGCACCAATTACCCATGCCTCTCTAGGACTGGGGGTGAGAGCCTGCATCACACACTTGGTGACCAACTGCCTGAACACCTGCGCTGATCCCATATAGGAAAATTTAACGGACTCCTGTGTGCACATACTTAGTTTCAGAACTAACTACCTGGTGACAGGACATTAGAGATCAAAAGGTGTCAAAAATCAAACTAGTGCACACGAGCAGCCTACTTGGGCATATCAAAACAAAAATAAGAACCTGGGTCTCACTAAGCAAACAAAAAATAAAATTATAATAAATTATTGATGGCTTGGAGACAACAGTCAATATCAAGTCACATAAAGAGACAGTCCATGATGGCTTCACCAAGCTCCCAAAATAAAGAATCAATAAATTCTCTGGAGAAAGAGAACTTCTTGGAATTACCAAAGGCAGAATACAAAAGATTAATATACAGAACTCTTCTAGAAATACGAAAGGAAATTCTACAGAATGCAGAAACAGCCAGGGAACATACAGACACAGTAGTAGTAGCAGAACTTAAAAAAGTTATTCAAGAACATAATGCCAAATTTAATAGGCTACAAGAATCCATAGAGAGACAGCAATCAGAAATCCAGAAGATTAACAATAAAATTTCAGAATTAGACAACTCAGTAGAAAGTCATAGGAGCATAATTGAGGCAGTAGAAGTTAGAAATAGTGACATTGAAGATAAAGCTCTTGACACCAACTTATTTGAGAAAAAATCAGATAAGAGAATTAAAAAGAATGAAAAAACTCTAAGAGTCATCAAAAAAAAAAAATAACCTACGAGTGATTGGAGTACCAGAACGGGGAGATAAACAGAAAATACAGAGAAAATTGTTGAAGATTTGTTGACAAAAAACTTCCCTGATATCACGAAAGATGAGAAGATATCTATCCAATATGCTTATCAAACCCCACATAAGGTAGATCCCAAAAGAAAGTCACCAAGACATATTATAATCAAACTTACCAAAACCAAAGATAAAGAGAGAATTTTAAGAGTGGCTAGGGATAAAAGAAAAGTCATCTACAAAGGAGAGTCACTTAGAATAAGCTCCGACTACTCAGCAGAAATCGTGCAGGCTAGAAGGCAATGGGATGACATATTTAAAGCCTTGAAGGAAAATAACTGTCAGCCAAGAGTTATATATCCAGCAAAACTGTCTCTCAAATATGATCGTGAAATTAGGACATTTCTAGATAAACAGAAGTTCAGGGAATTTGTAAAAACCAAACCAAAATTACAAGAAATACTAAAGGGAGTCCTACAGTTAGATAATCAATAACACCAGCTAACAATGGAAGACTAGAACACAGGACAGAGCAACCAGATATTGACTCAGATACAGAAATGGAGATTACATAAAAGCTAAAACATTGAAAATAGGGAAACAGATATCAAAATGTAAAAAAAAAAAAAAAAAAGGATAATATTAAAACAAAAAAAGAGGGACTTAAAAATAGAGACATTGATTTTCTATATGAAGGGGAAGTTAAGGTGTCATAAAGTAATAAAAGACTGGTATAAACTTAGGAAATTAGGGGTAAATATTAAGGTAACCACAAAGGGATCTAACAATCTTACAAATTAAAACTAAAGAAGAAAAACGCAAAGACCCAGCAAACACAAAATCTACAACAAAGAAAAAGATGAAAAAAAATATGTAAAGAAAAATGACGCAGCACAGAAAATTGAGGAGAGCAAAAAAACTGTGAACAAGACACAAAAAGAGATATCAGGATAACAGCACTAAACTCATACTTATCAATAATTACGCTGAATGTAAATGGACTTAGTGCACCAATAAAGAAACAGAAAGTGGCAGATTGGATAAAAAAGCATTATCCATCTATATGCTGCCTACAAGAGATGCACCTTAGACTTAAAGACACAAACAGTCTAAAACTCAAAGGCTGGAGAAAAAGATATCAAGCAAACAAAACTCAAAAAAGAGCAGAAGTGGCAATATTAATCTCTGACAAAACAGACTTTAAAGTAAAATCTATCACAAAACATAAAGAAGGGCACTATATAATGATTAAAGGGTTAATACACCAGGAGGACATAACTATAATAAATATTTATGCACCCAACAACAGGTCTCCAAAATACATAAAACAAACTCTAACAGCTCTGAAGAGAGAGATAGACAGCTCCACAGTAGTAGTAGGAGACTTCAACACGCTACTTTTGGTGAAGGACAGAACATCCAGAAAGAAGCTCAACAAAGACACAGAAGAGCTAAATGCTAAAATCAACTAACTTGATCTCACAGACATATACTGAACTCTGCACTCAACAGCAGCCAAGTATACTTTGTTTTCCAATGCACATGGAACATTCTCCAGAATAGACCACATATTAGGCCACAAAGCAAGCCTAAAAAAAATCCAAAGCATTGAAATATTACAAAGCATCTTTCCTAGCCATAAAGCCATAAAAGTAGAAATCAATAATACAAACAGCAAGGAAAAAAATCAAACACATGGAAACTGAACAACACCTTGATCAAAAACTACTGGGTTATAGAAGAAATTAAGGATGGAATAAAGAAATTCATAGAATCAAATGAGAATGAAAACACATCCTACCAGAACCTTTGGGACACAGCAAAAGCAGTGCTCAGAGGTCAGTTTATAGCAAAAAATGCACACGTCAAAAATAAGAAAGGGCCATAATCAAAACATTAACCCTACAACTGGAACAAGTAGAAACAGAGCAACAAAAGAAGCCCTCAGGCACCAGAAGAAAGGAAATAATAAGAATTAGAGCGGAGTTAAATGAAATAGAGAATAGAAAAACAATTGAAAGAGTTAACAAGTCCAAAAGCTGGTTCTTTGAAAAGATCAACAAAATTGATAAACCATTGGCCAAGCTGACAAAAGAAAAACAGGAGAGGAAGCAGATAACCCGTATAAGAAATGAGATGGGTGATGTCACAACAGACGCACCTGAAATTAAAAGAATCATAACAGAATACTATGAAAAATTGTACTCTGACAAATTTGAAAACCTAGAGGAAATGGACAAATTTCTAGAAAGTCACTACCTACCTAAACTAACACAAACAGAGGTAGAACAACTAAATAAATCCATAACAAAAGAAGAGATTGAAAAGGTTATTAAAAAACTGCCAACAACAACAAAAAAAAAAGCCCTGGCCCAGATGCCTTCACTGGAGAATTTTACCAAAAACTTTCAGAGAAGATATAACACCACTTCTACTAAAGGTATTTCAGAGCATAGAGAAGGATGGAACACTCCCAAACTCAATCTATGAAGCCAGCATAACCCTGATACCAAAACCAGGTAAAGACACCACAAAAATAGAAAATTACAGACCAATATCCCTCATGAACATTGATGCAAAAATCCTCAACAAAATTTTAGCCAATAGAATTCAGCAACATATCAAAAAAATAATTCACCATGACCAAGTGGGATTTATACCAGGTATGCAGGGATGGTTCAACATTAGAAAAACAATCAATGTAATCCATCACATAAATAAAAGACAAGAACCACATGATCTTATCAATCTCTGTAAAAAACGCATTCGACAAAGTCCAACACCCATTCATGATAAAAACTCTCAACAAAATAGGAATAGAAGGGAAATTCCTCAGTATAATTAAGGGCATTTATACAAAACCAATAGCCAACATCATCCTGAATGGAGAGACTTTGAAAGCATTCCCCTTGAGAACAGGAACCAGACAAGGATGCCCTTTATCACCACTATTATTCAACATTGTGCTGGAGGTCCTAGCCAGAGCAGTTAGGCTAGAAAAAGAAATAAAGCGCATCCAAATAGGTAGGGAAGAAGTCAAAGTATCTCTATTGCAGATGATATGATCTTACACATGGAAAACCTCACGGAATCCACAAGAAAACTACTGGAACTAATAGAAGATTTCAGCGAAGTTTCAGGATACAAGATAAACATGCAAAAATCAATCGGATTCCTTTACACCAACAAAGAGAACCTTGAAGAGGAAATCACCAAATCAATACCATTTTCAATAGCCCCCAAGAAGATAAAATACTTAGGAATAAATCGAACCAGAGATGTAAAAGGTCTTTACAGAGAAAACTACAAGACACTACTGCAAGAAACTAAAAGAGACCTGCATAAGTGGAAAAATATACCTTGCTCATGGATAGGTAGACTCAACATAGTGAAAATGTCAATTCTACCCAAAGCAGTCTACAGATACAATGCAATCCTGATCCAAATTCCAACAGCATTTTTTAATGAGATGGAGAAACAAATCACCACCTTCATATG
Source organism: Dugong dugon (assembly GCA_030035585.1). Classification (NCBI taxonomy): domain Eukaryota; kingdom Metazoa; phylum Chordata; class Mammalia; order Sirenia; family Dugongidae; genus Dugong; species Dugong dugon. The sequence goes on along the minus strand of CM057462.1, from coordinate 125,677,031 downwards.
GAAAGGAAAGAGGCCCCGAATAAATAAAGCACTACTCAAGAAGAAGAACAAAGTGGGAGGCCTTACACTACCTGATTTTAGGACCTATTATACGGCCACGGTAGTCAAGACAGCCTGGTACTTGTACAACAACAGATACATAGACCAATGGAACAGAGTTGAGAATCCAGCTATAAGCTCATCCACCTATGAGCAGCTAATATTTGACAAAGGACCAAAGTCCATTAATTGGGGAAAAGACGGTCTCTTTAACAAATGGTGCTGGCATAATTGGATATCTATATGCAGAAACTGAAACAAGACCCATATCTCACACCATGTACAAAAACTAACTCAAAATGGATCAAAGACTTAAATATAAAATCAAAAATGATAAAGATCATGGAAGAAAAAATAGGGACAACACTTGGAGCCCTAATACATGGCATAAACACAATACAAACCATAAGTAACAATGCACAAACACCAGAAGAGATACCAGATAAATGGGATCTCCTAAAAATCAAACACTTATGCTCATCCAAAGACTTCACCAAAAGAGTAAAAAGACAACCTACAGACTGGGAAAAAATTTTTGGCTACGACAAATCCGATCAGCATTTAGTCTCTAAAATCTATAAGATACTGCAAAACCTCAACAGCAAAAGGACAAATAACCCAATTAAAAAATGGGCAAAGGATATGAACAGGCACTTCACCAAAGAAGATATTCAGGCAGCTAACAGACACATGAAGAAACGCTTACGATCATTAGCCATTAGAGAAATGCAGATCCAAACTACAATGAGATATCATCTCACCCCAACAAGGCTAGCATTAATCCAAAAAACACAAAATAACAAATGCTGGAGAGGTTGTGGAGAGACTGGAACACTTATACACTGTTGGTGGGGATGTAAAATGGTACAACCACTTTGGAAATCGATTTGGCACTTCCTTACAAAGCTAGAAATAGAAGTACCATGCGATCCAGCTATCCCGCTCCTTGGAATATATCCTAGAGAAACAAGAGCCGTCACACGAATAGATATATGCATACCCATGTTCATCGCAGCACTGTTCACAATAGCCAAAAGGTGAAAGCAACCTAAGTGCCCATCGATGGACAAATGGATAAACAAACTATGGTCTATCCACACAATGGAATATTACACAACAATAAAGAACAATGACGAAGCTGTGAAACATTGTATAACTTGGTGGAAGCTGGAACTTATTATGCTGAGTGAATTTAGTCAGTCACAGAAGGACAAATACTGTATAAGACCACTATTATAAGAACTCAAGAAAAGGTTTAAACACAAAAGAAAACATTCTTTGATGGTTATGGGGGTGGGGAGGGAGGGTGGGGTTATTCATTAACTAGATAGTAGATAAGAATCATCTTAGGTGAAGGGAAGGACAGCATACACTACAGGGGAAGCCAGCACAACTGGACTAAACCAAAGCTAAGAAGTTTCCTCAATACAATCAAATACTTTGAGAGGCAGAGTAACGGGGATGCGGGCTCTGGGGACCATGCTTTCAGGGGACATCTATGTCAATTGGCATAACAAACCTTATTAAGAAAATGTTCTGCATCCTACTTCGGAGAGTGGCATCTGGGGTCTTAAAAGCTTGCAGGTGGCCATCTAAGGTGCATCAGTTGGTCCCGACCACTGGGAGTAAAGGAGAACGAAGAACACCAAAGACACAAGGAAAGTATTGGCCCAAGAATCAGAATGGGCCACATAAACCAGAGACTTCATCAGCCTGAGACCAGAAGAACTAGATGGTGCCCGGCTACCACCAATGAATGTCTGGACAGGGAACACAACAGAGGGTCCCTGATGGAGCAGTAGAATGATGGGACGCAGAACTCAAATTCTAGTAAGAAGACCAGACTTAATGGTCTGACTAAGACTGGAGGTGCTCCAGAAAGCATGGCCCCTGGTCTCTCCATCACCCCAGAATTAAAACAATTTCTGAGGCCAACTCTTCAGCCAGGGATTGGACTGGACTGTGTGGGACATAAAGTGATACTTGTGAAGAATGTGCCTCTTAGACAAGTAGATACAAGAGACCAAAGGGGAAGCTTCTGCCCAGAGGTGAGAGGGGAAGGCAGAGAGTTAGGAGCTGGCTGAATGTTCATGGGGAATCAGGGGCGTAGGGGAGGAGTGTGCTGTCGCAGAATGGGGTGAGCAGTTGGCGTCTCATAACAACGTATGTAAAAAAATTTTAAAAAATTAAAAAAAAAAAGACTTATATGGTCAAGACCTGTGTCCAAAAATTATCTGGATACATTTGTACATCCTCCTTCTCTCCTTTTCTTTCTTCCTTCTTCCCATTCATTCTTTCCTTTGGCCTTCAGTGTTATTATGGTATTCATTTGAAATAAAACTGGATTCATTCGTTTCAGTTTGCTTTCGGTTTTAAGGTTTTTCTCCTCTTCCCATTCTTGCAATATTGATGATTAAGCACTTAGCTAAAATAGTCATTTTGTACACCTCTAATTGTAATGATTTCATGAATTTGAAAAAAATAAAGTTTGATCTACTATAGAGGTCCATATCGTTCTTAATCTTGAATTCTGTCAGCAGGGTTAAACAGTCCTTTTGGCAGCCCTGAAGAGAAATTGGAGTCACTGGGTATTGTCAATGGTTAATGTGCTCGGTTATTAACTGAAAGGTTGGAGGTTCAAACCTACCCAGAGGCAAGTTGGAAGAAAGTCCTGGTGATCTGCTTCCATAAGATTAAAACCAGAAAACAAACCCATTGTGTAGTTGATTGCAACTCATGGCGACCCCATGTGTGTCAGAGTAGAACTGTGCTCCACAGAGTTTTTAATGGCTGATTTTTTGGAAGGCTTATGAGTTAAAATAGAAAGAAAAAAGAGGAGCAGGAAAGAGAAGGGATGGGGCAGAGAAAGAGAATTGAGGCTGGAGAAGAGGCAGATAGGCAGAGAGACTGGTAAAAGGAGAGAGAAGAAAGAATAGGCAAAAAAGAAAAAAAATTAAAGTTTATCTAAATGCCAGTGCATTAGGGCTGCTGTAACAAAATACCACAACTAGGTGGCTTATAAGAACAGAAATTAATTGTCTCACAGTTCTGGAATTCAGAAATCTGAATTCAGGGAATCAGCAGAACCATGCTCACCCCAAAGGCTCTAGGGGAAGATTCTTTCTTTTCTCTCTCAACTTCTGGTAGCCCCAGGTGTTCTTGGCATGTAGCTTCATCTTTACATGGCCTTTCTTCCTCTGTCTAACTCTGTGTCTCTTCTCTTTTTTATAGGATGACAGCACTCAGATTGGATTAGGTTCCACCCCACTCCCCTATGACCTCATGTTGACTTAACTAATATCATTTTTAAAGATCCTGTTTTGAAACAAGGTCACGTTCACAGATATCAGGGACTAGGACTTCAACATAAATTTGGGGGTAACACAATTCAAATCATAAAAGATAGTGAGGGGTAATTAGTTTAACAGTTTCCCAAAATATTGTAACTGACTCGACCCACCTCGGTCATCTTGCTGTCTGTAGAAGAAATCACATCCAAATATCCAAAGCATCTCAGACTGGGGAGCACTTCATTGGTTTTTAAAGGATGCACACACCTACACACACAGAAAACAAAGAAGCATAAAAGTTAAAGTTCTACAACTTAGAGCAACACCTTTAATAACAAACAGTTAGATGTTTGTTAGATGTTTTGTTGTTAAATCCGGACTAAAAGAAAACTAGAACTTTAGAGCTGGAAGGAACCTCTGCATCAACCTATCCATTCCCTTATATCACAAGGACTTGCCCAAGGTCACGCTACTGCTAGAGGTCAACTCAAAGCTAGAGCTCAGGTCTTTGGATGTCCAGTCCAATGATCCTTCCAAGATAGATGATGCCTTTCCTGCATCTTTTGACTGAAAAAATAAAAATTCCTTCCGTCAGGAGAAAAAAATCTCACCTCAAGTGCATAATTTTCTAAAAGGATACAGTAGTCAATAGAATTATGGTTTCTTTTAAAGGATAAAGAAACTTCGAAATTTTATTTACTGCACTTTTTAAAGTTCCACAGTGAATGGAGAGGATTTCGAAAACATCTGTTTACCAATTTCCTACTGGTAACAGAACCTCGGCAGCAATAATTAAATTGCCTTCATACTCTTCTCTGTGAAGCCATTAAGCCTAGAAACGTGCTGTTTTTGGCAATACAGAAATCAAAGTGGTAGCACAGCAGAGCAGATCTGTGTTAAAGAAGAAAAATCCACAGGCTGCTTCAAATATCAACAAGGAACCCTGAAATTTTCTATCAATTTCTTTTCATGGCCTTGTGACATTTTCAACTTAAAACTGTATTGCTTAACTTCAAGGCACTTTGAGTGAGCTTCAGCTGGAAAAGGTAATTTTTGAGTGAGATTCAGCAGAAAAAGGTAATTTTTCAGAGAGGTTCACTGGAGAAAGGTAATTTTCAGAACCAATTGCTGCATTCTTTTGCTGTTATTTTGTCTCTTTTCTAAGTAGCCCTAATGTCATTCATGGGCACTCTATGTCAATACATCCGTACTGGCTAAGTCGTTTGTGCAAAGTAAGTTTACAGAAACTGTAGCTTTCGGCTATGTTATTCCAGGGCTGTGAAGATCAAACAATGCAATTTCACTTGGAAGTTTCATCAATTTTGCATCGGTGTTGATGCTCAAGCTGGAAGCCTGCGCCAAGAATCATAATTTCAGCCACAAAAAAAAAAAAAAAAAAAAAAATTTTGTTTTTAATGGAGAATCTAATTTCATTTGATTATCGTTGTTTGGTAATACCGTGGCTCAGTAATGCAGCTCTATAAACCTCTGCTGCTGACCCTAAGCAGTGGAGGGGCTTAATAGTTGATGTAGACTGCATCAATTCATACTGTTTTGAGATACTAAAGGAAAAATAACTAGTCTTCAAATGCATGTTATTATATGTTATTTGTATAAGTGGATGAACAAGCATCCGAGAAAGCTGAGACCTTTCATCTGTTCATTTTTGGAGAGCTTCAATCTTTAGAAAGGAAATGATGCAATTCAGCTTAATGGTTTGAAATGAAGACTCTGAAATTATCAGACTTCTCATGTATTTCTCCTTTGATTATGTCACCACAGAGAAAATGAAAAAAAAAAAAAACCTACTTCATTGCAAGATGTGAAAGTTGAGAGACTCAGAAAGAAACATTTTAAAGCCTCCTCTTTTAAAGTAGAACAGCAAGCCCTTAACAGGCTAGCATTTTATTCTCCCCTTTAAATTGTATACATTTGATTTCAAGCGAATATTAATGGATTTCCTTTCATTAATATCTTTGTATTGTGTAATTCAGTCTTTGTGTAATAAAGTGTACCATACAGAAGGTCACGTTCACTGGTTATATAAATACATGGTCAACGCAGCTGGGAGACTCTCAGTCCTTCCTGGCTGCTGAGTACTGAACAGAGCTGTTTTTTCTCTCTAAAGAGAGAAATCAACAGTCTCTGTCACCAACAAAAAAGCACTGTGAGTTGAATAAATCCAAATTATGATTGCATTTTATTTAAAAATAACTCTCCTGTGTTATAAGGAAAAAAATGGGTATTTTATCAAAACTTAACTGTCTTCTTGGTTTGATATTTAGACACATTTTGAGAAAAATTAAGTGAATCAATTACAACTAGTTTGCCTTTCATCTGGGAGATTTTTCCTCTATCTGTGGTTGTCTATAACCTAGTCATATTTTTAAAGTTGAAATTGATAATCGTTTATATTAATAACTAAATGTGTGCAACAATGAAGTGTCATACAATTCATAATCAGTCACTTAAAAAATCCCTACTTGTCAGGATGAAGACAGTGTGCTCCCCAACCAATTTACCGTATCTATTTTCAAACATCTGATTAACTGACAAAGACTTCTTGTTAGCCAGCACATAAATATTTTATTTAGTGGAAATTCTGTTTAGTTTTGTTTTTGTCAAAGTATAACAGTTACTAATCCTACAGCTTTCTTGGAAGCTCAGTTTGAGAGCCAATGAAAGTCACAAGCCATTTAAAGTTTATTTTTTGCATTTTACTCATTACAAATGTAAATGAACTTTGTCAAGAATCTCCTTTTCCAGGCCATTAAACATCTTCTTCCACTAAATCTAGTAACTACCTTAGCTGGCCAATGTTTCTATTCGTGTGGGGTCTGATCAGCCTGAGAAAGGCTGCCATGGTGTGGGATGGTTAATAGCAGGGAAAGCTCTTCTGGAATGGTTGAGGGAGATGTAGTGATATGGATTGGTAGGACTGGGTAGTGATGCCTCAGACATCGGAGCTTGTTGTACAGACAAGGTTAAGACTAGACATGCAACTAGCATAGAGCAAAAGGACTCAAAATTTGGAGTCACTTAGACCAGTGTTTGAACTCCAACTCTACCACTTAATTTGTGACATTTCACATATTATTTATCCTATCATGGCCTCCAAATAGCTTGTTTATGCAAATGGTTATGATAGTACTTACTGTAAGTAGTTTGTTGTGAGATTAAATGAGCCAGTGTATTTAAGTGCCCTGTCCAGCCCAGTAGGTAACAATAAGGTATATGCCAAAATGTAAAAACGTGGCATAAATGGCTTAAAATTGAAACATAGTCTGAGTGGATATTGTGCATAGAATGTCAGAGTAAGCATAATTTATTCTAATGGTATTCCATTCTGTATTTGTGATAATTGCTACTCAAAACTTATTCAATTAAAGTAATTTTTGATGAGAATAGATGTACTTGCTCCAGGTGTTTTGCATCGTACCAGATGTGCTGTAGTTATGTGCTCTGAAGGTTAGAAAGGGAAGGTCTTGACTTGAAAAAATGTCAGGATCAGCTAACCGGGGATAAAGATAAAGTAGAGCTGCTCACATCACACATCTTTACATTTCCAATGGTTACAATGCTGTTTGGCACATAGTACGGGTTCTGTAAGGAACCCTGGTGGCGTAACAGTTAAGCTCTCAGCTGCTAACCAAAAGGTTGGCAGTTGGAACCTACTAGTGGCTCTGTGGGAGAAAAGACCTGGAGATCTGAACCCGTAAAGATTACAGCCTAGGAAACCCTAGGGGAAGGTTCTATTCTGTCATATAGGGTCTCTGTAAGTCGAAATTGACTTGATGGCACCCAACAGCAACAACAGGGGTTCTATAAATGTTGATTGAAATGATCAGTGATGAGATAGGATTGTCAGATGTATGCAGCCATCTTATTATTTTTCCCCCAGAAATCATGACACGGGAGTGACCTCAATATGAGATAACATAACAAGTTACTTTTAATGCATCAATAACTGTTTTCACCCCAGGCTCAATTATACCTTGTAACTGTCATTATTAAGACACTTAAGTGTGGTTTATGTTTCTGTTTCAAATTTTAGGTCCTTAAAAAAATATTTTTATGATTAGTTTTGTTGAAGCTATACCTTCAAATTCAAGCTTATTTTCAAGCTGAAAATTACAAAAAAAAAAAAAAAAAAAAAAAACTCTTTTATTTCCTAAAGCTGCAGTGTCCTAGTCCAGATGATGAGAACATTTCAGATGTTATACCTGGATTGTTTCATAAATACAATTGTAGATTTCACAGTATGTATATAATGGCTATGTCATGGATTGAATTGTGTCCCCCAGAAATGTATGTCTACTTGGCTGGGCCATGATTCCCGTTATTGTGTGATTGTCCACCATTTTGTCATCTGATGTGATTTTCCTGTGTATTGTAAATTCTATCTCTATGATGTTAATGAGATAGGATTATTGGCAGTTATGTAGCTTCACTCTGCAAGATTAATCTACAATTTAAGCCAATCTCTTTTGAGATATAAAAGAGAGAAGTAAGCAGAGAGACAGGGGGAGCTCATAGTGCCAAGAAACGAGAGCCAGGAGAATAGTGCATCCTTTGGAGCTGGTGTCTCTGTGCTAAGAAGCTCCTTGACCAGGGGAAGACTGATGACAAGACCCTTCCTCCAGAGCTGACAGAGACAGAAATATTTCCTCTAGAGCTGACACCCTGAATTTGGATTTGTAGCTTACTAAATTGCGAGAGAATAAATTTCTCTTTGTTAAAACCATCCACTTGTGGTATTTCTGTTTACAGCAACACTTGATAACCAAGACAGGCTGTAAACCCACCCACTGCCGTTGAGTCGATTCCGACTCATAGTGACCCTATAGGTCAGAGTAGAGCTGCCTCATAGGTTTTCCAAGGCTGTAATCTTTATAGAAGCAGTCTTGCCCCATCTTTTTCCCATGATAATGGCTATAAGTGAATATAAATAAATGTAGAACATGTATAGATAAAATATAAATATATATGAGTATATTTATCTAGAAGTATATAATGTGAAGGAGCCCTGGTGGCACAATGGTTAAGTGTTAACCAAAATACTGGTGGTTTGAACCAGGGCTTAAAACCGCCTCGTTCTGGTTCAAACCCCTGCTGAGAATTTGCATTTCCACCCCAGATATACTGAATCAGAATCTACATTTTAACAAGATCCCCAGCTGATTCTTATGTATAATAAATTTTGAGAACCACTACTCTACTAGTGGTTCTCAGAATTGCTCTGTAACCAGCAGCATTAGCATGGAATGAACAGGTTCTAAGCCCTGGTTCCAACCCACCAGCTGCTCTGTGGGAGAAAAGACCTGGCCATCTACTCCCGTAAAGATTTCAGCCTAGGAAACCCTATGGGGGCAGCTCTACTCTGTCCTGTAAGCTTGCTACGAGTTGGAATCAGCTTGATGGCACAAATAAGGACAACATGTATACGTGATGACAGATGAAGAGGGTTTTTTTTTTTTTTTTTTTCTATTTCAAAGCTCTGTCTTCCAGCCTGTGGGACTGTTTTCTAGCCTATATTATTCATGTCATTAAAACCCTAAATGAAATCTTGTCAGGTTGACATCTTCAGCGAGCTTTCCCACTGTTTCTCATGTTTCTTCTCAAAGACATATCTACTCAGCCCGCCTTTAACAGTCCCAAAGAGCCAGGTTGCCACTGATCCTGGCCAGGTAACTCCTGGCCAAAGGGCCTGTTTAATCAGGAAAACTGATTCACCACACTGTCAAGAGCATGGCATATTTTTATACAGGAATTTGAGTTTTAGTCAGTCTTGATTATTTCCAAGTTCATGAATGAGAGAAAAAAATAAAAAGAAATTCCCTGCAATGATGTGATAGATGATGAGACTTTTACAATTTGTCAACCGTGGGTCTACCTGATCTCCAGATTTCTCAACCAGTGCTTCATCCTTTCATTTTGGTATGCAGCATGCCATGTTTTTTTGTTTTTTTAATTGAGATTTAGAGGGGTTTTTGTTTTCTGCCAAAATTACTATGACATATTAAACATGGCTTGTGGTCCCAGCCTATTATTTGTAACCAAGTTCAGGCTCAGAATGGGTAGATTAATTAATTAAGTTAATTAAGTTAAAATAAAGGGATAATTAAGTTAAAATAAAGAAAAACAAAAAAAAAAAGCCCGTCCTTTCCCTTGGATTTGCACTTTGGAGCTATGTGAGGTGTGGGGTGTTATCAATTACACCTGAGTTAGCAGGAGAACGACTGTCTCCAACTATAGAATTCACTTCTTTCTTGCTTCTGCATTTCAGTTGAGAGTCACAGGGACACCATCCATCAAAAGAACCTTTCCTGAAGAGGAGAAGCTTGTTAAGGCTGGCTGTCAACTTAAGAAAACTAATCATGGTATTGAACAACAAAATGATTTTATAATGCTCTACTCCTTCTCTTCTACTGAGCAAGCTATTAGGGAGAAAGGCTAACAGATGTTCAGCAACCAACTAAAAATAGAAAACCTGCTTTAAATATCAAGTGTGCCTGCTTGATTCTGGAGTGAAAGGATGTGTCACTAGCATCTGCACAGAATGAAATTCAGTTTTGAGACAAGATTCTGACTCAGGTTTGACAATTGGGATGTGGCACAGTGGGCAGTTCGTTTAGCCAAAGGACTTAATGACTTCTTTAAAATTTCTTTATTCTCCATGGCCAGAGGATGTCAAAATGTCTATGCGCTACTACTAATCTGGGTGATATCATGTCCTGGGTTCGTTGCTCAACTTAGAGTCAGAAAGATGGATTAGTGGGTTTGAGTCTGCAAAACAGACTCAAGGCATTTTATTTTCTGCTTGCTGTGTTCTTTTTCTCTTCTCTTCAATGGAGCCTCCCTCTCCCCTTGTGCTATGGTACTAGCTGAATGCTGCTGACCGAGTAGTACAATAACAGCCAAGCTTCATTTAATGGTAATCTGGTGGCCACAGCTGCCTGGTTACCCACTGATGCTGAATCAGGCACCTGCAGCAGAGTTTTCATCTTGTTTACACCTGAGAGCAAAATCCAGGAAACCTGCATCCTTCAAGTTTCAGTTCCAGTCTCATCTCCTTAAAGCCTTCGCCAAGGACCCCATCATGTCCCTCTCTCCTCTCAACAACTGTAGTGCTCTCTCTCTACCACACGCTCACCACTTCGTATGTTCTACTACTTCTTTGATTGGCAAAATGCTAGCTATGGCTTTCCCCACCGGTGCTCCATAAATAGGTGCTTGTTGATTAATTAAATTGCTTGTCCCAGGCAGGGTGGGACTTTTGTCAGTGGAGCAGTGGTTCTTCAACTTTTTTTTTTTTTTTCCGGAGGATGCATTGCCACTTTAGGAAACAGATGCAAACAGCAAACCTTTTTACCAAAAAAAGGCATATATATACAAAAACGTTTGCATATGGTTTCAGAGGGTTCCCTGACTCCCCCTGACGGCCATCAAAGGGATCTTGATTAAGAACCCTGCTATAAAAGGACATTATTCGGTGAGAGTTCTAGGGCTCTCAGGAATAAGGTAGAGAGCACCTAGTGGTTTCTTTCACAGCAGGCAGGCAACAGACTGCTTAATTTACAAATGCACATTTCCTGTAAGGTTCTGAGGTTGTACACTGGTATTTGAACAAGTGTATCTACAAGGTGGTGAGGCAACAACATATAGTGGAAAGAACAAGTGAACTTCCTTAGAGTAAATGCATCTGAATTTGAATCCAGGTTCTGCCACTTACTTACTGCCTGCATGACTTTAGCTAAGCCATTCAACTTCTCTGGGTCTTAGTTTCTTATTTGTCACCTAGGGATGAAGTGAACATCTACCTCAGAAAGAGATATAAGAACACTTAGCTCTGTCTCACTTTCCTCCAGGGCAAAACGAGATCGGAAACATAGTCCCTGGGCTGGAATTCTTAGGACTGGGCAGGTTTAACAGTGGCAGACCATGGAGTGAACTGTGAAGGGAAGTGATAGGGGCAGAAGAGCTGATAGGAACAACAGTGGTGCCTTGAGGATGTTCTTTGGTAGCTGATAGGATTTGTTCCTGATCATACTTTTTGAGGGCTCAGGTAGAGGGAAAATAATTGGGTTTGGGACTGTTAGGGTGATCCTGTAAACTTAAAGAGAGCAAAGACTTTATCTCTTTGTTTTAATGCTTAATTCCTAGGCACCTAGAAAGAATCCCTGGGTGGCACAAACAGCTAAGCGCTCAGGTTGGTGGTTCGAATCCACCCAGAAGAACCTTGGAAGAAAGCCTGGTGATCTACTTCCAGAAGGTCACAGGCATTGAAAACCCTATGTGCAGTTCTACTCTGAAATACACAGGGTCTTCATGAGTCAGAATCGACTCAATGACAACTGGTTTAAGCACCTAGAAGACAGCCTGGTATATAGTAAGCATTTTAAAGTTTTGTTGACTGACTTACTGAATGACTTTGCATATACAGCTTATATAAGTCAATCTTCAGAAAACTTGAATTACATATATAAATAGTATTGTTTAAGAAGTAATGTGGTTCATAGATTGGAGGATTTGATATTGTTAAGATGCCAATTCTCTCCAAATGGATCTACAGACACAACACAACCCAATAAAAATTCCGGCAGGCTTTTTTTTTTAGAAATCGACAAGCTAATTCAAGATGTATATGAAAATGTAAAGGACCTAGAAAAACCAAAACAATTTTTAAAAGAAAAACAAAGATGGACTTATCCTATCTGATTTTAAGACATTATAAAGCTTCATTAATCAAGACAGATAGACATTGGCAAAAAGATAGAAATGTAGATCACTGGAACAGAACAGAGTTCAGAAATAGACCCACATATATGTAGTAAATTGACTTTTTACAAAAATGCCAAAGCAATTTAATGGGGTATGGAAAACCTTTGCAACAAATGATGTTTGGTCAAGTGGATATACATACTGAAAAGAAATCAACATTGACCCTTACTGCATACCATATGCAAAAATTACCTCAAAATGGACCATCAACCTAAATATAAGACCTAAAACTATAAAACTTCTAGGAGAAAATCTTTGAGAACCTTGGGGCACTCAAAGTTTTTTTTAATACACAAAAAACATGAACCATAGAAGAAAGAATTGATAAACTGGATTTCATGAAAATTTGAAATCTCTGTTTTTCAAAAGATAGCACTGAGAAAACAAAAAGGGCAAGCCGAAGAATGGGAAAAAATATTCTTAGCAATTATACCAGACAAAGAAAAAACCAAACCTGTTGCTGTTGAGTTGATTCTCACTCATAGAAACCCTATAGGACAGAGTAGAGCTGCCCCATAGGGTTTCCAATGAGCGGCTGGTGGATTCAAACTGCAGACCTTTTGGTTAACAGCCGAGCTATGAACCACTGTACCATTAGGGCTCCTATTAGGCACTAGGGAGATCCAAATTAAAACCACAATGAGATATCACTTCACATGTATTAGAATGGGTAACATTTAAAAAATTGATCATACCAAGTGTTTGTGAACTGGAACTGTTTGAGTAATGTAAAATGATACAAACACTTTGGAAATCAGTCTGGCAGTTTCTTGAAAAGTTAAATGTGCACTCACCGTAATCCAGCCACTCCACTCCTAGGAATTTACTGGAAGAGAAATGAAAGCATATGTCCACACAGAGACCTGTACACAAATACACATAGAAGCTGTATTTGTAGTAGCCAAAACCTGGAAACAACCCAAATGATTCTCAACAGGTGAGTAGATAAACAAATTGTGATAATCCATGTAATACAGTTTGTTGTTGTTGTTAGGTGCCCTTGAGTTGGTTCTGACTCATAGCTACCCTACGTACAACAGAACTAAACACTGCCCAGTCCTGCGCCATCCTAACAATCACTGCTATGTTTGAGCCCATTGTTGTAGCCACTGTGTCAATCCATCTTGTTAAGTCTTCCTCTTTTTCGATGACCCTCTACTTTATCAAGCATGATGTCCTTCTCCAGGGGCTGGTCTCTCCTGATGACGTGTCCAAAGACATGAGATGGAGTCTTGCCATATTTGCTTCTATGGAGCATTCTGGCTGTACTTCTTCCGAGACAAATTTGTTCGTTCTTCTGGTAGTCTGTAGTATATTCAGTATTATTCACCAACACCATAATTCAAAGGCATCAGTTCTTCTCTGGTCTTCCTTATTTATCATCCAGCTTTCGTATGCATATGAGGTGATTGAAAATACAATGGCTTGGATCAGGTGCACCTTAGTCTTCAAAGTGACATTTTTGCTTTTTAACACTTTAAATATGTCTTTTGCAGCAGATTTGTCCAATGCAATATGTTGTTTGATTCTTGACTGCTGCTTCCATGGGTGTTGATTGTGGACCCAAGTAAAATGAAATCCTTGACTACTTCAATTTTTTCTCTGTTTACCAAAATGTTGCTTATTGGTCCAATTGTGAGGATTTTTATTTTCTTTATCTTGAGGTGTAATCCATACTGAAGGCTGTATTTTTTGATCTTCATCAGTCAGTACTTCAAGTCCTTTTTGCTTTCAGCAAGCATATAATACAATACTTTTCAGCAGTAAAAAGGAATGAACAATTGATATATGCAACAATGTGGATCAATCTCAAAATTATCATGCCAAGTGAAATAAAGCAGGGTAAAAAGAACACATAACATAGAATTCTAGAAAATGAAATCTCATCTATAGTGATGGAACACAGAGGATTGATTGCCTGGGGATGGAGGTATAGAGAGGGATAGATTACAAAGGCGTGTGAAGAAATTTTGCAGAATGGTGAAAATGTTTGTATTTTGATTGTGGTGATTGTTTCATAAATGTATACACATGCCAAAACTCATTAAGTTGTATACTTTAAATATGTGCAGTTTATTATATATCGATTATATCCAATAATGTTGAAAAAAGTGCAAAAATGATTATGCATATACTCACATTTTAAAACTAAAAGATTAGAAATAGATACACCAAAAATGTTAACAGTTATTTCTGGGCCGTAGGATTTCAAGTGATTTTAATTTTATTTCTACATACTTTTATGCATGTTTCTAAATTTTCTAGAATGCACATGTATTAATTTCCTATGGCTGCTGTAACAAACTACCACAATTTGGGGAGCTTAAAACAGCAGAAATTAATCCTCTCACACCTCTGGAGACCAGAAGTCTGAGATCAGTATCACTGGACCCAAATCAAGGTGTCAGCAGGACCATGCTCCCTCTGGAGGGTCTAGGGGATAATCTGTTCCTTGCCTCTTTCATCTTCTGGTAGCTATCATCATTCTTTGGCTTTTGACTACATCACTCCAATTTTCAAGGCCAGCATCATCAAATTCCAATCCACTCCATCTTCACTTTATCTTCTCTGCTGTTTGTAGTCAAGTCTCCTTCTGCCTCTGTCTTATGAGGATAAATGTGATTGTATTTAGAGACCACCCAGATAACCCAGGATAATATCCTCATCTCAAAATCCTTAACTTCATCACATCAGCAAAGATCCTTTTTCCAAATAAGGTAACATTTATAGAATCCAGTGATTAAGACCTGATGTTTGGGGGACATTATTGGGCCTGGAGACCCTGGGTGGTGCATATAGGTTCATGTGCTTAGCTGCTACCTGAAAGGTTGGAAGTTCGAGTCCACCCAGAGGTGCCTCAAAAAAAAAGGCCTGGCAATCTACTTCCAAAAAATCAGCCATTGAAAACCATATGGAGCACAGTTCTACTTTGACAAACAGGGGTCTCCATGAGTCAGAATCAACTTGATGGCAACTGGTCTGGTCTTATTTGGTCTACTACAGCACACATGTTGTTTTTTCCCCACAGTTTATGTTTTATTTTCTTTTTATGTGATTCTTTAAAAATATTGAAATTGCATAAATATTAAATGAATATATGTTCATTATAAAAAATTCAGACAATATAAAATGTTATACAGAGTAAAAACCAAAGCCCACTGTGGTACCGGCCAGTATTATTTTGAAAGTAGACTTCCTTTAAAGTTAAGGAATTCAGGCAAATTCAAGTCCATATACTGTTCCTGTGAGACACACATGAAATTATCTATTTTAGCATCAACAATTTAGTTTGCATCTTTGAAAATCCTTTACTGTGAATTTATATAAGGCATCTTTGTAATATTACATATTTGTGTAGTATATATGTGTGTGAGTGTGTGTGTGTCTAGTTTGGGTTTTTATAAATGAGATTCATGCTATTTACCTTGTTCTACAACTAGCTCTTTTTTCTTTTTTTTTAATTTTTTTAATTGTACTTTAGATGAAGGTTTACAGAACAAGTAGTTTCTCATTAAACAGTCAGTACACATATTGTTTTATGATATTGGTTAACAACCCCTAGCTCTTTTTTCTTAACAATGTTCTTCAAGATATTTCCATGTCAGTGTGTAAAGGTCTACCTTCTTTGTATTATCCAATTGCAGGGATGTATCATAACTGATTTTGCCAGTCTCTTATTGTTAGATTGTGATTTAACTTTTTTTCTTTTACTATTACCAACAGTGTTGCAGCGAACATCATTGTTAAGTATAACTTTGAGTGAATGCACAATATTTCTGTAGATTGGATTCCTGAAAGTGGAATTGCTAAATCAAAGGGTATGTACATTTTAAAATTTGATAGATATTTCCAAGTTTTTATCCAAAAATGCAATTCCAATTTTATACTTTCACAATGTTGTATGAGAATATCCTGTCCTCCTCATGTATTTGCGGCCATAGGTTTTTCTAAAAAATCTTTTTGATAATCCAATGAACAGAAAGTGGTGTCTCATTGTTTTCATTATTATTTCCTTGGTTGTTAATGAGATTGAGCATATTTCCATATATACTGGTCATTTGTTTCTTTTTTCGTGACTTGCCATTTAATATTTGCCAATTTTTCTATTGAATTATTTGCCCTTTTCTTATTAACTTATGGAAGCTCTTTATATATTATAGATTTTTAACTCTTTGACTATAATAGTCTCCAACTTTGTCACTTGTCTTCTAACTTGACTTGTGATCACCTAGAAGTTTTAAGTTTTTATGGAATCAGTGTGTCCATCTTTTTTTTTTTTTTTTTTTTTGATGGGTTAAAGCTAAAGCTTCCTTGTCTTGTTTAGGAAAGACAACCCACCCTAAGACTATTAAAACATCTCTGTATTTTTATCTAGTAGAATGTATTGCTTTAAAGATTAGAAGGATAAAATGTCACCTAAAAATAAAAAGACACATTTCAAACAAAACGATTTACTAGTTGCTTTAAGAGAGTAGAATCTGGAGCCAGGGGGTCTGGGTTCTTTTCTAGATGTATAACCTTGAGCAAGTCAATATCAAGTACTTTGAGTAGTGTTTGACACATTATAAAACTATGTATATTGTAAGATTCTCCTTCAAGGTTCGTGGCCTTCGAGAAGCATAAAGCCTGAAGACTACTGCTAGACTCTTAGAAATGTAACTTAGTAACTGAAAACAAATTTATAGATGCAGGATCTTGTTTGAATATAATGGTTGATATCCATTATCTATGTTACTCTGTGATCTGCCTGCCCCTGTCAAGAAAGGAAATGAGAGAACCCATATTAGCTCATGTTGGTCACTGCTTTCTACTAGTGCTTTAACATTTTGTTAAAGTTCAGTCATAAGCTAATCGTGTCAAGCTAAACAAAATTTCCTGGCTTGTACCTTAAATATATTTGTTTTGATGGTCTGCATATGCTTTTGTTTCTGGGAAACCTAAGGAACCAATTATCGCTATTTTATCATCATAATAAATAGTGAAACTGCCAAGTGCAAGTGCTTGCTACAAGAGGCAGTATAGTATTATGATTAAGACTTTTGGACTCAGGAGTCAAAGAACATAGGCTGAAATCCCACCCAGCTCCACCATTTAACTATTTGTGTGACCTTGGTCAACATACTTAACCTCTCTTGTTTGTAAACTGAGGACTAATAGTTGTTTTCCCCTCCACGCCCCCACCCCCATTTCTATTACGTTTGGCTCTTTCCCATTTGTTCAGCAGCTGGAGTGTTTAGATACTCACAGACTTCAGGAAGGGATGCCACAGCAGAAAGACAGAAAAGGGAGACCAAACAGGGATGCTAGGTTTCAAAACAGGTTTTTATAGCAAATAGCAGATATTATGGTGCTGAAAGAAAAGGCCTTTGAGTCAGGATAGCCTGTTCTTTTTTGTTGTGTTTTGTCTAGAAAGCTTGAGCCCTAAAGGTCACAGGGCAGAAAAGATTTCCCCCCATGAACACTATATTGTGAAGAATAGAAAAGAGCCAGACTGTCACTCTCCTAGACTTGATGGAGTCCACAGGTGGGTTCATGTGGAAGGAGAAAGATGAGAAAGACAAAGAAGGCAGCTTGGGCTCATGGGCCTGAAAGAGGGGCCCTGTGCCCTGTGCATCAACCACCTCCATCCCGGCCTGGTGCTGGTAGAGAGGCAGAATCTCCACGTAGGCTTGGGTTACTGAGAATAGAGTGTCTTATAGCTTGGCTGAGGAGCAAAAACAAAAAAAAACATGAAACCAGTTGCTGTCAAAACAGTTAGTAGATTTCCAGACCTTTCTTCTGAGGAGCTTCTGGGTGGACGCAGACCTCCACCCTTTCAGTTAGCATCCAAGCGTGTTAACTGTTTGCACTAGCCAGGGACTCTGATTTAGGAGCAAGCATCTTATT
The DNA here is from genome assembly GCA_030035585.1 of Dugong dugon. Classification (NCBI taxonomy): domain Eukaryota; kingdom Metazoa; phylum Chordata; class Mammalia; order Sirenia; family Dugongidae; genus Dugong; species Dugong dugon. The sequence goes on along the minus strand of CM057462.1, from coordinate 125,659,035 downwards.
ATTGCTGACATTCAGCATAGTGTGTGAGCAGAAGGAGTAGGTGTCTCCACACAGGGACTGCTACGTGAGCGTGCGACCTGGGTAGTCACACAGGTCTAGTGCTTGGCTGAATGCTCTCCTGTTGCCATCTTGAAATTCTTAATAATTTTTTAACTAGGGTCTCCACGTTTTCATGTTGCATTAAAAAAAAAAAAAACCAAACCCTTTGCTGTCAAGTAGATTCCAACTCATAGTGACCCTATAGTCATGTTGCATTAGGCCCCACAAATTATGTAGCCAGTCCTGTCGACACAAGGGAACCTGAAGCAATTCTGAGTCCTCAGCAGAGAATAGAAGTAGTATAATAATCTCCCCTACTCACCAAGAAGTAAGTGAAGTGGTGGTTGAGAGAGCTGTCAGACCTGAAGAAGCTTTGTAGTGAGGACCAGGAGGATGCAATAGTGACATGCATGGACTGATGACCCAAGACCGGATGGGACAGCAGACATGCCAGTGATACTGAGGACCACATGCTCTCTCCTAGCTGATGATTTGGCATCCCATAAGTCTCCTGGAACTCCTGTTCTTCCAGGAAAACATAGGGGGGAGACCTTGACTAGCCAGAAATTTTGTTTACCACACCTTACCAAATGAGGCTCAAAATAAAAATTAATAGAAATATATTTTTTTTAAAAAGACATTTCTTGCATGCATGAGTGTATGGACTGAAGTTTTTATCTACTACTCCATAAATAAAAGTGCGACACTTTATGAACTGGTTTATTTATTTTTGCATGCAATGTTATGCATATAAATACTATACACCTTGGATGTGAGTGGTTTTATTTAAACTTAAAGCTAATGGTTTTGTTGCTTCTACTTAATATAGTAGAGTTTCTCCTGTTGACAGTCAGCTTAGATATTGAGTTATTTTTCGAATGGCCTTAACTGAGTAATTCTCAGATAACTTAAACAAATTTCTTGGCCTTGTAACTCCCAGACCCTTAATTTTCAGCCTTCTGTTGTTAGGGTATGTCCTAGAAAGCCAACATGCATTTGTTAAACTCTGCATTAGAGAAGACGGGCGACCATCTGGAACCGGAAAAGTGCAGGGTTTCAGAAGAGCCCTTCACACCGTGAAGCATCATTCATGTGCTCTCAAGTTTGCCTTGCATGACAGAGGACAAAGCCCACGATGGCCACCTCAGGTATCCTCCAGCACCAGACACTCAAGATGACACCATCAGTAAATGGGATATGTGACTTCAAAGGGACACCAGTTCAGAGGAAGATCAACCTGTAATGGAATATGGTTTCTCCCCATGAAAGTAAAATATTTTGAAATCATAAACCAAGATTTAAGTCAATGCAAAAAAAAAAAAAAATTGTTAAATAGGGTTTCTTTGTTAGAGAGTGTACTTCCAAGTGTCGAGAGCCTACAGTGCCTTTACACAATGTACTGAGAGACCATCTTTTCTCTGTCCTTGCAAATATCACATCTATCTTTGATAGTGTCTGCGTGCTTCGTAGCGTGCCGCAACAGAGCAAACACAATATCCAGAGCAGGTGTCGAGTAGGCATCAGCAAAGCAAGGTATAAACAGAGAAAATAAGATTGGACAGGGGTTGGGGGGTGGGGAGAAGGAATGATATAGCTTCTAGTTTACCAGATAGGCATTATCTGATCAAGTGCTGTAGTCCAGTTTTAAAATGATAAACACATAGGGCTGAAAGGACCCCTGAGAAGTCATCTGAGCTATCCTCCAACCTCCAGGGAGGTTTTATCCAAACCATTTTTGCCAAGAGGTGTCTGCTGTGTTCATAAAATTCTGTGGGGAAGTGGATTTGATAGGCTCTCTAGGATCCCATTATAATGCTTTATAACCACAAGTGTCAGGAAGCCCCTCCTTATACACATATATCCTTTCCTTCTCTAGCTAAAGCCCATTGTTTCCTGTTCCAGCTTTAGTAGAGAAATGTTCATACGTCTGGATACAGCTTCTGAATAACAATCATTCCTGCATTTAAGGAGATATTAAATGACCCACTTCTTTCTCTCCTTGAGACTAAATATTCCCAGGGGCTTTATCTTTTTTGCGTTCACCCATTCCCCCTATTCGTCTGAAGTTTTTAATGTCTCAAGTTGGGATTCTTTACTTGGCAAGAGTTTTGACTTGTGGGAGTTTCCAACACTAACGTCAATTTCTTAGTACTACCTCTACGTGGTTGACTTTGAATATCTGTCCACATCAACACTGTACCATGGAGTGGGAGTATGCCATCGAATTCTGTGGGACTGTAACAGGGCCATTTCCTATGTCATCTGCCTGTCAGCTCCACTTCCCATTTTCTACTAAATTAGAGGGAGATGTATGAGATACCAGTAGGATTGCAGGAGTTAGGCTCAGCTCACCAGGTAAAAACAAAAGTTTGATTGCTCTGTGTCACATGTTTGAGAGACTCTATGGTCCAGGTCCAATGCCCCTGAAAGATGATTATTTGCAAGTCAGAATCAACTCAAAAGTAACTAACAACAATAATAAAGATACAACTCCTTTGGGCTCCTTGGAATTACAGGCCCAGAGATTGAGGGTCAAGACCTAGTTCTTCTGTTACCCCAAAGGCTAGCTAGCCCAGCTCTGAGACAATCTAGGCATTTACTCCATAGACTCTTCTGAAGGCCCAAGACTTTCCTGAAGGGAGGCTGAGAGGAGTAGCAATGACTGGTAGTTGCGTCCTGCCACTGGCCTTCTCAACCAAACAAAACCAATACCCAGAAATCCTGTCCTTCAAAAGTTTTGTCCTGTGAAGAAAATTTGCCTTATTCCCTGAGTTCTCCCTTTAGAATCGGACAATTAACTGAAGTAAGGAAGTGGGCATTGCTTCCAGGTACAGTACAGAAATCTGTGTTTTGAGGACATAACACCAAATTGCAGTGACTTAAGCCTTAGTTGCATTAGAAGTAGGTATAGGCCTCTTTTACAGTAGTTGAAAACTGACAGAATCATTTCTATTACCAGGTAACTAAAAGTATAATACACGTGACCACATTTTATAAAATGTAAAGGGTAAAAAAAAATGTTCATTCTTGTTATGATTGTTAGAATATGACAGCCTGCTTGAAAAAATGGTTTCTTATGGACACTGCTTCATGTGAAATATATATTTTATTAGCATTTATGTTTATAATTACCCCCCAGTTTTATATAAATTCAGATGAATAGAAGCAAAACTTAGCAGCTTTCTCACAAATCCCAGCAGCTGATGGGCAGAGGTTAATTTGTCTGTACATGGACACATTAGCTTGTCACATCTGCTATTAATTGCAAATAGATATATTAGTCTAATTAAACATTGCAAGGAACTGACCTAAATTGTTCAATGCCTGTTGCTGTATCGACTCCACAATTAGCACACTTCGGGCTGCATGTTTATCCTTGCTACACTGATATGAAGTAGCAGTCTTAACTCTCCAGCTAGTAATGCTTCTTGCAGTCATCACTGATGGTATGCTAACTAGGCTTGAAATGGAAAAATAAAACTCATGTGACAGAACCATGTGAATTTGCCGCTGAACTATAGCCATTTCTACCCCACTGCCTTGACCAAGAGCATTTTCAAATGCTTATTTTCCATGGCAGCTGTCTAAGTGGGTTGCAGCCATTCTAATTTTGGAGCTCATTATTAGGACAAACAGTTGTGGTACATCAATAGTCCATCAAAATTAATTAAACAGGGAAGCAGCAACTGAATGTTCATCAGATCACTCACAAGCAATCGGGGCTGAGACTGTATCTCCCTACTCAGTCTTGAGACTGGTTTATTTTGTAACCTGCACTTGGGACATGTTTAGTGATGACCAGATAGAAAATATTTATGTGCGGCAAGATATAAATAGCAGAAGCCCAGTAATTGGGTGCAGCTTTGGAATTAATCACTAGACGATGTGCATTTCTTTCCTTAATTTTTATGGGCAGTAGATTCTGCGTCACGGCTGTATCAGCATATCTTTATTTCCCTGCATTAGAATGTCTCCCCCACTAGAAAGAAACCCTATTGTCTCTTCCTATAATGGTGTCCTGCACCTAGGTATACCCAGGAAATATAGATTACATGAAAAAAACCGAGGAAACTGCTTTCATTTTATGTAAGACAGAGACAATCCATTTAATATAAACCTTTTAGTAAAAATGCAAAAGACTTTTTGAGTATACTAAAAGCAAAATTTTAAAAAGAAAGAAAAGTAAGCTCTGGATTTTGTAACAAAAAAAAATTTTAGTAAAGTCAGCGTTTAAAACAGCATAATTAGATTTTCACTAATCCTTCCAAATACTGAAATATAAGGCTTTGAATTGACATTCAAGAACATGCGAAGGTGAGGGTATGCTGTACCATCTTGCCAGAACCAGTGGCACCTGTGAAAGCAGGCTTCCTGAGCCTGAGAGAGTGCCAGGTGAGAACCGGCTCGGGGGGCCTTTGTGCAAGTGCGAACAGCTTTGCCAGCAGTGAGCGGTTGAATTCTCTGTCTCTTTCTCCTTTCCTTTATTATTCAGTGCAGCAGCTTGGGCACTTGGAAATAAGTGCACTTTGCATGCTTCTTCTCACAGATCGAACAGTAGATCTGCTGAAAGATTGATGCAGTTCAGTTGGCCTTCTTACCCCAGAGACTGAAGGGCTGCAATATTGCTTTGGGAACCATTCCGTTGGCCTCTCTTTGATTGTGGGCTTAGCTGTCCTCTTGGCAAAACCAGGTCTCTCCTGCCCTACTCGAAGCTTACTGGCATCGCTCTTCATGATTAAGGCACGGGCTTTCACTTTGATCTTGCTAGAGGGATGTGACCTAGGATTGTGAATTCAGGAAGCCAAAGCTCTTTAAGAAGATCCGGGTTTTTTTGTTTTTCCTTTCTTTCTACCTCAGCTACATCTCTGGGATCAGAAAAATCCTTTTGTTGAACATGTGTATGCCATTCGTCTTTCGTGGTGGGAAAATTTACTCTCATTTTTCATTCAATAAACACTAAGACTAGTGGCACAAAGATGAGCTAGAAATGATTCCTGTTCTTTAGGAGCTCATAGACTATAGAGAAGTTGAGAAAGACATACTGACTCATAAATAATATGAGGAAAGAATATGTAAAGTACAAAGGAAGGACAGAAGAGGAGATCATTAATTCTCTCTGGGGCAGGAGAAGTTTGTCAGGAAGGCTACACGTACGTTATAGATTGAATTGTGTCCCCCTAAAATATGTGTTGTAATCCTTACCCCTATACCTGTGGTTATAATCCCATTTGGGAATGGGTTTTCTTTGTTAAGAAGCCATATCGGTGTAGGGTATGTTTTAAGCCAATCACCTTTAAGATATAAAAAGAGCAAAATAGGCACAGAGAAGCAAGCACAGATTGGGGAAGGTAGATGTCATGCCACATGAAGATCACCAAGGAGCCAAGGAACAGAAGCTGAAAAGAGATAAGGACCTCCCCCAAGAGCCAGCAGAGAGAGAAAGCCTTCCCCTAGAGCCAGCACACTGAATTAGGAGTTCTAGCCTAATCAAAAGGTTGACAGTTCGAACCCACTAGCCACTCCACTGGAGAAAGATGTGGCATTCTGCTTCTGTAAAGATTTACAGCCTTGTAAACCCTATGGGGCAGTTCTACTCTGTCCTATAGGATCACTATGAGTTGGAATCGACTTGATGGCAGTGGGTTGGGTTTAAACTGTGAGAAAATAAATTTCTTTTTGTTAAAGCAACCCACTTGTGGTATTTCTATTATAGCAGCACTGGATAACTAAGACACCATAGAAGGTGATACATGAGCAGAGTTCTGAGGATACCAATTGGCTTTTAATTAGAAATACTTAAGGAGTCAAGGAATGTTAGCAGCAAAATGCATTCATTAATTTGACCATCCAATAAATATTTATCAATGCCTGCTGTAAGCTTAGCCCCTGTGTGGTGCAATCAGTTAACACTCGGCTGCTAACCAAAAGGTTGGCAGTTGAGTCCACCTAGAGGCACCTCAGAAGAAAAGCCTGGCAGTCTACTTCCAAAACATCAGCATTGAAACCCTAGGGAGTATAGTTCTACTCTGATCCACATCGGGTTACCATGAGTCAGAATCGATGTCATCTGGTTTGGTTTACTAATTTACTATATGCTTGGCACTGTTCTAGCAATGGGGATATAATAATGAAGAGGAAGACAAAGTCTCTCTCTTGTGGACCTTAAATTTTAATTAGGAGGAGACAGACAATTATCAAAAAATATCTGAAATGTTAGGCAATGGTAAGTGCTGTGAAAAAGAATAAAAAGCAGGGCAAAAGGATAAGGTGTTGATTATGGTGGTGGTGGCAGCAAGTTGTGCTATTTTATCTGGGGTAGTCAGGAAAAGCCTGACCAGGATGAGAAGATGTTTGAGCAGAGGGCTGAAGGAGTATAATGGTGAGCCAGGTGGGTACCTGGGGGAAGATCATTCCAAATAGAGGTCAACAACAGACTGTGTCTAGTTTTTTAATCTTAGCAAGAATTGAAGAGCTTTGTTTCACTGAATGTGTGTGTGTGTGTGTGTGTGTGTATTTAACAATTCTATGAGGTAGGTACTTTAATACCCCCACTTTACAGATGAGGAAAATGAGTTGCCAAGTCTTACAAGGAGTGCCCTCGCAGGGAGATAGGGAACTTGGGTGACTTCTCCAGGTGTCCATAACCATTTGGAGCTCAATATTAAAAAGAAAAATTGCACAGTTGATACCAGTTGGTTATTCTTTGAGCTCTGGGCTATACTTGGGTTTTCCCCTCAAGCAATGGTTTCCAAACCTGATTGTTTATCAAATTTGGGAGATTTTAAAGAATTACATATTTAAAAAATACAGATATCAAGACCTCTACCTCTGGAGGTTATGGTTCACTAGGCTTGATAAGGGACCTAGGTATACAGTTGCCCCAGGTGGAACCTCTCCCAGCTCTCCCAGATTTAAGAACCTCTGTTCTGAAAGTGCTTCTCACACTTCAGTGTGCATACAAATCACCTGGGGCTCTTGTTAAAATGCAGGTTTTGATGCAGCAGGTCTCAGACTGGAGATTCTACATTTCTAACTAGCCAAAGCTGCTGGTCCTTGGTCCACACGATGAGTAGCAATGTTCTATGCAGCATCGTCAGTAATGGAACTGGACCAACTCACTGGGGTATGGGCAATGAGGAGCAGTCCCTAGCCTGGTATGAAGGAATGGAGAAGAGCACGTTCACCCCACCGCTGCTGGCTGCCAAGCATCCATGATGCTCTTCAAAGCCCAGGCTTCTGTTCCCCTGAGAGCTGCAGGATGGAGTGGCTCTGAATGCAGCGTGAGCAGCAGTGAGGGGGCATGTGAAGCTTTGACTTGGTGGGACAGGTTGGGGGCCCTGACATACGCATCCTGGATCAGCTTCCCCCTTCCTCTCTACCCAACCAATATATCTCCCTGTGATAAGAGATGATGAAAATCCAACCTAATCCATGAAGTCTTTGAGCCTGCTTCCCACACATGAAACCTTTCCCTGAAACTCTCACTATCAGGATCACCTTTCTTTATTGTTTGCTTTGTGTAAGTCATTCATAATGTCCACTGAGATGATAAACTCTGCAAGGCTTTTGTACCCTCAGGAAGCTGAATTTGTAGTAAGAATCATCACAGAGTTCTAGACACTGGAAGAGAGTGACAAAGATGTCACTTTGAGAACGAAGGTAGGCCTGATTCAAGCCGTGGTATTCACAATCACCTCATATGCATGCGAAAGCTGGATGAGGAATAAGGAAGACCGAAGAAGAATTGATGCTTTTGAATTGTGATGTTGACGAAGAATATTGAATATACTGTGGACTGCCAGCAGAATGAACAAATCTGTCTTAGAAGAAGTACAGCCAGAATTCTCCTTAGAAGCAAGGTTGGTGAGACTTTGTCTCACATAATTTGGACATGATATCAGGAGGGACCAGTCCCTGGAGAAGGACATCATGCTTGGTAAAGTAGAGGGTCAGCAGAAGAGAGGAAGACCTTCTGTGAGATGGATTGTCACAGTGACGCAACAATGGGCTCAAGCATAGCAACAACTGTGAAGATGGCACAGGACTGGACAGTATTTCATTCTGTTGTATGTAGGGTCGCTATGAGTCAGAACTGACTCCACGGCACCTAATAACAAACAACAGAAGAGAGCTCAAGTTCAAGTTCCCTCTTAGGCTGTGATTACTTCTCCAACTTCCACAGAGATAATTATCTGAATACTGCCAGTTGTGGAAAACCCACTTCTTCATGAATTTTTCTCAATTAAAAAGAAATACGGCATTGAGTGTTTAATGGATAATTTTCAAGTTTTATCATTTAATAGCCAATAAGATGATAATAATGATAAATAATATTTTTTAAGTGCTTAATATATGCTGAAGGAGCCCTGGTGGTACAAAGGTTAAGTACTCAGCTGCTAACCAAAAAGTTAGTGGATCAAACCCACCAGCCACTCTGCTAGATAAAAGACCTGGCAATCTGCTCTGGTAAGGATTGCAGTCTTGGAAACTCTATGGGGAAGTTCTGCTATGTCCCGTATGGTTACTATGAGTTGCAATCGACTTGACAGCACACAACCACAACAATAATATATGCTGGGCCTCATTCTTTGTGTGTAGTTTATTTCATTGAATCTTCCCAACTATCTTACGAGGCAGATGCTATCATTAACCTCCTTAGGAATAGAAAGAGGTCAAGTAAATTGTCCAAGGTCATAAATCTAGAAAGTGGAAGAGCTAGGGTTCAAACCAGGCAGTCTGACTGCAGAGAATATACTGTCTGAATACAGCATACAGTCTTTCTGGTAAATCAATACATTCTATCCATTGTTGGTATAAACAAAGCCAGGGCCTCCCAGAAGGAAATTGTGTCCCAGTTAAAGGAAATCCCTTCTTTGCCAAAAATGGCTCTGCTGCACTTCAGCTGTGCCTAATGTGTTGGGTGAGCCAGACCACTCACTGAACATGATGGTTGGTCTGAGATGGTTTGGAATCCCCATGACACATAAATCATTCTAGTGTTTGTAGTTGGTGGGGGGTTGGAAAGTGTGCAGAAATCTTTGACCTGATCCCTTGGTTTCCAACAAATCAGTTGAATTTGTCCTGCAAAATGGGGATGAGCATCTAGCTGGCCTCTACCCAGCTCAGAGCCATCTAACGGCTCCCCATCAAACTTAGAATAGAATCCAAACTCTGTACCATGGCCTGCACTAGCCCTTGCCTACCCCTCCAAATACGTCTATTTCCACTCTTCCCATTGCTCACAAGACTCTAGGATCGTTGATCTAGACTCACCCCTAACATTTATGGGGCTCAGGCAAGAAGTAAAAGTTAAAGATCTCATTCCGTATATGTAAATATTAAAAACTGTAAATCAAGCTGATAAACTATTAAATAAAATAAGTTCTATTCTCTCATTTTGACAGATACACATTTCTAATGACAAAGGCAAAAGAATATGTGTAAGGCTATGGTCCTTATAAGGAGCCCTCGTGGCACAATGGTAAAACATTTGGCTGCTAACCAAACCCACCCAGTGGCTCTACAGGAAAAAGACCTTGTGATCTGCTCCCATAATGGGGAAGTTCTACTTTGTCACATGGGGTCTCCGTGAGTTGAAAACTGACTTGATGGCACCTAACATAAACAATATGGTTCTTATATAACTGAAGGTCTATAAAATATCAGACAACTGAATTTAATATAGAAGCCGTGGTGGTGCAGTGGTTAAGAGCTTGGCTGCTAACCAAAAGGTCAGCAGTTCAAATCCACCAGCCACTCCTTGGAAATCCTATGGGGCAGTTCTACTCTGTGACTCTGAGTCATAACCTACTGTATGGCAATGGGATTTGCAGATATACGAGTGTTTTGTAAAAACAAAATCAAAAGATTAAGTATTTTTTTATGTTTTCAAAAGTTCTCTTCTAAAACAGTCAAAATCATCTATTAAAAGGCTAATGCAAATTATAATTAATGAGCATCAAAATTTTAAATCAAATTATTAAATAAAGCCAAAATTTTATTTAATTGTTTGAAAATTTAATGAAATCTTATTCAATAGTTTTATAATGTAAAATATCCACAATTCTAGAATTCAATGTCTATCTAATTTCTAAGTATCACATTTCACACCTGTTACATCCAGACTTAGATGTACACAAACTTAGGAGAAATATGTATTGTTTAATACTGTAACATGTTCTTCAGTTTCCATACGTAACTGCTGCAAATACCACACTAATTTATGAACACTGCCAGAGGTAGAAAATGGACCAGGGAAGAAAGGCAAGAAAATGGATGCTTGGCACTACTGGGAAACAATACTTCACAAGGTGAGACTCAGTTGTATTCATGCTTTCTGGAAAAAAAAAAAAAAGGATTCAACAAGTTAATTAGGTGTTTTTTTTTTTTTTTTTTTAAACCGTAGTGTTTCAGGTCTCAAACTGCACCCACTGCATTCTGAAACTGTCAGTGCAGCAAACCATAAACCTTCGTACTGGAGCACAGTTGCCTCTTGTTTTGAGGACATAGGACAAGACATAGGGAGAACCAATTCCCTGGAACCTGGATGGAGTGTATGATAGAGGCATCTTTGCGTCTATCATTTATGTGTGTGTGTGTGTGTGACGAGAGAGAGAGAGAGAGATGCAAGGCTTTCTAAAGCTTGGGGCTGAGGGCGAGAGCTTCTCTCGCCTCATGCAACAGGGATACTTCACTGGTCTTGCTGTTTTTCAGACACATGGAGCAATATACTGCCTCAGGGCCTGTATACTTGTGCACTCCATCATGAAATCTCTGCTCCTATCACTTTGCATGGTTTGTTCCCCCATTTCATTCAGGCCTCTGCTCAAATGTTACCCCTTTGAAAGTCTACCCTGGCCAGGCTATCAAAATAGCACTCCTGCCCGATCGTTATCAGCTTGCCCTGCTTTACGTTTCTTCATGCTCTTATTCATAACTGAAATTACTATATGTCTGCCTCTCACCAGAGTGTAAGTTACCTGAGGAGAGAGTCTTGTATCTCTTGTTCATGGCTATGTCCTCAGAGCCTAGAATAGGGCCTCTCATATCATGGGTGTTCAATAATACTTTTATGAGTGAATGAATGAATGGGTGGAGCTTCCCTCTTTACCAAATTTAATTTCCACTCAGTATAGACCCTCCTTTGCATTTATCCCTCTTTGCCCTGCTTCCCTTAGTGGTATATTTGCCTGGTGAAACCATTACTCTAGGTCAGCTCTCTGAGAACTTGCACCTATGCAGTTAAACATGACTGAAAAAAAACACAACCATGTTTATTTAAATTCTTGATTACTAAATTCATTTGGGCTCTTAACACTGCCCAGTAATAATAATGTATTTCTCTAGGTCACTCTCCCATTCTCCTACATCACTTGGGGCCCTGGTGGCATAGTGGTTAAGAGCACAGCTGCTAACCAAAAGGTTGGCAGTTCAAATCCACCAGCTGCTCCTTGGAAACCCTACGGGGCAGTTCTACCCTGTCCTATAGGGTCACTATGAGTCGGAGTCGATTCAATGGCAATGGGTTTAGGTTTTGTTTTTGTTTTTACTTTTTTTGGTTATCGTAAGGAGGGAATGATTACACTTTATCATGACAGTTTTTGGTAAAGACTTTCTTTCGCCCTCTGGGATTTCTTGGGTTCCTAGGCAACAGCTGGGACCAGGCACACCTCTTTCCACCTGCAGGGTACCTAGGGGCTTTGACACTAGGTGCGACACTGAGTGAATTAGCAATACCTCTCATCCCTACCTGGGAAGCTGTGGAGCTGCCTTTCAATTATAACAGTGCTTTCTCAGTGGCAAAAGGAACAGAAACATAATGTTAACAAAGACCAAGATGGTCTGCCTTCAGCTAATACCAATTAATACTTTATAAGTCACAGGACTAGCAGTGAAGGCAGGGCTTTAACATTCTAGGGAACAGACACAGGAAGGTTTCATTCTCTGGGTGGAAAAGATAGTCAAACCAGATGTTGCACATGGTAGGCCTCTGCAGAAGGGGCTTCGCTCCGGTACCCAAGCTGCATGTTTCTGATCACTTCATTGAAAGATACACAGCAAACCTAAAAAAGGAGAAGAAGCTGGAAGAACCCTGCCTTTGAAAAAAAGCAAGAGGGTGAAATGTTATTATAGGAATACTTATAACAATGAGTGCTAATGTCTGTTGACTGCGCTTCCATATTAGCAATTGTCCCCAAATTATCCTTCTCCTTTCTAGGCGATACTCTTATATCTTTGTGTCACCCGGGACCCCTGGGGTTACTTTCTGGAAGTTGAGCAGAGGTAGCTAGTCTACTAAACATCCCTGGATGTTTTCTGTAGACAATTGTAGTGTCTGTAGACAATTGCTAGATTTCATTCTGGTTCTACTGTTTTCGTTGTGCCTTTACAGCCTGAGTATAGATGTAAAGATACTCTGTAAAACCCCTTGGGTGAAGCTTTCCAGGAACTTGTTTCCAGAGTAAATGTTAACATAGAAGAGTGATGAAAGAAATCTGGCCAGAATGAAAACTGAACAGTCAGGAACTAACACGTTAAACCTCAGGGTTTCATGGGGCCTGTGGCATGTTCTCAGCATTGTGTTAGGCACTGTTGGGGTGTACAGGACATCTCTGGTGTTTTCTGGCCGTATAAACAACAACGAAAACAAAACAAAACAAAAACCTGTTGCCACTGAGTCAATTCCAACTCATGATGACCCCGTGTGTTACTGAGTAGAACTGCTTCGTAGGATTTTCTTGACTGTAATCTCTCTGGAAGCAGATTGCCAGGCCTTTCTTCTGCAGTGCCAATGGGTGGATCCAAACTGCCAACCTTTAGGTTAGTAGTCCAGCACAAACCATTTGCGTCACCCGGGGACTATCATCCATTTATTCTTCTTAATAGCACTTGCTTTCTGCAAAGTTAAATTTATTAATTAAGTGCAATTTCATTTATGTTCCAAATCTTTAATTGAACAAAATGGGGAGACTTCCACTTCTGGAAAAATGGTGTGGATATACTTCTCCTTATTCCTTCCACTGAATACAACTAAACACCCTGGATACTATATATAAAACAGACATAAGAAACCTGAAGGTGGAGAGGAAGGTAGACTAGCTAGGAAAACTGTGACCCAAGGAACAACACAGCGAGGAGTTCCCTGGGCTTTCTTTTATCCTAATAGACCCTATACTTAGAACTGAAGAAGCCAGCAACCCAGAAATTTCAACAGACCCAGACAAAGAAAAACAAAAGAAAAAACAGCAAAAACCTGTTCTCTCTAGTCAAAGGACCAGGAAGGAGCAGCCAAGCAAGACAGTAAATGTTTAGGCAGTAACTGGCGTACTGCAGCCAAGCATTTCAGAGACAATGGTGATACCACTCCCACCCACACTGGCAAAGGCCAAGTGGGGAGCTTAGACTTCCCCTCATTGGGCTATAACAAGGCACCCCAACCCTTTCCCACTAGGCTAGTGTCAGAGGAGGCCTACCGGACAGCCCAGTGGTAATGAGGCCACCCTCCCTGCCGCATGGTATCAGTGGAGGCCACGTGGGGAGCAGAAATAAGGCACTGCTACCCTCCCAGCTTGGGTGGTATCAGTGGAGGCCTATTGGGAAGCCAGGAATCCTACCCCCATCTGGCAGTAATGAGGGGTCCCTCCCCACCTTGAAGTGTCAACAGAGGCCATATGGGTACCTGACTTCTATTTCCACCTAGTGGTAACAAGACACTGCCCTCCTATTCCCGTGTCTTAGGCTGGGTTCTCTAGAGAAGCAAAACCAGTAAAGTGTATAAATATATACATAGAGAGAGATTATGTCAAGGAAACAGCTCACGCGATTGTAGAGGCTAGAACGTCCCAAGTCTGTGGATCAGGGTAGAGGCCTCTCCCAAGTCACACAGCTGCAGAAGCTGGCAAGCCCAAGATCGGCAGGTCAGAGAGCAGGGCTCCCACTCACAGAATGTGTAGACTGACGAATCCCAGGTTTAGCAGATAAGCTGACAACGCAAGTCCCAAGAACAGGAGATGAGATGACAGGAAGCAGCTGCAGAATGCAGAGACAGCAAAAAGCCAGAATGTCTGCTTATATACAGATGCGGGCCACACCCCCAAGAAGACTCCTTTTCATATGATTGGCTACTCACAGTATATTCAGTCATGGGAGTGATTACATTAAAACACTGAGAATCATAGCCCAGCCAAGTGGACACACAATCTTAACCATCACACCCTGCCTAAGTTATATGAGAGGAAGCCAGCTAAAAAAGAAGGTGAAAATAATACACAGAGTCTCATAATACAATAACAAAAGTGACTAGGTTTCAATTCAAAATCATTTATCATACCAAGAACCAGAATATCTCAACTTCAGTGAAAAAAAAAAAACTCAGTAGACACTAACACCGAGATGACAAAGATACTATATTGTCTGACAAAGATTTTAAAGCAGCCATTATACAAATTCTCCAACAAGCAATTATGAACATATTTGAAACAAATGAAAAAATATAAAGTCTTCAAGATATAAAGAAGAGCCAAAGGGCAATTTTAGAACTCAAAAATATGATAATTAAAATGGGCTAAGGTGACTTGATGACAACAAACCACAACAACTATAGATGGAAAACCAATTAGAATGACAGTGAATTTCTCATCAGAAACCTTAGAGGCCAGAAGGATGTTGCACAGCATTTTTCAAGTGTTCGAAGAACAGAAGTGTCAACCCAGAATTCTGTATCCAAAAAAAATATCCTTCAGGAATGAAGGAGAAATCAAGACATTCTTACATGAAAGAAAACTAAGACAATTGGTGCCAGTAAACCTATGCTTAAGTAATGGCTAAGGGACCTAGAGACAGAAAGGGCCACATAAACCAGAGACTTCATCAGCCTGAGACCAGAAGAACTAGATGGTGCCCAGCTACCACCAATGACCACCCTGACAGGGAACACAACAGAGTCCCTGACGGAGCAGCAGAAAGATGGGGTGCAGAACTCAAATTCTAGTAAGAAGACCAGACTTAACGGTATGACTGAGACTGGAGGTACCCCAGAAAGCATGGCCCCTGGACTCTCTATCAGCCCAGAACTAAAACAATTTCTGAGGCCAACTCTTCAGACAGGGACTGGACTGGACTGTGGGACATAAAGTGATACTCATGAGGACGGTGTCTCTTAGCTCAAGTAGAAACGAGACTACACAGGCAGCTTCTGTCTGGAGGTGAGATGGGAAGGCAGAGAGTGTTAGGAGCTGGTTGAATGGACGTGGGGAATCAGGGGTGGAAAGGATGAGTGTACTGTTGCAGAACGGGGTGAGCAATTAGGGTCATATAACAATGTATGTATAAAATGTTGTGTGGGAGACTATCTTGAAATGTAAACTTCATTTAACTACGACAATAAAATAATAATAATAATAAAGTAATGGCTAAGGGAAGCTCTCTAAACAGAAAGGAAAGAATAAAAGAAGGAATCTGGGAACATCAAGAAGGAAGAAAGAACCACAGAAAGAGTAAAAATAAAAACATTTTCCTTTTCCTCTTGAATTTTCTAAATTTGACAGTTGAAAGAAAGATTATAACACTCTGAGATGTGGTTCTAAATGTATCAAGAAGAAATGCTTAGGAAAATTTTATTTAAAATGGGCATAAAGGGATGTACGTTTTCTACATTTTAATGAACTGGCAAAATGACAATGCCAGTGGGCTGTATGTATCATGTAATACCTAGAGCAACCATGAAAAATACTATACAAAGAGATATACTCAAAAGCACTATTGATAAATAAAAATAAAATTCTAAAAATGTTCAAGTAGCCCACAAGAAGGCAGGAAAAATAAAATAGAGAAAATAATAAAAAAAAAAAAATGGCCATCATAAGCCCGTTTTTGTCATGAGTTGCCACTGAGTCACTTCTGACTCATGGCTACGTCATGGGTGCGAAGTAGAATTGCTCCCTAGGGTTTTCGAGACAGTGACCTTTCAGAAGCAGACCACCAGGCCTGTCTTCTGAAGCACCACTGGGTGGGTTCAAACTGCCAACTTTTCAACTAGCAGTTGAGCACTTAGCTGTTTGCACTACCCAGGGACTCAATTAAGCCCTAACATATCTATAATTATAGTAAATGTAAATTATATAAATGCAACAATTAAAAGACAGAGGTTGGCAGAGTGGATTAAAACCATGATCTAAATAAATACTGCCTACAATAAACTCATTTAAAATATAATGATATGTTGTTGCTGTTAGGTGCCATGGAGTCAGTTCTGACTCACAGCAACCCTATGTAAAACAGAATGACACACTGCCCAGTCCTGCACCATTATCACAATTGTTGCTGTGTTTGAGCCCATTGTTGCAGCCACTGTGTCAGTTGATCTAATGAAGGGTCTTCCTCGTTTTCACTGACCCTCTACCTTATCAAGCATGATGTCCTTCTCCAGGGACTGATCCCTCCTGATAACATGTCTGAAGTACGTGATAAGATATCATTAATAATACAGCATTCTTGCTGTACTTATTCCAAGGCAGATTTGTTCATTCTTCTGGCAGTCCATGGTATATTCAATATTCTTCACCAACAGCATAATTCAAAGGCATCAGTTCTTCTTCAGTCTTCCTTATTCATTGTCCAGCTTTCCCATGCATATGAGACAGTTTAAAATATCATGGCTTGGGTCAGCCGCACTTTAATCCTCAAAGTGACATCTTTGCTTTTCAACACTTTAAAGATGTCTTTTGCAGCAGATTTGCCCAAAGCAATATGTCATTTGATTTCTTGACTGCTGCTTCCATGGGTGTTGATTATGGATCCAAGTAAAATGAAATCCTTGACAACTTCAATCTTTTCTGTTTATCATGATGCTGCCTATTGGTCCTTTTATGAGGATTTTTGTTTTCTTCCTGTTGAGGTGTAATCTATACTGAAGGCTGTAGTCTTTGATCTTCATCAGTAAGGGCTTCAAGTTCTCTTCACTTTCCACAAGCAAGATTGCCATCTGCCTATCACAGGTTGTTAATGAGCCTTCCTCCGATCCTGATGCTGAATTCTCCTTCATATAGTCCAGCTTCTCAGATTATTTGCTCAGCATACAGATTGAATAAATATGGTGAAAGGATATAACCCTGACACACACCTTTTCTGATTTTAAACCACTCGGTATCCCCTTGTTCTGTTCTAATGACTGCCTCTTGTTCTATGTACAAGTTCCACAGGAGCACAATTGAGTATTCTGGAATTCCTGTTCTTCATAATGTTATCCATAATTTGTTGTGATCAAAACAGTGGAATGCCTTTACACAGTCAATAAAAAACAGGTAAACATCTTTCTGGTATTCTTTGCTTTCAGCCAAGATCCATCTGACATCAACAATGATATCTCATGTTCTACATCCTCTTCTGAATCTGGCTTGACTTCTGGCAGTTCCCTGTTGATGTACTGCTGCAACCATTTCTGAATTATCTTCAACAAAATTTTACTTGCATATGATATTAACGATAATGTTCGATAATTTCTGCATTCCGTTGCGTCACTTTTCTTTGGAATGATACAAATATGGATCTCTTTCAGTCAGTTGGCCAGGTACCTGCCTTCCAAATTTCTTGGCATAGACGAGTGAACACCTCCAGTGTTACATTGTTTGTTGAGACATCTCAATTGGTATTTCGTCAATTCCTGGAGCTTTGTTTTTCGCCAATGTCTTCAGTGCAGCTTAGACTTATTCCTTCAATACCATCAGTTCTTGATTATATGCTACCTCCTGAAATGGTTGAACATCAACCAATTCTTTTTGGTACAGTACTTTTTGTATTCGTTCCATCTTCTTTTGATGCTTCCTGCAGCATTCAATATTTTGTCCATAGAATCCTTCAAAATTGCAACCTGAGGCTTGAATTTTTTTCACTTCTTTCAGCTTGAGAAATGCCAAGAGTATTCTTCCCTTTTGGTTTTCTAACTCCAGGTCTCTGCCCATCTCATTATAATACTTTACTTTGTCTTCTTGAGCTGCCCTTTGAAATCTTCTGTTCAGCTCTGTTACTTCATCACTTCTTCCATTCGCTTTAGCTGCTCTACATTAAGAACAAGTTTCAGAGTCTCTTCCAACATCTGTTTTGCTCTTTTCTTTCTTTCCCATCTTTTTAATCACCTTTTGCTTTCTTCAAGTATGATGTCCTTGATGTCATTCCACAACTCATCTGGTGTTCGGTAATTAGTGTTCAATGAATCACATCTATTCTTGAGATGGCTTCTAAATTCAAGTGGGATATACTGAAAGTCATACTTTGGCTCTCGTGGACTTGTTTTAATTTTCTTCAGCTTCAACTTGAACCTGTATATGAACAATTGATGGTCTCTTCTGCAATTGGCCCCTGGCCTTGTTCTGACTGCTGATATTCAGCATTTCCATTGCCTCTTTCCACGGATATAGTTGATTTGATTCCTGTGTTTTCTATCCAGTGAGGTCCATGTGTATAGTCACCATTTATGTGTTGAAAAAGGGTATTTGCAATGAAGAAGTTGTTGGTCTCATAAAATTCTGTCATGCAATATCCAATGTCATTTCTATCATCAAGGCCATATTTTCCAACTTCTAATCCTTCTTTTTTGTTTCCTACTTTCACATTCCAATCACCAGTAATTATCAATGCATCTAGATTGCATGTTTGATTAATAATGCAATAACTACACAGGATGATTAAAAAGAAAGATTGGAAAAAGACATATCAGGCAAACATTAATAAAAAGAAAGCAGAAATGGCTAATATCTTAAAATTTGTGGGACACAACTAAAGGATTGCTGAGAGGGAAATTTACAGCACCAACTGCTTATATTAGAAAAGAAGAAAAGTTTCAAATCAATAATCTAAGCTCCAACCTCAAGAAACTAGAAAAAGAAGGGCTAAATAAATGGAAACCAAACAGAAGAAGGAAATAATCAAGATTACAACGGAAATCAATGAAAATGAAAACAGAAAAACAATAGAAAAAAGAAACAAAAAATTAGTTATTTGAAAAAGATTAATAAAATTGACAAGCTATTAGCACGACAGACCAAAAATAAAAAGGAGAAAAAGCAAATTAACAATATTGGAAATGACACAGAAGATATCACTACAGGCCCTGCAGACATCAAAAGGATAATAAGGGGATACTATGAACAACCCTACATACAACTTTGATGAAATAGATCAAGCTGGAAAAACACAAACTACCACAGTTCACCCAATATGAAATAAATCATTTGAGTAGCCCTATAACAAATACTTAGGTATAAATATAAGCAAGGACATAAAAGACTTATACAAAGAAAAATACAAAACACTACTGCAAGAAACCAAAAAAGACCTACATAAATGGAAAACATATCATGCACTTGGATAGGAAGACTTAACATTGTGAAAATGTCAATAATACCCAAAACAATATATAGATATAATACAATCCTGATCCAAATCCCAACAGCATTCTTCAACAAAATGGAAGAACTCATCACTAGCTTTATATGGAAGGGAAAGTAGACCCGAATAAGTAAAGCTGTATTAAAGAAGAAGTACAAAGTAGGAAACCTCACACTACCTGATCTCAGAACCTACTATACAGTCATGGTAGTCAGAACAGCCTGGTATTGGTATAACAACAAACACGTAGACCATGGAATAGAACTGAAAAATCAGATGTAAAGCCATCCATCTATGGACAGCTGATCTTTGACAAAGGACCAAAGTGTATTAAATGGGGAAGAGACAGTCTCTTCAACAAATGGTGCCGGCAAAACTGTATAGCTATCTGTAGAAAGGAGCCATAGTGGAGCAGTGGTTAAGAGCTCAGGCTGCTAGCCAAAAGATTGGCAGTTCAAATCTACCAGCTGCTCCCTGGAAACCCTATAGGGCAGTTCTATTCTGTCCTATAGGGTCATTGTGAGTCAGAATTGACTCAATGGTAATTCTTTTTTTTTTTTAATCTGTATAAAAATGAAACAGGACCCATACCTCACACCATACACAAAAACTAACTCAAAATGGATCAAAGACCTAAATATAAAACCTAAAGCTATAAACATCATGGAAGAAAAAATAGGAACAACGCTAGGGGCCCTAATATATGGCGTAAACAGAATATCAAACATAGCTAAAATGCACACACAGAAGAAGATGAACTAGGTAAACGGGACCTCCTAAAAATCAAACACTTACACTACGCAAAACAAAAAACCTCTCCAAAAGAGTGAAAAGAGAACCTACAGATTGGGGAAAAGAAAATTAGCTATGACATATCCAACAAGGGTCCAGTCACTATAATTTATAGAAAACTTCAACACCTCAACAACAAAAAGATAATACTATTAAAAAATGAATAGCCCTGTAACTATTAATAGTCTGCTGCTATCCATAAGGTTATCACTGGCCAGTTTTTCTCAGAAATAGAGCGTCAGGTCCTTCTTCCTAGTTCGTACATTGATATGGAACTACCAGAAATTCAAGCCAGATTCAGAAGAGGACGTGGAATGAGGGATATCATTGCTCATGTCAGATGGATCTTGACTGAAAGCAGAGAATACCATAAAGATGTTTACCTGTGTTTTATTGATTATGTAAAGGCATTTGACTGTGTGAATCATAACAAATTATGGATAACATTATGAACGAATGGAAATTCCAGAGCACTTACTTATGCTCATACAGAACCTGTACATAGACCAAGAGGCAGTTGTTCAAACAGAACAAAGGGATACTGCATGGTTCAAAATCAGAAAAGGTTTGTGCAGGGTTGTATCCTTTCACTATACTTATTCAATCTGTATACTGAGCAAATAATCCAAGAAGATGGACTATATGAAGAATGCAGCATCAGGATTGGATAATGGCTCATTGCTCTTGCAGGTTCCCTGAGTATGTCATCATTCGTTGTTGGTTCCCCTAACCCTGCCCACCTCTATGTAAAGAGTCCCTTCATTAAACTTTCTTCAGGTATGCACTGTGTATGCGTTTGTTACCTGCAGAAGCCTTGATGGATATGACATGCAAGCTGCAATACGGAGCGGATACTGATATATATGAAACCAGAATACAGAAGAGAGGCTTACGATGACTCCAAGATCTCAAGCCTGTTCAACTGGCACCATTTTACTGAGCCTGGAAAGCAGGGAAGCGAGAGTGGTTTTGAGAGATCTCTCTATAGAGGTCTCTCTGTATAGAGCTGGGTGATGCAAACAGTTGATGTGCTGAGCTGCTAATTGAAAGGCTGATGATTTGAGCCACCCAAAGGTGCCTCAGAAGAAAGTCCTGGTGATCTACTTCTGAAAAATCAGCCATTGAAAACCCTATGGAGCACAGTTCTAGTCTGACACACTTGGGGTCATCGTCATGACTTGGAATCTACTCAATGGCGACTGTTTTTTTCTTTACAGAGATATTTTAGTAAACTGAAAGGGACTTTTAGGAGGCTAAAAAATTGAAGAGAGAAAATGGATAAATTTTAAAGAAATTTTGTGTTAAATAGAAGGGCTTCTAATAGAGATTGCAGCAGGGCCAAGCAAATTATTTGAAATGTCTGGGATACCTGAGTATATTTGAAGGAAAGCAGGAGCAAGCGGAAGGGAAAAATGAAGGCTATGTTAAAGAGAAACAGAATAAGTTCTCTGGAATCAGACATGAAATGATACAATCAATAGTACAGGGAGGGATAAACTGAATTTTGAGAGGACTCTACTTCCTTTGAGACTGGAGGAAGGATGAGTAAATGTTTATAAGACAGTTGAGCCAAAGGGAAGTGGTGAGGGCGGGGGAAGGCGGGGGAATTTGTTTCTTTACATCTTTTGTTTTGCCCTGCAGTGAGTTGAAATCACAGTGGCAAAGAAAAAGTACTTTTCCATTCATGATCGGTTAGTTTCCTATTTTAATTTTTAATTGCTGGGAAACTCTAGTAACTAATGCTTCACTTTCATGTGCAGAATCTGCCCAGCCTCACTGTGCATTTATCTTGCAAGATAGATTATCAGTAAGTCTCAACACACAAACATTAGCACAGTACTTATTCTTTATGTCACAATAAGTGTTGAAAATATCCCCCAGTTGCTTGTAGATGCCATTTACAGTTCTTATCTTATTTGTTAAGATACACACAAATTTGTGGCCATTTTAAATATAGATGAACAGGGAGTTTTGGTTTACTCTATATAATAATTTGGAAAAGTAATCTGGAAAGAGATTTTCAGGCTAAAGAAGTGCACTTTAATTAGTTTCCTCAATGGAACTTTTAGGATATACTATGTGAGTAATTCAAGAGCAATAATACATGATGCAATTGATGTACTCAATTTCCATGGCTTTAAATACATTTTCATCATGGAGGAAAACTTGGAGATCATCTGGACCAATCTGTCTCATTTTACGGATGAAAAGACTGAGGCCCAGAGAATTAAATGATGTACTAGTTGGTGTACTGGAAGCCAGGACTCCTGACTCCAGTGCCAGGGCTTTAGTGCTGGGCTGCCTCACCCTGAAGTCAAAGCAACCACATTTTCAAAGGCTTTGACTTTATACCATGTGTAGCCTGCCATGATGTAACAATTAAAAAAAAAAAAAAAAAGTGACTCCATGAGAAAGCTACTGGAACTAATGGAAAGATTCAGGGTAGCAGGATACAAGATAAACATACAAAAATCAGTTGGCTTCCTATACACCAATAAAGAGAACGATGAAAAGGAAATCAGGAAACAATACCATTTATAATAGCCTCTAAAAAAATAAAATACTTAGGAATAAATCCAGCCAGGGATGTAAAAGACCTATACAAAGAAAACTACAAAACACTACTGCAAGAAGCCAAAAGAGATCTACAGAAATGGAAAAACATACCATGCTCATGGATAGGTAGACTCAACATTGTGAAAATGTCAATTCTACCCAAAGCAATCTACAAATACAAAGCAATCACCATGCAAATACCAACAGTATTCTTTAAAGAGATGGAAAAACTAATCATTAACTTTATGTGGAAAGGGAAGAGCCCCCAGATAAGTAAAGAAGAAGAAGAAGAAAGTAGGAGGACTCACACTACCTGACCTCAGAAACTACTGTACAGCTACAGTAGTCGAAACAGCCTAGTACTGGCACAATGACAGCTACATTGACCAATGGAACAGAATTGAGAACCCAGATGTAAATCCATCCACCTACGGTCACCTGATCTTCAACAAGGGTCCAAGTTCCATCAAATGGAGAAAAGACAGTATTTTAACAAATGGTGCTGGCAAAACTGGATGTCTATCTGCAAAAAAAAAGAAACAGGACCCATACCTCACACCATACACAAAAACTAATTCAAAATGGATCAAAGACCTAAATGTAAAACCAAAAACTATAAAGACTGCAGAAGAAAAAATAGGATCAACACTAGAGGCCCTAATACACAGCATTAACAGGATACAAACCATAACCAACAACACTCAAACTCCAGAAGATAAGCTAGATAACTGAGACATTCTAAAAATTAAATAATTATGCTTATCAAAAGACTTCACCAAAAGAGTAGTACCAGACTGGGAAAAATTTTTGGCTATGACAAAATCCAACAAAGTTCTAATCTCTAAAATCTACAAGGAAATCCAACACCTCTACAACAAAAAGACAAATAATCCAATTAAAAATGGGCAAAGGAAATGAACAGAGACTTCACCAAAAAAGACATTCAAGTGGCTAACAGACACATGAGTAAATGCTTGAGATCACTAGCCATTAAAGAAATGCAAATCAAAACCACAATGAGATACCATCTCACCCAGGCATTACTGGCACGAATCATAAAAACAGAAAATAACAAATGTTGGAGAGGCTGTGGGGAAATCGGAACTCTTATGTACTGCTGGTGGGAATACAAAATGGTGTAACCATTTTGGAAAACGATATAACACTTCCTTAGAAAGCTAGAAATAGAAATACCATATGATCCAGCAATCCCACTCCTTGGAATATATCCTAGAGAAATAAGAACCATCACACAAATAGACATACACATACCCATGCTCATTGCAGCATTGTTCACAATAGCAAATAAATGGAAACAACCTAGATGCCCATCAACAGATAATGCATAAACAAACTATGGTACATACGCACAGTGGAGTACTACACAATGATAAAGACCAATGATGGATCTGTGAAGCATCTCACAACATGGATGAGTCTGGAGAGCATTATGCTAAGTGAAATAACTCAATCACAAAAGGACAAATATTGTATGAGACCACTACTATAAAAACTCATGAAAAGGTTTGCACACAAAAAGAAACAATGTTTGACGGTTACGAGGGAGGGAGGGTGGGGATGGAAAAACACTAAATAGGCAATAGAAAAGTGGTAACTTTGGTGAAGGGTAAGACAGTACACAATGCTGGGAAAACCAGCACAGCTTGATGAAGGCAAGGTCATAGAAGCTCCATAGACACATCCAAACTCCCTGAGGGAAGGAATTACTGGGCTGAGGGCCATGGGAACCGTAGTCTAGGGGAACATCTAGCTTAATTGGCCTAACATAGTTTATAAAGAAAATGTTCTACATTCTACTTTGGTGAGTACTGTCGTGGATCTTAAAAGCTTGTGAGCGGCCATCTAAGATACTTCACTGGTCTCACCCTGCTGGGAGCTAGGGAGAATGAAGAAAACCAAAGACACAAGGGAAAGATTAGTCCAAAGGGCTAATGGACCACAACTACCACAAGCTTCACCAGACTGAGTCCAACACAACTAGATGGTGCCCGGCTACCACCGCCGACTGCTCTGACAGGGATCACAATAGAGGGTCCCAGACAGAGCTGGAGAAAAATGTAGAACAAAATTCTAACTCACAAAAAAGACCAGACTTACTGGCCTGACAGAGACTGGAGAAACCCTGAGAGCACGGCCCCCAGACACACTTTTAGCTCAGTAACGAAGTCACTCCTGAGATTCACCCTTCAGCCAAAGATTAGACAGGCCCATAAAATAAAATGAGACTTAAGTGGCACACCAGCCCAGGGGCAAGGACTAGAAGGCAGGAGGGAACAGATAAGCTGGTAATAAGGAACCCAAGGTCGAGAAGGGAGAGTATTGACATGTCGTGGGGTTGGTAACAAATGTCACAAAACGACATGTGTACTAATTATTTAATGAGAAGCTAATTTGTTATGTAAACCTTCATCTAAAGTACAATAACAAAAAAAAGTACTCAGCTGGATAACTATATGAGATTAAAGCCTGGGAAGAATGCAGCCATGATGCCGAGAACTCATGATTGGTTATGTGAGTGGTGCCATCTGCAGGGAAGGGTGACTTCTCTGTTCTCAGCTGCGGGGAAGGCTAAGGCTCAGTGAAATTGCCCTGAAGACTCAGGGAGGCCAGGGCTTGCTTGGAAGGGAGTGGCACCTGTCTTCTGGAATTGTTACCAGGAACTTGTCCTCTGAAAATGCTCGTTGCTGGTTGTTTTTGTTTTTTGTTACTGAGGATTATTTTCTTTTTCTTGATGAGGAAAAAATGTATCTCTCAGACCCCTAGTGGCATTTCTCTCTGAATATATATTACAAAGATTGTTTCCATCTTTAGTCACCTCTTCATACAGTCTTATCTATTACCAACTTATTTATTTTTGGAATCACTATGCTTTTTTTTTTTTTTAAACTGAGGATAGAGAGAGGAAGATGCAACTTTTTATCACCTGTGGCCAGATTCTGATGCTCCGGAAAGATCTGGTGTCCTCACTTGAGTAGTGTGTAGTTCACACAAGTAAGGTAAAATCCCCTCCTAGTGAATGACCTTTTTGACCAGCAAGTGAAAAGGAAGTAATTTCCCAGGAACAGCAGGTAAAGAGGGCTGCAGCCTCCAGCTGAGACTAAATAAAAGATTCTTTATTCATTCAAAAATTCAACAAGTATTGATTGAATACCTACTATGTGCCAGGTACTGGGCTAGGCACCAGGGATTAGCAGGGCACCAACTTCTTTGGCTGACTAGGACAGAAGGTAAAGGCAGGTGCAGGAGTCATGGTCATACGTGTGATTCACCTGTTATATGAGGAAGGGCCAGCATGGGCCAAAGACAGTTACAGTTACCAGAAGAGGCTTTAAATCATCAACACTCTTACACTTCTTGTTCAGCATCTTACTTGCCAGGATCTTACTTCATCAAATCAGAAAAATATTTTTTTAAAAAGATATATTTTATATAAATTCCTCATCTTCAATATGTACATGGAACTCCTTTTAATTACCTTGTTCCCCTTATCATTACCATTGTGCTAATATTTACTTTTACCTACCACCTTCTGTAAGAATTTTGTGTGAGTTTTGATTAGTTAGAATGGTTTTGCAATAATGCTGGCAAAGGGTCTCTTTTAACTTTCACAGGTGCTATTTACTACATGCCAGCACATGGCTAAATGATTTACACATTTCACTGCAAAGTATACCTTCCATTTTAAAGATGAGAAAATTTAGATAAATTAAGTAATTTTTCTGGAGTATTATGGGTATTACAGATTTTTTGGTGGCAGATACAGGACTTCTGGCTCCACAGTGCACACTCTTTCTTCTATACCAAGTCACCCACTGTCCTGGAAACCAGTCCTGGATGACCTCTCTGAGGTTGCTGCTCTGGTGGAGCAGTGGGAGCAGTGAGGGCTAAGCACTCTGTAAACACTGGCTGCCCAGTAATGAGCAGCAAAACCAGTCTCAAGTAGGAGCATTGTGTCTTATTACCTTAAAAGCTATTTGTAAGTTACCAAAGTTTTACTGGGCACTGTCTGAGATTCTAGTTAATAATAGCACAGGGTTAATAATAATAATAATTAGTAATAACAACAATAGTAGCCTCTTTTATGCACCAGGAGTGGTTCCAAACACTTTACATTAAGTAACTCGTTTAATTTTCACAACAGTCCTATAAGGTAAGTACTTTTATTACCCTTATTTTGCAAATGAGAAAATGGAGGCACAGAGAGGTTATTTAACTTGCCTAAGGTCACACAGGTAGGAGTAGTACAGCCAGGATTCAAACATGGCAGAATGACTCCAGAGTTCTTCTTCTTAACTGTTCATACTGATTCTTCATCAAAGAAATCAATGGAGTAGAGATTGCCAAGGAAACAGATGAATGCAATGCAGTATGGTAAGCCCATGATTGAGGCATGCACAAAGCACTGTAGAGTTCAGAGGAAAGCTGAATCTAGGGAGAAAGTGGAGCGAATTGCCCAGTGAAGAATGCAGAGAACAGAGTTTCAGGCAGAAGAGTGTGGCTTGTGCAAAGGCCCACAAAGAAGACAGCATGATGTGTCTGGGGATCTACCAATAGTCGGCACCTGGGTTGGCTGTTGAAAAGGCGGAAAATGAGACTAGAGAGATGGAGACAGATTTTAAAAGCACTGGAATAGTAAGTTGAGGAAGGCAGATTCTTCAGAGAGCTACTTTAAAGGATTAAGCAGAGGAAGTGATACAAGTAGATTTGTGTGAGGCTTTTGTGGAGAGAGCAAGACTGGAGGTGCCGAAACCGTAGAGAAGTCCGCTCCATTAGTTCAGGTGAGAGAAAAAAGAAAATCTGAACCAAAATAGTGTCCCTGGAGCTGAAGAGAGGAGGTGGACTGGTGAGATTTTAGGAAGGTAAAATTAACAGGGCTTGGAGACCAATTATGGATGAATTGAGGGACTGGGAAGATGAGACTTTTATTTTCTGGAGAGCATGTGGAGGGTGATTCCATTCACCAAGTAGGGAGGGATGAATTAACAGCATCAACAACAGCAGAAGTAGCAACGCCACCAGCCAATACACGCATAGCATGCCGTGCCACTCCCTGTTCTTTACATGTCTTATCTGATTTATTTCTTATAACAGCCCTATGATGTAGGCATATTATCACCCACATTTTATGGATAAGGAAAGCAAGGCCCAGAGGGCTTAATTTGCTAGTTTGCAGCTGCTAAGTTGTAGAGCCAGGATTTGAACTCAGGAATCTGGCACCAGATGCTGCGCTCTTGGCCGCTGCTCTGTCCTAGGAGTAAGATGGCGAGCTAAATCTTGGGCACCTCCAATGTAAGATGCCCGTGAAACCATCAAAAGGCAATTTGCGGTAGCAGTTGTGCACGTATGCCTGGAGCTAGGGACAGAGATCCAAATTCCTCTGCCATGAACAAGGCACATGTGCACAGGGGTCATCTGCAACCGGACAGCCAGAGGCAGGTACTCCGTCTGTGGTTGTATTATTGGTCTTCAATATCCCAGACATATTGGAAACATGAACTTTTTGGATTGATTTTCAATTATATGCTTAATGATGTGGATTTGAAATTTTAGTGAGCCCCGGTATAAACCACTGGGCATCAATTTAGGGGAGAAACTGTGTGCTTCTAAATATGAGTCATTACCTTAGTTTTTTTCTGGAACACGGTGGTGGGATGATTAAATAAAGTACAAACAGGACTCTCACTTGTCATATGATTCTGGATACAGCAAGGAGATAAGCCCTGATATGGAAAGAGGCTGGCAGAATTAGTGGGAAACGCGAGCCTCAAGGTGTAGGAAATAACCAAATTAAACGGGCTGCTCGCAGGCACAAGTCTACTGTGGGCTAATTTGTTTCCTACAAAAAGAAAAAAAACCCTCAACTCATATTTGTCCCCTTAAATTTTAAACAGGCACTGTGTAATTGCGCTTTCTTTCTCTTAAGATTGTTTCCTGGGCAGAGAAAGGGAGAGAGAGGGAGAGAGAGAGGGAGAGACAGAGAAAGAGAGGAAGCCTTGGGCTCCATTTCTTTGCTTATCAGGGATGCTAATAACATCCCACCTGTCAGTACAACCAGGAGATAGGCATATTTCATCTAAGCATCTTCTCTTTGAAATATCAGTGCTTGCCCTTTTTGTGAGGAAAATTCCAGCTTCAGTTTTCTTTCATCTCTGACTCTGCACGAGAAGCTACAGTTTAACGGCACTTAGTGGACCAATTGATTAAACATTGACCTCATCTGCAGGCTCAACACAGACAGAATATAGAGAAAGTATGTAGCCTGTATTGCCAGGCCACATGTTCGTGTTTTCGCCATCCCTGCAGGACATTTATTCATCCATCACATATTTGCAGAAGGCTTATTATGTGCCAGGCACTGCGTTAGTTGCTGGGGAAACAACAGAGAATAAGAGCTTACAATCTATGGAGGAAGAAAGGTCCCCAGGCCGTTGCAGTGCAGTGCACTAAGTTGCTCTGGGAGTAAATGTAGAGTTCTGTGGACAGACACGCAGGGGCATATAAC
The DNA here is from genome assembly GCA_030035585.1 of Dugong dugon. NCBI lineage: Eukaryota > Metazoa > Chordata > Mammalia > Sirenia > Dugongidae > Dugong > Dugong dugon. Next base: position 125,629,742 of record CM057462.1, on the reverse strand, counting down.
CAAGACCTGAGGAACCAGGGAAAGTTTCCTGCAGGTGTGATACCTAACTGGAGACTGGAAAACTAAGCAGGAATTAGTCAGGCAGAGGGGGCAAGAGGAAAGGTACAGTTCTGCAGATTGTAGGAATAGCACGTGCAGAAGTCTTGAAGTTAGAAAGGAGGCAGCACATGGAGGACACGTGTAGTTTAGCGTGGCTAGAGAGTCTGAGCATGCGTGAAGGAAGAGGGAGGCAGGGTGGCCGGAGAGATGAGGCTGGAAAGGTAAGCAGAAGGGTTTTGGATAACAGGCTTTATCATAAGCCTAAGGAGTTTGGCTATTACCCTGATTACAATTATGGTTCTTAGGTGTCGTTGAATGTGTTCCGACTCATAGAGGACTCACCCGAACAACAGGCTGCCCCGTCCTGCACCATCCTCACAATTGTTGCTATGTTTGAGCCCATTGTTGCAGCCACTGTGTCAATCCATCTCATTGAGGGCCTTCTGCTTTTTCACTGACCCTCTATTTTACCAAGCATGATGTCCTTCTCCAGTGACTGGTCGCATCTGATAACATGTCTAAAGTACGTGAGGCGCAGTCTTTCCATCCTTGCTTCTAAGGAGCATCCTGGCTGTGCGTTTTATAATATGAGCCGTTAAAGTATTTTGAACAAGCAAATGATATGATCCTAGTTACATTTTAGAAATATGATACTGGCTAAGATGTGGATAATGACTTAGAGGATGCAAGACAGGAGAGGTACCATTGGGAGATTGCTGTAGTGATGCAGATATGAAAAGATGCTAACCTGAATTAAAATGGGATTTTAAAAAAATGGGTATATTATAGAACCATTAAGAGTGAAAAAAGATAGGACTTGGTAGTTGATTGGTTTTGGTGAGCTAGAAAGAAGGGAAAGCCAAAGGTCAAGAATGGAATTGTCTTATACTAAACGCTGTGAAGGGAGATCACTGTTCCCACTGACATGAGGATATCTGCTGGCCACACTTCCTTTGCTTGCTGTGTGGGATTCTCAACAACTCTTGGTAAAACAGAATATATAATCTCTTCATGTTTCCCATTCCCTCACTCCATGCAAGCATTGTTTTATTCAGCAAGTACGTTATACACAGTCTCTGCCCTTGAGAAGCTTGCAGAAAATTAAATAAACAATTGGAAAACCGTAACAGGTTACATCAGCCCATTAGGGTAGGAGCATGGAGAATCTAAATGGTTTGCAGGCTCAAAAACCTGCCTTGGATTCCTCTCTCACTCAGAAGAAAGAAAGCACAACTTGATACTAACTAGAATCCCTCTGATGGCTGAATTCATGTTTTGTGTGGCAGAATCACAACAACCACATTGTTGACCTCTCTCCTGAGTTCTAGACCTGCATTCCCAATTGCTTTCTTAAACCCTTGACAATTATGTCATTTAGAAGCATCAAACTTAACATTTCCCAATACAGCTTGTGAAACTTCCTTCTGTATTCCCTATCTTGGTGATGTATCAATCACTCAAGCTAAAAACTTCAAAGCCAGCCATGACCTCTCCTACTCCTTCATTGCACATGCCCCTTCCCAGTCCAGCTGAGTATGAAGACTTGTCAAGTCAACATCCAACATATATCAGTATCCCCACTGCCATTGCCCGAGTTCAAATTGGCATCATTTCTTCCTTGGACTAGTCCACAGTCTTGTAATGGTCTCTCTGACTCCACTCCAAAAGCAAGACAGATTATGTCATGACTTGGCTTAAAATTTTCTTAGGACTCCCCATACTCAAAGGATAAAATCAAAATTCCTTACCAAGGTCCTTCACACTCAGACCCCAAATTATAATTTTAGTCTCTCTCCCCGACTAGACTAGACTCCATTAGGGCAGAGACTAGGCCTTATTCATCTTTGCAGACTTGAATGCCTAGTGCAGTGCATGACACATAGTATTTTCTCAATAAATATTTGTTGAAAGACTAGGGATATAAATGTGACATCTTCCCACCACATACACCTACTTCATTTCAAGTTAAAACAGTCCATGCTGTGTTTTGCTGCAGGCAACATGACCGTGGCAAATGAACTATGGCTTTGCAGCCTTGTGTATCATCACCATCATCACCATCATCATCATCCCTAGAATTGCAGTGAACATCCAGTCACTGAGCACTTACTGCTAGTGATGGATGATGTATATAACAGGGAAAAACGCAGTTCACTTTCAGAGGTAACGTTGCATTCACATCCTAAGCAGTTACACACAAGACTTGAAAACAGGAATGGATTTATAAAAGCTGTTTGTTTTTTGTAAACAAAGACCGAGGGTTATATCATTAGTTTGCGGTAATGGTCTCTAATGGAGTTTTGTTAATTGGCATCTAAGCAAGAAAAGAAAGTTATGGCCCTCAAGGGCAAGGAGTAGATCTCTCCCATTTAGTGGGATCCTTCAGAGCCCCTTTAGGGGAATATCCCCTAGAAAGGATGGTGATGATAAAAACTTCCAAGGTTGAAGAAAATTTGTGTTTGAAGAAGAACAGATTGTGTGTGTGTGTGTGTGTGTGTTGTGTGTGTAAGTGGGAAAATAGGATATTATATTGTATGTGTGTGTATATATAGTATTCTTTCTATGTGTAAATGTATCATTATGTTTGTATAGAGAAAAGATATAATTTCCAATACTTTTAAAATATCCCATTGTAAGACTGTATGGTAATTTATTTTACCATTCTATTATGGTTAGAAAGTTAGTTTGTTTTAAATTTTTCACTATTATGAGTAAAACAGTAATGAACATTCTAGTAGCTTAATCTCTACCATATCCATGATCATTTTCTTAGGATGAATTGCTGAAAGTGGAATTATTGGATCAAAGGGTGTGAATATTGGAAGATTCTTGATATCTATTGCTGAATTGCCCCCCAGATAGGCTGTACCAACTTATTCTTCTTCTGAGAGGTCGCATTTCTCACTCTCACCAACAATGCTTGTATATATACCTTTGCTAATTTAGTAGGCAAAGAACAAACAAACAAAAACCCTTCTTTTAATTTCCAAATATTATAGTACCTTTTGAAGGCATTTCTCTGGAATATTTCATATTAACATTGATGATTACGTGGATGAAAATTGCCCCTGTGTCGTAAGGTTAAAGAAATTGGTGCTATCCTACACAAAAAAAGATCGAAGGGAAAGCTTCATTACTGTCTTCCATGATATAAAGGGTTCATATGAAAGAATTATTTTCCATGTCGTGTGTGGTTTAGTTAAACAAGAGGAGCTGGGCTTCCATTAAAATAGGAGAGACTTCTGTTGAAGACAAGGGGCGGAAGAACAACATTCAAAATGATGGAACACCAGGAACGGTCCAAAGGGAGATCATGGAATCCCTGAAGCTCTGATAACCTTGGGTGGTTCAGCCCCCTAAAGGAAAGGGGTGCACCACTTCCTCTTTTTGATCTCTTCCAACTCTGTGATTCTGTAGCTATTTTAGTGGGGTGTTGATTTTGTGATATTTTTGAAACTAGGGAGAGATGATTTTATTCCAATATCAGGTGATATTTTTGAACAGATGAGTTAATCTCCATTTAGAACTCTCTCTCCTGTTACAAATTCAGACACATGAAATGCAGGTCCTGCCATCAGCTGTCTTCCTTGAAGCATGTTAATAACTAGTAATAATGACCGCCTTTTAAAAATAAAACCTTCTTTATTCGTTCTTTTTATGCTTGGGCAGTGTCTTATGGAAAGACGTATGTAGTGTTAAAAAAATATTCTTAATGGCAGAGTACCTAATGAAGAAATAAGTGAATAGCAAAAATGATTTGTTTCATTACTGACCAGTCTACCCTTGCTCTTCCCCCTGGATTCTTTCACACAAAGAACACATTGTTATTGGAGCCATTACAGAGCTCCTCTGCTTTGCCAGGCGCTGCGGGGCTCCAGGGAAATGGCTATAGATTGCTGCAGAAAAGTCCATCAGATGGATCACATGTGACCCGACTGTTTCTAGGAAGGAATGCACTAGAACACTTCAGCTGAATAGACAGATTTTCCGAATGTTTTAAATCAGTTTTGAGACAAAAAGAGGAAAATGCTAAGAAATGGATTTGGCCTATACACTGACCACGCAGTGCCCATTTCTCGGGAATGCAGACATTAGGGGCTTTCATGTGGATGGAGGACTTTAAGGGGGGGGGGGAAACTCCAGCCCACCACAACAATTAAGCAGCAATTGGAAGAAAAGCAGACAAGAAAAGATGGCCCTGTGTTAGTACGATAGCTCAGGGGCTTTTCAATTGGGGGCATAAAGACAACAGAGAATGTTGTTTTCTTTTTAAAGTCCTTTTAAAAATGGTAACTGCATCCTGCTCTGGTAGATGTATTACCTATGACATCCCAGTTTTCATCCGTTCATGATTTTACATTAGAGGTAAATCTCTGCAGCTTGAATCTCACGGCTGAGTTAGCCAGAGCCCATAAAATATTGAAACCTTTAGAGCAGCAGCCAGCCAGGTTGAGAGAAGTTCATGTCCAAAGCTGAGCTTTAGATTCTGAGACATCCCAATTGGAGTGTAGTACAGAAAAAAACACTGATAAAATTTTCATAAAAATGAGCTAAGGATATTGCTAGCATGCTTCCCAGCATCTATATGAAAACTTAATCTGAGCTAATGGAAAAGATATGAAAGCCTTTCTCAATTCAAACACAGTCAATGCATGATTCATAAATTATTGTCAGAGAAGTGATTCTGCTCCCAGATTTATTCTCTTTTGGATGGAAGCAACTAGAGGAAAACTGGGTCTTTTTGACCTTTAATGCCAGCAAATTTTACAGTAGAGCTGTCAATATAACCAAGTAAACTGGTCATTTCTCCAAACAGCAACAAAATACCCACGTATACCCAGTGCGAGCTAATATTAACTTGGCCCACTAGGTTACTGACAGCATATTCAGAGCAGCATATACCAAACATATGAGCTTATCGAGCTACACAGGACTGAATGGAATCTCTATGCCCATGCCCACATCATCCGAGGTACTTTGGGTGAAATGTGGCTCTAGATGTTCTCTCACCTTCATACCTTTTGGGTGATGACAATTGTATAGTCTCTTCCAGGAAAAAAAAAAAAAAAAAACCCCGTTGCCATCTAGTCAATTCCGACTCATAGTGACCCTATAGGACGGAGTAGAACTGCCCCATAGGGTTTCCAAGGCTGTAATTTTTACAGAAACAGACTGCCACATCTTTCTCCTATGGAGTGGCTGGTGACTTTCTGGTTAGCAGACGAGTGCTTAACAGCTGTGCCACCAGGACTCCTTAATACCCTATAAAGAGGAATTATTATTATTATTAGATCAATTTTATGGATGAAAGGGAGGTCAGGTTTGTGCACTGGACCATAAAAGCAATAGTGGTAGCAATATATGGAAATTATTCACGTTGTTTAGATTAATGTGAAATAGGTTGAAACCAAACCTCAAGCAGTCAGTCCCACATGTTTCAAAGCTTGTTAGAAGTGTCCTTTTAATATTATGTTCATTCATTTGTCAGACATGTTTGAGCATCTACAAAGTGCTAGCATTGTGAAGAACATAAAGATAAAAACACTAATTGTACCCTCACTGAGTCAATAACCTTATGGAATAAATCCACAGAATTTCAAACTTGTAAAGGTTCTTAAAGACTGTTTAGTCCAATTCTTTTCCTTTTTAGTGGCTTTAATCTTTTCTGCAACATCCCCATCAAGTGGTCAACCAAACTACATTGCACACATTTAATGACGGTACAATCTCTACCCTCTGTTAACAGTGTCATCCTCTTAGCCAATCACTTAAGTACCTCACGTTAATTTTGATTCCTCTTCTCTCAAATCGCTGCACTCAGTGTCACCATGTGCTGCAAGGGCTCTCCACCAGTGTTTCTCGGGACAGTTCTGGCCCTTCTGTCTGTGCTGCCCCAGCCTTCATTCAGGCCTAATTTTCTCTCACAAGGACTATTTGAAATATTGTCCAACATGTTTCCCTGCCTTTGATCTCATCCTCCTCCAATTTGTCCTCCTTTCTATCACCATGGAGAAGCCCTGGTGGCATAGTGGTTAAGCGCTCGGCTCTTAACCAAAAGGTTGGTGGTTCTAAACCACCAGCTGCTCCACAGCAGAAAGATATGGCATTCGGCTTCTATAAAGATTGCAGCCTTGGAAACCCTATGCGGCAGTTCTACTCCGTCCTATAGGGTCGCTATGAGTTGGAATCGACTAGATGGTAATGGGTTTTGTTAATGGGTTCTTTTACCATAGTTTCTAAGATCAAATCACGTCACCTATGTGTTTTAAAAAACCTTTTGTGGCCCCTCATTTTCTACAGAATTAAGTCCAAAATCATAGCATGCTGTTCAAGGGCTTCCAAATCTGTCTCTGATATGCCTGTTCTACACTCATCTCTATGCAGCCTACACCCTAGTCTAGAGCAGTAGTTCTCAACCTTGATTGCATAGAGACCCACCTGCGGAGCTTTCAGCAAATACCAAACCTTGGGCCCAACCTAAGGTCAACTGACTGAAAATCTTTGGGAGTGGGACCCAGACATGGGTATGTATTTTTAGAGTTCCTCGGATGAGCCTAATGCACACCCAGAGTTCGAATTATTGATTTAGGAGTACTAGGTCGCTTCCTCTTCTTTTAACACTCATGAATTTTCACACCTCTGTGCTTTTGTTAAGAAGTCCCTGGATGGTGCAAACAGTTAATGCTTTTAGCTGCCAACCATAAGGTTGGTGGTTCAAGTCCATCCAGAAGAAAGCCCTGGCAATCTACTTCCTAAAAATCAGCTGTTGAAAACCCTTTGGAGCACAGCTCTACTCTGACCCACATGGGGTCTCCATGAGTCAGAATCGACTTGATGGTAACTGCTAACTTTGTTCAAGCTGTTACCATGGCTTGGAAACGCAGTCACTTTATCTCAGCTTAGAACAAAGGCAAATGTTTGTATTTAGACTTGGTGTCTTCAGAGTGGCCAAGATGTTGGGGACTTTAAGGAACTCAGGAGGCTTAACCAGAAGACAGATATTAGGGTACCTACTATATTTTGGGGACCATTCTGTAGGTTGAGGATATAGTGAAAATGTTTGGAGCATTAGAATGTAAGTTCCATGAGAGTAGGAAGCTTATCTATCTTGTTCCATGTTACAACCTCAGCCCATAGAACAGTCCCCAGGATATAATAGGTATTTGGAAAATGTTTGCTAAAAGAATGAGTGTTGACTTTGAAGTGCCTCTGAGATATCCAAGAAGCACCGCTCTAGAATTGTTTGGCTGTGCCATTAGCTTCAGTGCACTCCAGTCTATTAAAATAGTTTCCTAATTTTGAATCTGTCACTTATAGTGTGAGAGCCTTCCCAGGTTTCTGTACTTGGAAACAAATACATGTATTAGCCGTCAAAGCAGAGGTTGTGCATACCGTTATTCATGTGAGTATGATGTGTAAAGTTGTCCACATTGCTACCTGAACCATCAGTCATTTATTTATTAAGTGCATTATGTGCACTCAATAATATTTAAAGTTGTTGTTGTTATTAGGTGCCATTGAGTCTGTTCCAACTTGTAGCAACCGCATGTGACAGAGTAGAACTGCTCTAGGCTGTAATCTTTATGGGAGCCAGGTCCTTCCCCTACGGAGTTTCTGGGTGGGTTCAAAACACCCACCTTTTAGTTTTAGCAGAAGAGTGCTTAACTGTTGTGCCACCAGGGCTCCTTAATATTTAAATTAGAGTAAGGGGATTCAAAAGCAGTATAGATTTAGTTCTACTCTCAAAGAGCTTATAATCTAGTTTGGCGTTGAATCATTATAAAATAAAATAATAGGAAAATAGAAGGTAATCTATTACTAAGCCAATAAATAATAAGAAGTCCAACCAGAAATTTAGTAATAAAGATAGATATTTATTAGCCCTCTCCTGATCTGTGAAAAACAAGATTATTCTCTCACTTTGCCTCAAGTGTGAGTGGGTGAAGGGCAAGCACAGTTTAATTCTTGAGGCAGGAAGGTACACCCAGATGTTACATTAGAATTCTGACCCTTCTTGGCCATTGTTGATCCCCTGTAGTTGTCCCGTGTGAGATTCCGCTCAAGGGAGATCTGATGATCATGTATTCCAAGGGATTTAGAGATGTTCATGCAATCGGAATCATGTTTAGAGTAGTTGCTACCTGCATCTTCAAAGTTAAGATCTATGAAGTAATATTCTAAGACAAGAAAGGACTATAAGTAATTGGGTCAACCTGAAGTCTTCCTTGTTGAATCCCCTGCAGAGGGTGAGGGAAGATAGCTTGTACCAAGCACTTCGCTCCGCACAGCCCCTTCCTAGTGCCTCTTACAGTGCGCCCAGGAGACCTCAAGGGTGGGAAGGACTCGGGGGCTATTGTCAGCGTCAGTGATAGCAGCCAAGCTGTAACAGTAAAGCCAGGACAGCGAATAAGTCAACTTTGATTTTGAGACTTCTCTCCTTAAGGAATTGTCTTACATGCCAAGATGTATAGTATACATACTGCAGAAGCCAAGAGGTGTAGAATAAGAACCACTGCGGTATTTAAATCGGGTGGAGAGGGGAAAGAAAGGTTCTTCTAATTAGTTTTTCAAAATCACTGTGATCACAGGGCTGGGATCTGAAAAATAGGATTAGGTATCTTTGTATGCCTGTGTATGAAGCATTTCAAAACTCCCATTGTAATTGTAATTGCGATACATCAAGAGAGCTGCTAGAAAGAAAATTCCACTGTGTGGTTAAAATGTTGATCTTTGTGCTAGATTAAAGATTTATGTCCCTTTTCCATACGGGGCACATAATTATTAGCAGTATTTACGAAACTCCTTTTAAAATGTGCCATACTTAGGCTGATTTTCTTAAAAACCTGAAATCAGCTTCTCACCTGGAAAGATAAATATCTAAATAAAAGCCCTAGTAGGCAGGGTGGTTTTCTTGCTCATGGCTTCCTTACACTACAGCAGCATCCGGGTTGATTTGGTCTCAGGGTGTCTGTCACCTATAGACTCAGATTTTATGAGTGCTGACCTCATTTGCTTCCTTTGTTTTTAATTGCCCAAGCAGTGGTGAAAAAGGAGTCAAAGAATGCCATTATGGCTCGCCAAGTTAACATACATAAATGGACTGTTATATAGGGAGGCTGTAATAAGTCATGTGACAGAGAGCAAAGGCAGCCCAGCGTGCAAAGGGAGCAATTTTCTGCCCCGCAAACAGCACTTCAGGTGCTGTCGTTCATCTTTCTGTGACTTGCTCTGTCAAAGTCTGCCCAGAGCAGAGCTGTTCAGGGACCCAACAGGCCATAAGTGTCCAGCTGAAAAACCTGGGAGACATCCCCAGGCCCTAGGAGTTCACTTTTTCAGTTGCACTGATTTACTTCAGAATGCTCCTTCAGGGAATTTCTGCCTTTCCTTGCTTTACTTTCCCATTTCCTTTCTTGTCATCTTTAAAAATCCATTAAAGATCACGCAGGCAGTTTCTTCAGGCTCAAATTTCTGAGAGTTTCTGTCACTTAATAAAATGCACCCTTTCAGCGGGCTGTGGTCTCCTTCGTGCTATTAGGGCCTGGATGCTATGAAGACTTTTAATTAGGGGTGGTGAGTGCTGAGCATAGATCAAGGAAGCAAACAATGGCTGAAATTCTCAGGCAAGTCAATGTTTTTTTATCCCAGGATCTAAAATGGCTTCCTGGCTCACAGATCCAGGACAGAAATACTAACTATGGATTACCAAAACAGGTAGCAAAATTAAAATGTGCTTCCCCTCTCCTGTTCTCCCTAATTATTTGTTTCAAAGGCCTCTGATTGCCAAGGTTAAGTGTTTATTGTCAACACCTGCTGAAGGCTGCTTTAGGAAAAGCAATCAGGCTTTTAATCTGTTTACAAATCCAATTTCCAAGCGAGCTCTTTACCAGGCAAAGCACAAATATCTTCTGAAATCTTGCCTGTGTTTTGTCTTTCCTCCCACTGAGTCTGCTGCCTGTACTCTTCCACACAATTCATTCCTCGTATAATATGCATGCAGCTGGTTCCACAATACAGGAAGATTATATTCAAATGCCACCTCGCCCATCATATCATATTAATTCAGATTTGTCTATCATTTTGTGTGGTTGCTGCTTTGCCTTAGGTATTACAATAACAATACTTCACCTGTCATATTTCACTAGCACTGCCTCACCTAGAAAATTGCTCTAATACTCCCTCCGATCTCACAGACCTTTTGTTTTGTTTTAATTTTTTTATACAAGCTTACCTATTACAGCATAAATATTGAACTTTTATTGGAGCCTCCACATATTTTTTCATTATATTTTATATCTAGTCTAGCAATTGTTACGTGTTGATTCTACAGCAAATTGAATTACTCAAAGCACGTATTTTTTGCTCATCTGTGAAACATCTTGTTCCCTTTTCAAACTACCGCCAGTCTCTATTTGGGTAGCTTTAGTAAGGAAGGTTTCTAAATAGATGAGAAGCTATTCAAAGTGTTATTTATTGGGGGATTGTAATATTAGGCAATATTATATGTCTCTATGAAAAGGTGTCTGAAAGTCTTGAGTTGGAAATTTGGGCTTTATGTTTCGTTTCTTGTTTCAAAAATTTAAACGTCCATGTTCAAAACCAAAATACAATTTCTGTGATGTAGGTTTTTCAGAGAAATCCAAAAGCGTGACAAATGTCAAATAGAGCCATTCCCCCTCCCCCCGCCAAAAAAAATTAAAAGATTTTTGCATTAATGTATATATTTTTTAATTGTGAAGTCTGCTTAAGTAATTTTCAAGTATCAACAGCCACAGGTAATTTGGTCTCGGGGCTTATGAGAACCCCGACTGCTTTCCCAAGGCATACTGAATTTGAAGAAGGCTACTTTTAAGTGCTATATAATGAAAACAAATGGCACATTTAAAGCCTGCCACTGCCTTGTAATGTATGCCATGTTCCAGAGAGAAGAGAAGTTGCTGAGAACAAATACCATCTCATTGGCTAAAAAGCCATCACCAGTGTCTTTTCGCATAATTAAACTGGACATGTTTGAGAAAAATGAAATGACAAGGATACACTGTTAAGCTGCAAATAGTATTCAATGGCATTATCAATTGCAGAGATTCCAAGGTTTGAATATTAATTGCAGGAAGGTGCTAATTTGAGTGCTTGTAAGCTCCATTCACAAGCCTGTTTACATGCTTCCTTCTACCTGGACCTGTTTGGAGGTTTGTCAAAAACCTAACAAGCAGAAAAATATTGCATTTGAAAATACATATGCATGTTTATTTAAGTCAGGGCCACCGAACATTCCTCAATGTATTTAGCTGTTGAGGTTTAAACGCCATCAGAACATCAGGCATTATCACCTTTTGAAGTATTGCTGAATCTTTAATATTTAAAGCACAAAGCAGGCTGTAATAAAAAATTCTAGCAGACCCTAGAAGATTAAAGACGCTTTATAAATGTGACAGTTTGTAAATGGAATACCCGTATTAAAAGATCCCCCCGATATTTCACAGCATATTTTTCAGGTGTATGCTGAATTATGAATACGGTTAAATAGCGGTAATTATTCTCCAGGACTGGACGGCAAATTTAAATGCCTACAAAAGTTGTAATTGGCTGCAGAAGAGGGATTTATAGCATAGTGGCCTGAATGAGCAAGGTAAATCTTCCTAGCAGTTATCAACCAAAGCTCTTTTCAATCCAGTGAGGACCTCACTCACCTCATCTGATGTGCGTCCTCTAGGAGACCGAAGCCCTGGATAAGTCTGCACAACCGCAAACAAATGTGTCAGAAAAGAATTAACAAGGGCTGTGATACCCAGAGTCATGTGTCTTTGGAGCCACATTTGCAATCACTGTTAAACAAAAGAGCCCTGCAATTCGTGTCTCTTTGACACACCGATCTGATCAAACACATGCAGTGCCTGGCACAGAGTAAGTTCTGAGTAAATGTTCGTGAAATGAATGAGTGAATGAGCGAATAATAAATATAAAATAATACACCCATTCTAATAACTTCATACCAAAAAAAAAAACAAAACCCATCGCAGTGGAGTCGATTCCAACTCATAGCGATCCTATAGGACAGACTAGAACTGCGCCATGTGGTTTCCAAGGAGCAGCTGCTGGATTCAAACTGCTGATATTTTGGTTAGCAGCCAAGCTCTTAACCACTGCACCACCAGGGCTCCGTGACCCCATAGTGACCCTATATTTTCATTAGATTAATGTTTCTGGAAACTAAATTTAGCTTTATTTAGTCAGATCCATGAAAAAGTAGGAGGAGCAATGGTATGTTTTACACTCTGGGCAAAAGCATGTGTAATCGTGTTTTTGACTCTTTGGGAGGTGAGATAGTGCAGACATTACAAGAACAGACATTGCTTTGCTACTAATCACCCATGCAAGCTTGGCCCAGTCAGTGAACCTCAGTCAATTTCAGTTTCCACATCTATAAAATGAGATTAATAATCCCTTTTTGTAAGAATTAAATGAGACAATGAATGTTAAGAAGTCCTTCACTGGTGCACTCACATAGGAATAGCTTAATAAATAATAACATTTCACAAAAAAAGGCAACCTAAGTTAGTTGTTAAGAGCAGAGATTCTGGCCCAGACTGCCAGGGTTTGAGTCCTGGTTCTGCCACTCATTAGCTGACGTTGGACAGGTTATTTGACATTGTTGTACCTCAGCTTTCCTATCTATAAAATGGAGATAATAAAATAGTACCTACCTCATAGGGTTGTTAGGAGGATTGAATGAATTAATATTCGTAAAATGGTTGGAAGCAGACATGGCACATAGACAAATAAGTTTTTGTTAAATAAAATAAACATTAGCTCTCTGCCAGACATTGGAGACTTTTCTGAAAATGAGGATAGTAACTGTTGCAAAGAGGGTCAGCGTGAGGCAAATGGACTGTGCTTCATAGGGTTTTCAATGGCTGATTTTTCTAAAGTAGATCTCCAGGCCTTTCTTCTGAGGCATTCTGGGTGGATTTGAACCTGCAACCTTTCAGTTTGCAGCTGAGCACCTTAACCATTCCCAGCACCAAGGTGCTCTGACTAATCATATCAGCTCTCACTTATTGAGAACCTACTCTGCCTACCCGCTGTACAAACATTATCTCATCATTCCTCACTACAAACCCATTTACAAATGGGGAAACTAAGGCACAGAGCAGTTACTTAACTTGCCTGAGGTCAAGGGTGGCTCAACCAAGGCAATCTGACTCTTAGACAAGGTATATGATTAACCACTAAGCTGTACTGTCTTTTGGTAGGTAAATGTGTGTGATTGCTCAGAAAATTCATATTGGGTTTTACTTAAGTTCTAATGAGTCTTGGTGTTGTTGGTGAATAATGGCAAACAGGGTTATTACCACTGTTCATATTGATGTTTATATAATTTGTGTGTGTGTGTGCACATGCATGTGTGTATGTGGAGGGGTGGGTAATTAAAATTGCCTGATGAAGCAGAACTTGGAATTCTTTTTGCAGGAGAAGCAACAAGTAGAGTGAAGGTCTGAAAGAGTAGGCAAATTTGCATAGAGGCCAAATGTTCTTCTTTCTGGGAAGAAAAATTAAAGTCCAGACCTTTTCCTTTTTGAGGGTCAACATTGTTAGAACTATTACGGTAGACTAAAATGGTACAGACTAAAGCCTTCTGCTGGAAAAATATTTTTGTTTTTTGTTACAGCAGTTCCCCACTCCTTGGTACCACTGTAAGTTAATTTTACTTTGTTAACAAACACCCTAAAACTTACTACTTAAAGTCTTTAATTTATGGTTCTTAGGGATGTCTTGGTGGTTTTCATTAGACTGATTTTTCTGGAAACTAAATTTAGCTTGATTTAGTCAAATTCATGAAAAAGTAGGAATAAAAATGTCCCCAGGGAGATTCTCATGATGAAGAAAGTCTAGACTGAAGACTTAGATTCAAAGCCAGGCCCTGTAGACTGGGACAGGGCAGGAGGGAAAAGGAAAAGAGTTGGTTTCTGCACAGTGTATGATTGAAGGAGAAACTTCCTTTGACTCAGCTACCTGGCCTAGGGGCTAGGCTTTGGAAACAACGCCTGAACAATTAAATGTACAATGAAGATTCATAACATCAGGAGACCAAGTGTAATAGATTGTTGTAGTAATGGCCCTCGCTTGTTCATGCCTTCTTGTATCTGTTCCCTTAGGTAGTCCCCTCTCACACTGGTTCTGGGCTTGGCCATGTTGGAAGAGGCTGCATAGGTCCACCTCGCTATTATTACTCCCCATTGCTAACCCCTGCGTTGTCTCATGATCTTTTTTTTCTCCCTTCCCATTCCTGTCTCTATAAAAAGTTTAAGATTAACTGATGTTCCTCCTTGGAGGGTGGAAAAAACAAGTGATGATGATCTAGGAATGAAAAACTGCACCAAGCACCCATCTTGGGACAAGAAACCAGGGTGGCATCAGATAACCCTCAAGAATACCAGTGAAAGGTTAGCTCATCTGGAATGTGACCACTATGACCACCTTAGGGAGGAACTAACATTCCACAAATGTCTAAGACTCATAATCCTGTCCCTGTAAAACCTTCAGCCAGTCTCCAGTCCAAGGAGGCAGGTTTTGAAGGAATCTATTCCCCTCTGTCTCCTGTATATCAATGTAATAAAACTCTTGCTGCCCACCTCAACCCTGTCTCAGAATTGGCTACTGTGGTAGGCAGCTCCGATCCACACAATTGCAGTAACAATGTGACTGTGATTTGCTTCAGCCAATAGGCAATAGCAAATGTGACATAAGCAGAGACTTAAAAACCTCACATTGGTGTTTGTCCTTTCTTGTTGTTTACATGTTACCATATGAAAGAGCTGGAATAGTCTGTTAGATGGTAAGAGATGAATGGTGGAGTTACCAACTGAGAAACTGCCAATCACCAGGTTATGAGTGAGGTCATTCTAGATCATCCAGCTGCTAGTCATCCTGCCGATTAATTATAGATGTGTGAGAGAGACCAGCAGAGATTAGCCAGCCCAGGCCAGAAAAACCACCCAGACATCCCTAAGAACTTAAATTAAATAAACATTTTAAGTACTAACTTTTGGGTTGCTTGTTACATAGCGAGAATTAACTTATACTGGTACCAAGGAAGAGGGAACTGCTGTAACAAAAAACAAAAATATGTGAAGTTGGCTTTAGGAGTGGGCAATGGATAAAAAAAAAAGAAAACCAGTTGCTATTGAGTCAGTTCTGTCTCACGATGACCCCATGTGTGTCAGAGTGGAACTGTGCTCCATAGTGTTTTCAATGGCTGGTTTTTCAGTAGTAGATCCCCAGGGTTTTCTTCGGAAGCACCTCTGGGTGGATTCAAACCTCCAACCTTTCAGTTAGCAACTGAGCGCTTAATTTTTGTGCTTCGCATGGACTCCTGGGCAGTGGATGGAGGATGGAAAAACAAAAAAAGAAACAGTGGAGGCTGGGAAAATGGAAAGGAAACTGCCATAGCAACCTGGAAAAATGATAACTCATGTTATAAAGTAGTGCGGCAATTGGCGTAACTGTCACCTTGCCTGCAGTAACTTGGAAGATACACATACTTGTGAACCTAGCAAGTTGATTTCCAGGCAGAATATCGACAGTACGAGTTGGGTTTTTGTTTCCTTTGGAGGCCTGTAGTAAGGTAAGGCAAGAGAGAAATAAGCGTGAGAGAGAACTATTTGGTTTATAAGCACAATTAAAAGGCAACATAAAGGAGGCTTGGACCTGCCAGAATGGAAAATAAAACTATCCCCATCCCCAGTCTCTCCACAATCCTTAGAAGGTTCTCAAAGAGATAATGGCCAGAGGTCAAAATTCAAATCAAAGGTGTGACTGTAAGACCCCATGTTAAGACCTCTGAAAGATTTAAGGTGGCACATAGTGGACCTCTCAGCTAGACAAAACACATTCTAAGAATCTTAATGGCACGGTCCACAGAAGGCTAATCCAAAATAGCTGTGAAAAAAAAAAATCTAAAGAGGCATGTCTAGAGAAGAACGGTGAGTGTGGCATTTTGCACTGTAATTGAATGCATAAAAAGTCCACAAAGTTTTCAAAGAAATTGTACCACTCAAAGGGCCATCAGCTTAGACTAAAAGGGACTAAGAATGCTTAAACTACAAAAAGGCCTCTGGGCCTCAAATTTTCCACAGGCAGGAAGCAGGCTGAGAAATCTACTTAGCACTTCCACGGGCCATTTCTTATGGAAAGGGGAAAAAACAAACAAACAAACAAACCAAACCTGTTGCTGTTGAGTTGATTTCGACTCATAGTGACCCTATAGGACAGAGTAGAACAGCCCCATACGGTTTCCAAGGAGTACCTGGTGGATTCGAACTGCCAACCTTTTGGTTAGCAGCAGTAGCTCTTAACCACTACACCACCAGGGTTATGTAAAGGAAGAAACTCTCAAAAGGGATAGCCAAGAACCATGGACTGGTGAGCTACTCCCAGGATACAGAGCCAGGATTGAAGGAATGTTCCTTGTTTCTAGAGTAGAATGGTCTAGCAACATATGCATGACTGGATTTTAGAATTTCTATGGCTATGTGATAGCTACGTGATGGAAACCCTGGTGGTGTAGTGGTTAAGAGCTATACCTGCTAAGCAAAAGGTCATTAGTTCAAATTCACCAGGTGCTCCTTGGAGACTCTATGGGGCAGTTCTACTCTGTCCTACAGGGTTGCTATGGAGTTGGAATCAGCTCGATGGCAATGGTTTTTTTAATTTTTATGGCTATGTGATTACTCCATGCCTCCTATGTTTCCTTTTTCAAATAGAAGTGTCTGATACTGTTGATTATTAGAATTTCTGAGAGAGCTATTAAACTCCTGAAAATTGGGTCATATTTAGTTTCAAAACTAATTTAAATATTAAGAATAGATGTTACCTTATTAATACCACAGGTAGTAAAGCAGATCAGATCAGCGAGAGGGAGATAGAGGTTGATTATGTTATCCTATCTCTGTTGCACCGTGGTATGTTGTGTGTGTGGTAAGTGGGACAAACAACTTGTTGTTTTAGTTCATAGTCTCTGGATCAAGGGGAGCTGTATCCAAGGTGAAACTTCTGAACAAGATTGTGGGTCACAAGGTACCAGACTTGGCACTAATGCCATGATTGGATAAGACTTCTGGAGGTCTTGGTAAGGAGGGAGTGTATCTTGTATGTGGAAGGGACATGAAATCATTGGGGCCCATGGGCAGACTGTGGTTGATTATCAGTAATGACTTCCAATTTGTTCATGCCTCTCTGGATCCACACCCTTGGGTAAACCCCTCACACTGCCTCTGGGCTTCACTGTGTGGTTTGCTTTGGCCAAAGGCAAAATAGCAAATATCACGCAAGCAGACTTGAAAACTCCTTGCACACTGGGGCTTTACCTCTCTCACTGCTCTTTTATCTTCGCCGCCATATGAGGAATTTGGGGCTAGCC
The DNA here is from genome assembly GCA_030035585.1 of Dugong dugon. NCBI lineage: Eukaryota > Metazoa > Chordata > Mammalia > Sirenia > Dugongidae > Dugong > Dugong dugon. Next base: position 125,612,287 of record CM057462.1, on the reverse strand, counting down.
TGCTGGATGATGTGAGACAAATAGGTCCAGTGCCCCTGCTGCCTGGCTGACAGCCTATTGACCATGGAAATTATGAGTGTGGCTATTCTAGATCATCCAGAGGCCACTATGTGCCAGGCACCAACTCCATTATTATATCATAGATAAACAGGAGTACAGAAAACACGGAAAGTGATAGAAATGGTCTAGCTTAGATAGAACATATAAACCAGTGATACCTCCTGAGGAAAGCAATACTGGTATTGGAAAAGTTTTAAAATCAAGTCAGGAGTCATCCTAATTTGACTCTTAGTTCTGCCTTTGGAGAATTGTAATTATCAGTAATAATCAAAACCAACCAACCAGTTGCCATCGAGTCGATGCTGACTCATGGCAACCCATGTGCGTCAGAGCAGAACTATTCTCCATAGGGTTTTCAATGGCTGATTTTTCAGTAGATTGCCAGGCCTTTGTTCTGAGGTGCCCCTGGGTGGACTTGAACTTCCAAACTTGCAGTTAATAGCTGAGTGCATTAACCAGTAGAGTTTGCACCACTCAGGAACTCATTATCAGTAATAACTAGTATTTATTGGGTGTTAGTACATGAAATAATATGTTAAGTATTTAAATGCACTGTCTCATTTAAACTTTACAGCTATCCTAAGTACCATTATTATTCCAATTTTAGAGATGAGAATGTTGAGATTCCAAGAAGTAATGTCAATTGTTGAAGGTCTCAGAGCTAATAAGTGGCAGAGCCATGATTAAAATCCTACTATGTTGAGTCGGAATAGACTCAATGGCAACCAGCAACAAACAACATTGTGCTGCAAGGCTAGATCAGTGACCTTGGGAAAATCACTTACTCTTTCTAGAGTCCAATTAATTCATGTTTAAAATGAGGAATTCAAACCAAATTCTAAAGTCTTTCCATCTCTAACATTTTATGACTCAAACATTCCATATTACCGGTAAAACCTGCTTAGTAAATAGAGTTAGAACATCTCCTTGGCTAACCATTGCAGTAGGTTTGGAAACACTTCCCCGAAGTAGAAACTTTCCACCTATAAATCCCTAACACATTTTAAGTATAAGGTGACTCTGTTCTGACTTACAAATCTCAGATCTAGCATTCTCCTTTGTCTTATTTCCTCCCTCTCTTTCTGTCTCTGTTAGTTCTAAAAGAAAAAAAAACAGACTATGTCTTTTGGGGAGAGAAGAGAGACTTGAAAATCACTACTTCCAATTCTACTGACACAGAGATTGTAAACTTAAATACCCACTGGGAAATCTCTTTTTAAAATAAACGTGTGAAATGGCTCAGATGTAAGAGAAGACTGTCTTTGTTAAACTGCTCATGGATAATACCTACCTACTTACATTGTTTTGTAAAATACTACATAGAGGATTTCTAGGTAAACATCACAAATCAATCACACACGCTTATCTCCTTTCCCTGTCCAAACTTCATAAAATGACAACAAAAGTAGAAATAAACCATTAAGGCAAAGAATAAAGGTAAGCATATGACAAATTTCATCATATTTTTGTAATCATGAAAAGTTGATGTAGAAGTGGTAATGGCCTTAGGAGAGTAGAGTAAGCTATAGCTTAAACCACCTGCTGAGGGAGAGAATGATGAGAAGCAATCCAACTCATTGTGCAGAAGTCTAAAAAGGCTCAGACACGGAGACACTGTTATCCCAAAAATGTGTGTGTATGTGGTATAGGGAGACAGAGATGAGGGGGTTTGATAAGTGGTGGCAACATTAGTGTAACCAGTTAAGCTTCCTTTATAGCGTTATTGGACCTCTTGGATCTCTCCTTACCTAGCCAGGCAACTTTCTTACATGCAGGATATTAAAGGGATATTTTTTGGATAAATTATACAAGAGAAACTCGGAGTTTGGAGACAACAAACACAGCGAAGGGTAAAGGTGAGGTGCAAGTTTAAAAAGTTTGAGAGTGAGAGTTTCTTTCTGGCTTTGGCTGATTACCTGGTCTCATTTAGAACAACTAGAAAGGCTGTATAAAACATCAAAAAATATGCATTTGAAAATATCAGATATGTTAGAGTGCTACCAAGGCAACCAAGATTTAAGGGACCAAGATCCCTTATAGAAGGATCCCCAATATAATTGCTTTTCTCTTTAATTTATAAGAGGAAACCAACAGACTACAGTCTTACAGGGCTGAAAAGACAAAAATCTGAATCCACCATGGCGTAGGGGCTTTAGGTAACACTCCAGAACCCTCAAGACCTGTACTGTAGGGGGAAAGGCAAACCTGAAGTAGATCACAAAGACTGAAATCCAGCTTTGAATCCCTGACTAGATTGAGGAGACTTCCCCCAAGCTGAGTTGCTTGCCTTTGAAGCAAATGTATATTAATCCTAGAGGAAGATAACATTACCAAGAGCCCAAAATCTTCTCTGTAATTTTTCATACACAATCTCTGGAATATATACATACATACATACATACATACATATATATATATATATATATATATATATATATATATACACAACAAGAGCAAATAACTGAAAACTAAGGGGAAAACCAGAAAATAGAAACAGACCACAAGAAATCCATATACTTGTGTTCTTAGATTTTAGACAGGTTCTCTGAAATAACAGTGATTAATATGTAAAAGAAAACAGAAAAAAAATTAAAAACTCAACAGAGAAATGGAAGCTATAAAAATAAATTAAATGGAAATTTAAATCTGAAAATTACAATAACTGAAATTAAGGTAGCAATATATGGGTTTAAGCGAAGATTGAACAGAGCTTAAAAAGAATTAGTAAACTGGAAAATATGTCAGCAAGAATATCTAGACTAAAACTTGAACATATAAAAGGATGCCAATTATAAGAAAGAACATGAAGTAGTCCTAGGATTCATAAAAAGATATGTCAAACATGTAACTGGAGTTTCAGTAGAAGAAGGATAGTATAGGATAGAAGCAATATTAAATAACTGTCAAAATTTTACAAAATTGATGAAACATATGAAGCCATAGATTCAAGAAGCTCTACAAACCCCAAACAGGATTAATGGAGAAAATCACTCCTAGACCTAGAATAAAGCTGCTCTAGATCCAGGGGTGGTTTTCTCTACTAATCTTGTTTGGGGTTGCGTAATGCTTAAAAAGCTTGGCTGATAACCAAAATGTCAGTGGTTTGAACCTACCAGCTGCTCCGTGGGGGAAAGATGTGGCAGTCTGCTTCCATAAAGATTTCAGCCTTGGAAACCCTATAGGGAAATTCTACTTTGTCCTATAGGGTCACTATGAGTTGGACTCAGCTCGACACCAGTAGGATGAACATTCATGATCAAGGTATTTTGTGGACATACATATTCAACACATTTAGGTAAATACCTAGGAGCGCCATTGCTGGATTGGGCCAATAAATCTGCTACAAAAGACCTCTTCAAAGTGTTAAAAAGCAAAGATGTCACTTTGAGATCTAAGATGTGCCTGACCCAAGCCATGGTATTTTCAATCACCTCATATGCATGTGAAACCTAGACAATGAATAAGGAAGACAGAAGAGGAATTGATGCCTTTGAATTATGGTGTTGGCGAAGAATATTGAATATACCACGGGCTGCCGGAAGAACGAACAAATCTGTCTTGAAAGAAATACAGCCAGAGTGCTTCTTGGAAGCAAGGCTGGCAAGACTTCGTCTCATGTACTTTGGACGTTATCAGGAGGAACTAGTCCCTGGAGAAGGACATCATGCTTGGTAAGGTAGAGGGTCAGCGAAAAAGAAGACCCATGAAGAGATGGATTGACACAGTGGCTGCAGCAATGGGCTCAAACATAGCAGCAGCGGATGGCACAGGACTGGGCAGGGTTTCATTCTGTTGTACATAGGGTCACTATGAGTCAGAACCAACTGGATGGCATCTAACAACAATAATGGTAAGCCTGTGTTTAGCTTTGTAAGAAACTGCCAAACTATTTTCCAAAGTGGCTTCAGCATTTTGCATCCCCACTAACAATTAATATGCGTTTCTGTTGCTCCACATACTCACCAGCATTTGGTATTGTCAGTATTTTGAATTTTAGTCATTGTAATAGGTGTATAATGGGGCATTGATGGTTCGGTGATAGAATTCTTGCCTTCCATGAGGGAGACAAGAGTTCAATTCCTGGCTGATGCATCTCATGTGCAGCTACCACCCATCTGTCAGTGGAGGCTTGAATATTATTATGATGCTTAATGGGTTTCAGTGGAACTTCCAGACTAAGATAGGCTAGAAGAAAAGCCTGGTGATCTACTTCTGAAAATTAGCCAGTGAAAACCCTATGGATCACAATGGTCCACTCTACAACTGATAGTGAGGATGGCCCTGGACCAGACAGTGTTTTGTTACTTTATGCATGGGGTAGCCATGATTCAGGGGCCTACCCAACAGCAGCTAAGAACAACAAGTTTGTGGTGTTATTTCATCGTTGTTTTATTTCACAATTCCCTAATGACCTTTTGACTTTTGATTTGGGTACTATGATTGTTTTCTGACCATGGCATCTTAATTTGTATGACATGTGCTTTTGGGTTGGGAGGTACCCCTGCCCTCCAATGTACCTCGGTTGTCCTATTCTGACTTCCAAAAGAGAACATAACACATATGCCATATGTTGTTGTTATTGTTGGGTGCCATTGAGTCAATTTCAATGCATAGCAACCCTATGTGACAGAGTAGAACTGCCCCATGGGGTTTTTTTAGGCTATAATCTTTATGGGAGAAGATTTCTGGGTCTTTCTCCCACAAAGACACTGGCTGGGTTTGAGCGGCCAACCTTTTGGTTAGCAGCAGAGTACTTAACAGTTGCACCATCATAGTCAATATTTTAAATCAAATCATTCCATACTGGTGAAATGCTATATAGCCATTTTTACTTCATGGACCTTTTACCTAGATGATCAAAAGTTCAGCCTCTGCTAATGTTGGCTCATATCATGTTTCGCTCTAGTGCCTCTGTTGGAGGGGAGGTGTTATCGATTGAATTGTGTCCCCCAAAAATGTATGTCAAATTGGCTAGTCCATGATTCCTAGTATTGTGAGATTGTCCACCATTTTGTCATCTGATGTGATTTTCCCATGTGTTGTAAATCCTACCTCTATGATGTTAATGAGTTGGGATGAGTGGCAGTTATGTTAATGAGGCAGGACTCAATCTACAAGATTGGGTGGTGTCTTAAGCCAATCTCTTTTGATATATAAAAGAGATAAGTGAGCAGAGAGACATGGGGACCTCATACCACCAAGAAAGCAGTGCCAGGAGCAGAGCACATCCTTTGGATCTAAGATTCCTGTGCGGAGAAGCTCCTAGTCCAGGGGAGGATTGATGACAAGGGCCTTCCCCCAGAGCCGACAGAGAGAGAAAGCCTTCCACTGGAGCTGGCACCCTGAATTCAGACTTCTCGCCTCCTAAACTGTGAGAGAATTTCTCTTTGTTAAAGCCATCCACTTGTGGTATTTCTGTTATAATAGCACTAGATAACTAAGACAGGAGGCAATACTTACGCTCTGAAAAACTGCCTTGCCCTTCTTCCTCTTGGTAACAGCAGTCATAGCTTCAAATAAAGACAGATCTTCATCCAAGTGTCTGGGAAAATATCGCATCAGTTCATTCATTCATTCAATAATTATTTATTGAGTTTCTACTATTTGCCAGACATCATGCTGAGTGCCAGATATACGACAGTGAACAAAATAACTTTCCTTCATGGAGACTACATTCTAGTTGGGGGAGACGTACAGTAAGCAATGAGCATAATAAATACACGAATGATATAGCATGTTAGAAGGTGATAGATGCGATGGAAAGAAAGAAAAAGTAGGGCAGGCCTAGAAAGATGGGGAGTTGTTGGGGCAGTTGCATTTTTCAATAGGGTTTTCAGGGTTGGCCTTATTGAAGAGATGACATTTTCTTGCAAATCCTTTCCTAGAAGGTAGACTATATATCGATCTGAGAAACATAGCACTTTGGGAAACTCTCATTCTCTTAGCTTTCTCAGAATTTCAACTTCTAACATCATCCTCACATTCCCCAGGAAAACGTATGCAAATGATGAAGGCTCAAGAACTACCAGTTTTTGTCTGTAGGTGCTTGGGGTAGCCCCTTTATGGCAGGGTATAGCTTGCGCCTCCTTAGTCTTTTTTCTCCCTGAGGTCTTTGAGAACAAAGGCCATGGGAAGAGATCTACCCAGACAGTGAGAAGTGGATGGTCTATCCAATCCTTCCATTAGCTGCATGCCAACAGTTTAAAGTCTCTTCACTTTTAGATTTTGACCCATTCTCTACCTCTACACTCAAAAATGTTTTGACAAAGCATGAGGTTCTCTGGAGAAAACTAGAGTCTGGACCCAAATAATTTAAATGCAATGAGTTGAGAGAGACATCTCCACACTTACCCTTTTCCTCCTGTGAATAAAAACCTTCCTCCTGGGCTTTAATACACATTTAACATTCTTAGATACCTATGAATGTCATGCACATGACCCAGGAAACTGGCATTTATAGAGCCCAGGCCATGCATTTATGAGCATGAAGACTTAGGCAGGGAAGTATTTTCATTATAAATTCATGCAAATTTAATCTATCCAGTAGAAATCAACATTAAAAGTCTGAAATTAACTAATACAGTCAGATAAGGTTGTTGGCAGGAGCTCTTTCTGCCATGCAAAATATTTCTTCAAAGAGTTTTTATTTCATATCAGGTTTCTTCCTATATTAAGGGGAATTACAATACTTATCTCGTCCATTAAGTTTTTTATTTATCATGACCAAACCAATTCCAAATAATAGTACAATTAAAGCAAGTAAATTTTAGGAGTTTTTGTACACCTAGATACAGATAAGATATTTTGGTAAAAATAAAAGAAATTAAATTTTAAGAGTTTTTGTATACCTAGATATAGACAAGGTATTTTGGAAAAAATTAAGCAAGTTTTACTAAATTAAAAAGGGATTTTTTTAACACAGAGTATGATAAAGCAGTCTTATTATTATTTTTTATTATTATTATTATTGTTACTATAAGATACTTGTCAGATAATTTTCTACTATTCCGTTTTACCTGTGAATGATTAAAAAAGTTTGTTTTTAATATCCACTTTAAATTGTAAGATAAAGAAACTATTGTAACATTCCTCTTTTAAGATTCATCATGCCCTTTACTAATGGGATATTCAGTTTCTTCATAGGCTTTCAAAAGTGTAAAGGAACCCCTGGACACCCTTTTGGCTCAGTGGTGAAGCCCCTCCCGAAGTTCACCATTCAGCCAGGGATTGGACAGCCTCATAAAACAAAACAGGACTAATGAGGCACAGCAGTCCAGGGACATGGACTGGAAGGCAGGAGGGGTCAGGAAAGCTGGTGATATAGAACCCAAGGTTGAGAAGGGACAGTGCTGACATGTCATGGGGTTGTTAACCATCATCATAGGTCAATATGTGTACTAACTGTTTAATGAGAAACTATTTGTTCTGCAAACCTTCGTCTAAGGTACAAAGAAAAAAAAAAAAAGAATTATCTATGTGAGATCAAATTGACAACAGCAACTCAAAAGGTTTGATGGGATAGGGGACAGTGAGTTGAAGATAATGGTGACGGAATAATTTGGAAAAGGATAGAGAATAGCAGCACTACTGGAAGAATGTAATTGATGTCACTGAATTGTACATGTAGAAACTTTAAAAATGATGTAACTTTGGCTATGTATATTTTCACCAAAAAAAAGGTTCTCAAGGTCAAGAAGGGAGACTGTTGACGTGTCTTGGGGTTGTTAACCAATGTCATAAAACAATATATGTACTGACTGTTTAATGAGAAACTATTTATTCTGTAAACCTTCATCTAAAGTACAATATAAAAATTAAAAAAAAAAAAAAAAAAAGCTTGTGAGCGGCCATTAAAGATACATCTATTAGTCCCATCATGTTCGGAGCAAAGGAGAATGAAGAAAACCAAAGATACAAGGAAAATATTAGTCCAAAGGACTAACAGATCACATGAACCACAGCCTCCACCAGTCTGAGCCCAGAACTAGATGGTGCCTGGCTACCACCAGTGACCACTCTGACAAGGATCTCAATAAAAGGAAATAATCTTGGCGCTGGAAACGTCGGTTCAAATGTCTCTTGTCCGGAACTGTTTTTTGTTTTTTGTACTTTATGGTAACTGTCTAGTCTATATAAGGCCACACCTTAGGAAACACTTAACACTTATATAGACTACCATAAAGTACAAAAAAAAAAAAAAAAAAACCAATTCCGGACAAATGGCATTTGAACCGAGGTTTCCAATGCCAAGACTATTTCTTTTTAACGTCCCAGTAACAAGTTCAACCTTCTTACATGAACCTTGGACAGGTTTCAGCGGAACTTTCAGACTAAGACAGACTAGGAAGGACATGGCTGTCTACTTCCAAAAAAATTGGCAGTGGAAACCTTATGAATAGCAGTGGAACATTGGCTGGTATAGTGCCAGAAGCTGAGCCCCTCAGGTTGGAAGCCACTCAAAATATGACTGGGGAAGAACTGCCTCCTCAAAGTAGAGCTGACCTTAATGATATGAGTGGAGTAAAGCTTTTGGGCCCTAGTCAAAATGAGAAGAATCAGCTGGAAACATTCTATTAATAATTGGAACATGGAATGTATGAAGTATGAATCTAGAAAAATTGGAAGTCATCAGAAATGAAATGGAATGCATAAACATCGATATCATAGGCTTTAGTGAGCTGAAATGGACTGGGATTGGCCATTTTGAATCAGACAATCATATAATCTACTGTGCCAGGAATGAAAATTGAAAAGGAATGGTGTTGCATTCAGCATCAAAAAAAACATTTCAAGATCTGTCCTGAAATACAATGCTGTCAGTAATAGGATAATATCCATAAGCCTACAAGGAAGACCAGTTCATACAACTATTATTCAAATTTACACACCAACCACTAATGCCAAAGATGAGGAAATTCAAGATTTTTACCAACTTCTACAGTCTGAAGTTGATCAAATATGTAATCAATATGCATTGATAATTACTGGTTATTGGAATGCAAAAATTGGAAACAAAGAAGGATTGGTAGTTGGAAATATGGCCCTGATGATAGAAACAATACCAGAGATCATATGATAGAATTTTGCAAGACCAATGACTTCTTCATTGCAAATATCTTTTTCAACAACATAAACAGTGACTATACATGTGGACTTCGCCAGATAGAATACACAGGAATCAAATTGACTACATCTGTGGGAAGAGACAATGGAGAGGCTCAATATCATCAGTCAGAACAAGGCCAGGGGCTGGCTGCAGAACAGACCATCAATTGCTCATATGCAAGTTCAAGCTGAAGCTGAAGAAAATTAGAGCAAGTCCACAAGAGCCAAAGTATGACCTTGAGTATATCCCACCTGAATTTAGAGACCATCTCAAAAATAGATTTGACACAGTGAACACTAATGACCAAAGACCAGACAAGTTGTGGAATGACATCAAGGACATCATACATGAAGAAAGCAAAAGACAGGAAAGAAAGAAAAGACCAAAATGGATGTCGGAGGACATACTGAAACTTGATCTTGAACTTAGAGTAGCTAAAGCAAATGGAAGAAATGATGAAGTAAAAGAGTTGAAAAAAAGATTTCAAAGAGCATCTCGAGAAGACAAAGTAAAGTTTATAATGACATGTGCAAAGACCTGGAGTTAGAAAAGCAAAAAGGAAGAACACACTTGGCATTTCTCAAGCTGAAAGAACTGAAGAAAAAACTTAAGCCTGGAGTTGCAATAGTGAAAGATTCTACGGGGAAAATACTGAATGACGCAGGAAGCATCAAAAGAAGATGGAAGGAATACACAGTCACTGTACCAAAAAGAATTGGTCGACATTCAGTCATTGCAAGAGGTAGCACGTGATCAAGAACTGATGGTACTGAAGGAAGAAGTCCAGGCTGCACTGAAGACACTGGCGAATGACAAGGATCCAGGAATTGATGGAATACCGATTGAGATGTTTCAACAAATGGACGCAGAGCTGGAGGTGCTCACTTGTCTATGCCAAGAAATTTGGAAGACAGCTACCTTGCCAACTGACTGGAAAAGATCCATATTTATGCCTATTCCAAAGAAAAGTGATCCAACAGAATGCAGAAAATTATCGAACAAATATCATTAATGTCACATGCAAGTAAAATTTTGCTGAAGATCATTCAAAAGCAGTTGTAGTAGTACATTGACAGAGAACTGCCAGAAATTCAAGTCAAATTCAGAAGAGGACATGAAACAAGGGATATCATTGTTAATGCCAAATGGCTCATGACTGAAGGCTGAGAATACCAGAAAGGTGTTTACATGGTTTCATTGACTATGCAAAAACATTTGACTGTGTGGATCATAACAAATTATGGATAACATTGTGAAGAATGTAAATTCCAGAACACTTAATTGTGCTCATGAGGAACCTGTACTTAGATCAAGGCGCATTCATTCTGACAGCACAAGAGGATACTGCATGGTTTAAAGTCAGGAAAGGCAGCGTCAGGGTTGTATCCTTTCATCATACTTATTCAAGCTATATGCTGAGCAAATAATCCGAGAAGATGGACTATAGGAAGAAGAATGGGGTATCAGGATTGGAGGAAGATTATTAACAACCTGCGATATGCAGATGACACAAGTGAAGAGGACTTGAAGCACTTACTGATGAAGATCAAGGACTGTAGCCTTCAGTATGGATTATACCTCAACATAAAGAAAACACAAATCCTCACAGCTGGACAAATATGCAACATCATAGTAAATGGAGAAAATATTGAAGTTGGCAAAGATTTCATTTTACTTGGATCCACAGTCAATGCCCATGGAAGCAGCAGTCAAGAAATCAAGCGACATAATGCATTGGAAAAATCTGCTGCAAAAGACCTCTTTAAAGTGTTAAAAAAAAACAAAGATGTCACTTTGAGGACTAATGTACACCTGTCCCAAGCCATGGTATTTTCAATCACCTCATATGCATGTGAAACCTAGACAATGAATAAGGAAGCCCAGAGTAGAATTGATGCCTTTGAATTACGGTGTTGGCGAAGAATATTGAATATACCATGGACTGCTAGAAGAATGAACAAGTCTGTCTTGGAAGAAATACATCCAGAGTGCTTTTGGAAGGGGGAATGGCGAGACCTGGTCTCACATACTTTGGACAAGTTGTCAGGAGGGACCAGTCCCTGGAGAAAGACATCATGCTTGGTAAAGTAAAGAGTCAATGAAAAAGAGAAAGACCCTTAATGAGATGGATTAACTCAGTGGCAGTAACAATAGGCTCAAACATAACAGATTGTGAGGATGGCACAGGAGCAGGCAGTGTTTCGTTCTGTGGTGCATAGGGTAGCTATGAGTTGGAATTGACTCGATGGCACCTAACAACGACAGCAGGGTGTGGCCTGCACATGACTAGTTATTTTATATACTCCTTGAAAAAGGGATTATATTGTTAAACACATTTAAGAAATACTGTGAAGTATTTTTCCCTCTATTGTGTTTCACTGTGTAAAATATATGAAGGGCTCTGAGAAGGCTTGTATTAGCGAAACACGGTTAACTGAGTGGAATCCAGTATTTTCAGTGGCAAATAATTCTATGATCATCCCGCAGAATAAATGTATATGTGTGTGTGTGTGTGAGAAAGAGAGAGAAAGAGAAAAGTTTATCTGACTTTAATGATGATGCTTCCTTCTCCCCCTTCACAGATTTACTGAGGGATAATTGACATACAATAAGCTGTACAGATTTAAAGTGTAAATTTGTTACGTTTTGACATATACACACCCATAAAACCATCACCAGAATCAACATAATGAACATATCCATCACTCCCAAAATTTTTCCCTGTGTCTCTAATGGATTGTTACTATTTTTGTCCCTTTGTAATCTCTTCCTGTTCTACAGTGTTGAATACAAATGGTGAAAATGGACAATCGTGTCTTGTTCTAGATTTTAGGTGGAAAGCAGTCAGTCTTTCACCATTAAGTGTGATGTTAGCTGTAGGTTTTTTGTAGCTGTCTTTTATTAAGTTGAAGAAGTTCCTTTCTATACTTAGTGTACTGAGTTTTTATCAGGACGAATATTGTATTTTTTTTTTCCAAATGCTTTTTTCTGCCAGAGAAGTAGTGAAGTGGGGGAGCAGAGGAGGGCACTTGCCCTGGAGCACAAGTCCAAGGGGGTGCCAGACAAGGTGCTGAATGACATATTCTGAGGCACCACAAATATGAAGGGCACCTGACTGAGGCAGCCAGACAAGAGGGCCGAAGGTGTTTCTGCAGACGTGTCGCCACATAGTCTATTCATCTTGAAATCTGGGGTGAGGAGAACGCAACTTAGAGATTGCCCTGCATCGATTGGAATGGTCTGTTAATATGGTAAATTACATCGAATGATTTTTTTCATTCCTGGGATGAACTGCTACTTGGTCATGTGTTTTATCCTTTTTATGTTTTGTTAAATTCAATTTGCTAAAATTTTGTTAAGAATGTTTACATCTATATTCATGACAGTACTGTCCTTATCTGGTTTTGGTATCAAAGTAATGCTGATCTTCTAGAATTAGTTGAGTTGTATGACCTTATCCTCAATTTTCTGGAAGAATATATAGAATTAGTATTATTTCTATCTTAATTGTTTGGTAGACTTCACCAGTGAATCATACCAGCCTGTTGTTTCCTTTGTGGGAAGATTTTCGACTACTAATCCAATTTCTTTAATAAATTTATGACTATTTAGATTATCTATTTCTTCCTGAGTGAGATTTGGTAGCTTGCTTCTTTCAAGGAATGTGTCCATTTCTTCTAAGCTTTTAAATCGATGATAAAAAATTGTTTATAATGTTACTGTTTTCATATTTGTAGAATTTGTAATGGTGTCATTTCTCTTGTTCTGGATACTAGTAATTTGTGTTTCTCTCTTCTTTTTCCTGATCAGTCTGGCTAGAAATTTATTAATTTTATTTATTTTTCTCAAAGAACCTGATTTGATTTTATTGATATTTATTGTTTTCACTTTCATATTAACTGATTTCTGCTCTGATCTCTGTTATTTTCTTTCTTCTGCTTACTGTGGTTTTAATTTAATTTGTTTTTTTTTTTGTTTGTTTGTTTTTGTTCTTTTATCTTCTTAAAGTGAAAGATGGGATCATTGATTTGACACCGATGAAACTAGAAAAAACTAGTTATTTTCTACTATAGATATTTAATGCTATGAATTTCCCTCTGGTTACTGCTTTAATTGCAGTAATTGTGTTGTGTTTTTATTTCATTTGCTAGTATTTGGTTGAGGATTTTTACATCTATATTCACAAAGTTGTTTACTTGTGGTGTCTTTATCTGGCTTTGGTATCAGGGTATCTAGGCCTTGTAGAATGAATTAGTAAGTGTTCCCTCATTTTCTGTTTTTTTGTAAGAGTTTGTGCTAGGAGTCCGGCAAGATGGCACTCTAGGCAGAAGCACCACACCGTCCCTCCACAGCAAAGATCCGAAAAACTAAGCCAAACAGAGAATCAACAATCCTGAAACCCTAGAACATCAAATGAAGAGATAAAGAACTCAGCCGAGCACCAAATGGAGTGAGAATACTGAAAGAGAACAGAGAGCAAAGAGAGATTCATGCAGAGGTCCCCTACCAGCTAACGCAGCGCGGATCCACCATCTTGGACTCCTGTCGGAGATCAGCAAACGGGGGTACGAGAGAGCAGCCTCACGGAGTGTCCAGTGGGAGACAAAACAGCCGGTAATTTGCGGTGTGCGCTTTCCCACCCCCCACTCCTCTTCACCCCGGCTGGGGCTCCTCTGCTTCCTGTGGCCACGGTCTCTTGGCTGGGGGGCGCCGGCTGCTTGGATTCCGCATGCCTGGCGGGCGGCTCTCTATTGCCATTTGTTGGCTGCTGGTGTTGCTTTTTTTTTTTTTCCTCTTTTTCTGCTTCTTTTGGTTTCTCGCTTGCCTCTCGCCACCTCCCCCTCCTTTTGCTTGGGTGCCTGGCTCCGAGCGCTGTCTTTGCCCTTTCCTGCAGGGCTGTGGGGCTCCGTTCAGGTGTGCGGCTGCTTCCAGGTCTGGGCTGCAGCGCTGGAGGGATCTCGGGGCTTTTGTTCGTTTGTTCCTCTGCTTCCTGCGGCCACGGTCTCTTGGCCAGGGGTCGCCAGCTGCTTGGATTCCACGCGCCTGGGCAGGCAGCTCTCTGAATGCCATTTATTGGCTGCTGGTGTTGCTTTTTTTTTTTTTTCTGCTTCTTTTGGTTTCTCGCTTGCCTCTCACCGCCTCCCCCTCCTTTCACTCGGGTGCCTGGCTCCGAGTGCCATCTTTGCTCTTTCCTGTGGGGCTGCGGGGCTCCGTTTGAGTGTGCAGCTGCTTCCCGGTCCAGGCTGCCACGCTGGTGGGATCCCGGGGCTTTTGTTCATTTGTTCCTCTACTTCCCCCGGCCACGGTCTCTTGGCCAGGGGGCGCCGGCTGCTTGGATTCCACGTGCCTGGGTGGGTGGCTCTTTGGGTGCCATTTGTTGGCTGCTGGTGGTGCTTTTTTATTTTTTTTCTGCTTCTTTTGGTTTCTTGCTTGCCTCTTGACACCTCCCCCTCCTTTCACTCGGGTGCCTGGCTCCATGCGTGATCTTTTCTCCTTCCTGAGGGGCCCCAGAGCGCTGGCAATTTGTGATATATGCTTTCCCACTCTCCACCCTTCTTCACTCGCACTTGGCCTCCTCTGTTTCCCACGGACACAGTCTCTTGTCCAGAAACACCAGCCCGCACTGGCTGGCTCTCTGAGTGCCATTTGTTGGCTGCTGGTGTTGCTTTTTTTTTTTTCTTTCTGCTTTGGATTTCTTGCTTGACTCTTGCCGCCACCCCCTCCTTTCGCTCCAGTGCCTGGCTCTGTGCGCCATCTTTGCTTTTTCCTGAGGGGCTGCGGAGCTCCATTCGAGTGTGGAGCTGCTTCCCGGTCTGGGCTACTGCGCTGGTGGGATCCTGGGGCTTTTGTTCGTTTGTTCATTTTGAATTGTTTGTCTGTTTTCTTTTCCTTTTCTTGAGTTGGGAGCCCTTTCTGGCCAGGCGGAGCTGCGTGCCAGGGAGACTCCCCTTCGGCTTCCATAGATGTGCAGAGGGATCCCTGAACTCATTTCTTTTTTCCGTTGGTTTTTTCTTTTTCATTTTTTTTCTATTTTTCTGGGGGGCCTTTCTTGTTTCTTTTTTTTTTATTTGTTTTGTTTGGTTTTCCCTCTTTTTCCCTTTTGTCTTTCTTCATTGTTCAATTTCTCGTCTCTCTATCTCTTCCTTCTCTTTGTGATCCCTGAATACCAGGCTTTGTATGCCTCTGCGCCTTCTGGCCAGGCTGTGCTGTGAAACCAGAGAGCGACTTCCCCAGACCTCATAGCTGCATCGGTGGGATCCCTGGGAACTTTGCGGTTCTTTAACATTTCTGATTTTTATTTATTCATTCTTTTCTTTTCTTTCTCTTCCCCCTTCTGTTTTTCTCCATTCCATAGTCTCTCATCTCTCCATTCCAACGGCAAGCTCTTCTAGCATTCTTTTTTGTTTGTATGTTTTTTGGCTCCTGTTCCTCTCTCCTCTCTCCCATATCCAGCTTAGCTTCACACTTAACCATCTCCCTGCTGCATCCTGCCTACCTGCACTGTGCACTTGATATCACACCACCAAGCTGTACAGGCACGGCCTATTGGAACCTGCCCAGCACTGATTACCGACTGCCCTGGTGGCTGCAGTGATTGCCACAAACAACCCATCCCAGTGGCTACTCTTCAGGTAGACCTGCCCTGCTGTACCACATATGAGTGACTGAACTGGCCAGTTGGAGAAGGAGGTGAAAAGTACTGAGCACACAGACGAGCGGACAACAAGGGGCACGCAGTCTGCCTGCTCAAACATACTCAAATTTTTTTTTAAAAAAGGGATGAAACAAAAAAATCTACAATCCATAAACAAGAGAAATATCTACTGAATGCCACCAAAACAGCAAACAATATCAAAACATTTACAAAAACAGGACAGGATGGCTCCAGTAGGCATCCAAATAGATAACTCTCCTGTGAAAGAAAATTCACTAGAAGTACCTGATAGGGAATTCAAATCTCTAATACTCGGAATTTTCCAAGAACTGAGGCAAAAAGCTGACAAACATGAGGAAAAAATAGACAAAATTATGGAATATACAGACAAAAAATTGGAAGAATTCAGGAAGATGATGCAGGAACATAATGCCAAAATAAATTCACAACTAGAAATTATACAAAAACAACAATTGGAAATCCAAAAGATAAACAACAATATTTCAGAAATGGATGACATCATAGAAGGGCTGAGAAGCAGATTTGAAACCGTGGAAGACAGGATCAGTGGAACTGAAGACAAACACTTGGATACAACTCTGTTTCAGGAAAACTCAGAAAAAAGAACAAAGAAAAATGAAGAGACCCTGAGAGTTATGTGGGACACAATTAAAACCAAAAATTTACGAGTGATTGGCATTCCAGAACAGGGGGAGTAAACAGAAAACACAGAGAAGATCATTGAGGAACTGCTGACAGAAAATTTCTCCAATATCATGAAAGATGAAAAGCTATCCATCCAAGAAGCTCAACGAACCCCATATAGAAGAGACCCCAAAAGAAAATCACCAAGGCATATCATATTCACACTCGCCAAAACCAAAGACAAACAAAGAATCCTGAGAGCAGCTCATGAAAAACAAGAAGTCACATACAGAGGAGAAACAATAAGACTAAGCTCAGATTATTCAGCAGAAACCATGCAGACAAGAAGGTAGTGGGATGACATATATAAAATTTTGAAAGAAAAAAATTGTCAGCCAAGAATAATATATCCTGCAAAACTCTCGTTCAAATTTAATGGTGAAATTAGGTCATTTCTGGATAAACAGAAATTAAGGGAATATGTAAAAGTCAAACCAAACTTACAAGAATTATTAAAGGGAGTTCTTTGATCTGAGGACAAACAGATTCAGCCTTCAGGCAGGACCTAGGACGCAGGATCGTACGAGCCAGATACCAATCTAGGAAATGAACTCTTGAGGACTATCCAAAACCAAAAGAAATAGAACAGGGAATCAGAGCAGTCAATCGATGGATGACAACAACATCAAAACAATGAAAGAGGGAATAAGCAGCATAGGTATACAACCTTCTAATGGAGAGGAAGACAAGGTGATACCAAGTAAGGGTAGACTGCTGCAAACTTAGAAAGATAAGGGTAAAATTCATGGTAACCACAAAGAAAGTTAACAAACAAACTCATAAAAATAAAGATGAAAAACATAAAGTCTCAGGAAAAACAAAACCTACAAAAACAAAAGAAATGAACACAAAATCTACAAACAAAAGTAACTCAGCACAAGAGAGTAAGAAGAACACAGAAAACAACAGCACCACAAAAAAAAGCACTACAAAATGACAGCAACAAACTCACATCTATCAATAATTACACTGAATGTAAATGGACTCAATGCACCCATAAAGAGACAGAGAGTGGCAGAATGGATAAGAAAACAGGATCCATCAATATGCTGTCTACAGGAGACACACCTTAGAAACAAAGATGTGAATTTATTAAAAATCAAAGGTTGGAAAAAAATACATCAAGCTAACAACTACCAAAAAAGACCAGCAGTGGCAATTCTAATCTCAGATAAAATAGACTTTGAAACAAAATTTACCATAAAAGACAAAGAAGGACACTATATAATGATTAAGGGGATGATCCATCATGAAGACATAACCATAATAAACATCTACGCACCCAATGACAGGGATCCAAAATACATAAAACCAACTCTAACAACACTGAAAAGAGAAACTGACAGTTCCACAATAATAGTAGGAGACTTCAACATACCATTGTCAGTAAAGGACAGAAGAACTAAGAAGAAACTCCACAAAGATACAGAAGACCTAAAGGGCACAATCAGCCAACTGGACATCATAGACATATATAGAACAATCCATCCAACCACTGCAAAGTACACATTCTTTTCCAATACACATGGAACGTTCTCCAGAATAGACCACATCTTAGGCCACAGAGCAATCCTCAACAAGATCCAAAACGTTGAGATAATTCACAGTGTCTTCTCTGACCACAATGCCATCAAGGTAGAAATTAACACTAGAAAGAGCAAGGAAAAAAAATCAACTACATGGAAACTGAATAATACCCTGCTTACACATCACTGGGTAATAGAAGAAATCAGAGATGGAATCAAAAAATTCCTAGAATCAAATGAGAATGAAAACACGTCATACCAAAACCTTTGGGACAAAGCAAAGGCAGTCCTCAGAGGACAATTTATAGCAATAGATGCACATATCAAAAAAGAACAAAGGGACAAAATCAAAACATTAACTACAGAACTCAAACAAATTGAAAGAGAACAGAAAAAAAAGTCTACAACCACCGGAAGAAAGGAAATAGTAAAGATCAGAGCAGAAATCAATGAAATAGAGAACAGAAAAACAATAGAAAGAATCAACAAAACCAAAAGTTGGTTCTTTGAAAGAAACAACAAAATCGACAAACCACTGGCCAGACTGACAAAAGAAAAACAGGAGAGGACACAAATAACCCAAATAAGAAATGAAATGGAGGACATTACAACAGACCCAACTGAAATAAAAAGGATTGTAACAGAATATTATGAAAAACTATACTCGAACAAATTTGAAAACCTAGAGGAAATGGATAGATTTCTAGAAACACACGGCCTACCCAAACTATAACAAAGTGATGTTGAAAATCTGAACAGACCCATAACAAGAGAAGAGGTTGAAAAGGTAATAAAAAACCTCCCAACCAAAAAAAACCCTGGCCCAGATGGCTTCACTGGAGAATTCTACAAAACATTTACAGAAGAGCTTGTACCAGTTCTACTCAAGCTATTTCAGAGCATAGAAGAGGAAGCAACACTTCCAAATTCATTCTATGAAGCCAGCATAACGCTGATACCAAAACCAGGAAAAGATGTCACAAAAAACGAAAATTACAGACCAATATCTCTCATGAATATAGATGCAAAAATTCTGAACAAAATTCTAGCCAAGAGACCTCAGCATCATATCAAAAAAATAATACACCACGACCAAGTAGGATTCATACCAGGTATGCAAGGATGGTTTAACATTCGAAAATCCATCAACATAATACACCACATAAATAAAAGGAAAGAAAAGAATCAGATGAATCATCTCAACTGACGCAGAAAAGGCATTTGACAAAGTCCAACACCCATTCCTGAGAAAAACTCTCAATGAAATAGGTATAGAAGGGAAATTTCTCAACATAATAAAGGGCATCTATGCAAAACCAATGGCCAACATCATTCTTAATGGAGAGAGGCTGAAAACAGGAACAAGACAAGGATGCCCTTTATCACCACTCCTATTTAACACTGTGCTGGAAGTTCTAGCTAGAGCAATAAGGCAAGAAAAAGAAATAAAGGGCATCCAAATTGGTAATGAAGAAGTTAAACTGTCCCTGTTTGCAGATGATATGATACTCTACATAGAAAACCCTAAAGACTCCACGAGAAATCTACTGGAACTAATAGAAAGATTCAGCAGAGTAGCAGGATACAAGATAAACATTCAAAAATCAGTTGGATTCCTATACACCAGTAAGGAGAATGATGAAAAGGAAATCAGGAAAACAATACCATTTTCAATAGCCCCTAAAAAGATAAAATACTTAGGAATAAATCTGACCAGGGATGTAAAAGACCTATACAAAGAAAACTACAAAACACTACTGCATGAAACCCAAAGGGATCTACATAAATGGAAAAACATACCATGCTCATGGATAGGCAGACTCAATATTGTGAAAGTGACAAGTCTACCCAAAGCAATTTACAAATACAACGCAATCCCGATCCAAATACCAACAACATTCTTCAAAGAGATGGAAAAACTAATCATTAACTTTGTATGGAAAGGGAAGAAGCCCCGAATAAGTAAAGCACTACTGAAGAAGAAGAATAAAGTTGGAGGACTCACACTACCTGACTTCAGAACCTACTATACAGCTACAGTAGTCAAAACAGCCTGGTACTGGTACAACAACAGACACATTCACCAATGGAACAGAATTGAGAACCCACATGTAAATCCATCCACCTATGGTCACCTGATCTTCGACAAGGGCCCAAAGTCCATCAAATGGGGAAACGACAGTCTTTTTAACAAATGGTGCTGGCAAAACTGGATATCCATTTGCAAAAAAATGAAACAGGACCCATACCTCACACCGTATACAAAAACTACTCAAAATGGATCAAAGACCTTAATATAAAGCCTAAAACTATAAAGTTCATAGAAGAAAAAATAGGACCAACACTTCAGGCCTTAATACATGGCATTAACAGGATACAAACCATAACCATCAACGCACAAAACCCAACAGATAAGCTAGATAATTGGGATCTTCTAAAAATCAAACACCTATGCTCTTCAGAAGACTTCACCAAAAGAGTCAAAAGAGAACCTACAGACTGGGAAAAAATTTTTGGACAGTACAAGTCAGACAAAGGTCTAATCTCCATAATCTACAAGAAAATCCAACACCTCTACAACAAAAAGACAAATAATCCTATCAAAAAATGGGCAAAGGAAATGAACAGACACTTCACCAAAGAAGACATTCAAATGGCCAACAGACACATGAGGAAATGCTCGTGATCACGAGCCAGTAGAGAAATGCAAATTAAAACCACAATGAGATACCATCTCACCCTGGCATTACTGGCACGAATCAAAAACACTTGAAATAACAAATGTTGGGGGGCTGCGGGGAGATCGGAACTCTTATGCACTGCTGGTGGGAATGCAAAATGATACAACCATTTTGGAAAATGATATGGAGCTTCCTCAGAAAGCTAGAAATAGACATTCCATTCGATCCAGCAATCCCACTCCTAGGAATATATCCTAGAGAAATAAGAGTCGTCACTTGAATAGACATATGCACACCTATGTTCATGGCAGCATTGTTCACAATAGCAAAACAATGGAAACAACGTAGGTGCCCATCAACAGATGAATGGATAAACAAACTATGGTACATACACACAGTGGAGTACTATGCAACGAGAAAGAACAACGATGAATCTGTGAAGCATCTCATAACATGGATGAAACTGGAGGACATTATGCTGAGTGAAATAAGTCAATCACAAAAGGACAAATATTGTATGAGACCTCTATTGTAAATACCCATGAAAAAGTTCACACACAAAATGTAACAATCTTTGTTGGTTACCAGGGATGGGAGGGGTGTGGGGGGGAGAAATACTAAATAGGCAATAGATAAGTGGTATCTTGGGTGAAAGGTGAGACAGTACACAATACAGGGGAAACTAACACAACCTGTACAAGGAAAACTCATGGAAGCCCCATAGACACATCCAAACTCCCCGAGGGACTGAGTTGCTGGGCGGAGGGCTCTGGGGACCATGATCTCGGGGAACATCTAGCTCAATTGGCATGACACTACTTATAAAGACAATGCTCTACATTCTACCTTGGTGAGTAGTGTCTGGGGTCTTAAAAGCCTGTGAGCAGCCATCTAAGATAGTCCACTGGTCTCATCCCTTCAGGAGCAAGGGAGAATGAAGAGAACAGGATATAAGGAAAAGATTAGTCCAAAGGACTAATTGTCCACAGCTACCAAGGCCTCCACCGGACTGAGTCTAGTACAGCTAGATGGTGCCCGGCTACCACCACTGACTTCTCTGACCAGGATCACAACAGAGGGTTCTGGACAGAGCTGTAGAAGGATGTAGAGCATAATTCTAACTCACAAAAAAAAAAAAAAAAAAAAAAGAAGACCAGATTTACTGGCCTAAAGGAGGCTGGAGAAACCTCGAGAGTATGGCCCCCAGACACCCTTTTAGCTCAGTGGTGAAGTTACCTCCGAGGTTCACTGTTCAGCCTGGGAGTGGACAGCCCGGTAAAACCAAGTGAGACTAACGAGGTACAGGAGTCCAGTGACAAGGGGTGGAAGGCAGAAGGGGACAAGGAAGCTGGTGATAGGAAACCCAAGGTTGAGTAAGGATATTGCTGATGTGTTGTGAGATTGTTAACCATTGTCATACGGCAACATTTGTAGTAACTGTTAAATGAGAAACTGTTCTGTTTTGTAAGCCTTCATCTTAAGTGAGAATAACAGCACAATTGGAAGAGCGTAGTCAATGTCACTGAACTGTGCATGTAGAAATTTTTGAAATGGTGTATCTTTGGCTATGTGTATTTTCACCAAAATAAAAAGGTTGAAAAGTTAGAGGGTTAAAATGTTGTGGGGTTGTTAATCAAGGTCATAAAACAACATGTGTACTACTGTTTCATGAGAAACTATTTGTTCTGTAAGCCTTCACCTGAAGTACAATAAAATAAAAATAATAATAATAATAATAATAAAAATCTATCATCAAAAAAAAAAAAAGAGTTTGTGCTAATTCTTTTTTTAAATATTTGGTAGAATTCACCAGTGAAACCATCTGGTTCTGAATAATATTTTCTCATCTATTTGATCAATCTCTGACCTTTGATTGGAGAGTTTAATCCATTTATGTTTAAAGTAATTACTGATAAGGAAGGACTTCGTTATTGTTCTTAGCTGCCACCAAGTCCACCCTAGGCTCATGGTGACCCATCCACGGCTGAATGAAATGCTGTCCAGTTCTGCACTATCCTTATGATCAGCTGGGGATTAGAGCATTGTGCACTATAAGTTTTTCATTAATTGATTTTTGGAATTAGATCACCAGGGTTTTCTTCCTAGTCCGTCTTAGTCTGGAAGCTCTGCTGAAAACTGTTCCGCATCATAGCAAGCCTCCATTGACAGACCGGTGGTTGTGCTTGAGATGCATTGGCTGGAAATCTAACCCGGGTCTCCCTCACAAGAGGACTTATTTCTGCCATTTTGCTATTTGTTTTCTGTGTATCTTATACCTTTATTGTCCCTCATCCCCTCCAATACTGCTATCATTTGTGTTTAGTTGATTTTTTGTAGTGAAACATTTTGATTCCCTTCTTATTTCTTCTTGAATATAGTTTAATATAATTTCCTTGTGGTTACTATGGTGATTACATTTAACATCCTAAATTTATAACAACCAAGTTTAAATTAATACCAACTTAAATTCAGTAACATAGAAAAACTCCACTTCACCCTCCCACTTTATGTTGTTGTCACAAATTCCATCTTTATTCATTGTGTGCCCAATAACATAAATTTATAATTATTTTTATGCATTTGCCTTTTACTTAATGTAGTACATAACAAGTAGAGTTACAAACCAGAAATATAATAAAACCAGCATTTGTATTTGTCCAGGAAATTATCTTTACTGGAGATCTTTATTTTTTTCATACAGCTTTGAATTACTGTCTAATGTCCTTTCATTTTAACCCTTTAGCATTTCTTGTAGGACTAGTGATAACAAAGTCCTTCAGCTTTTGTTTATCTGGAAATTTCTTAATTTTGTCCTCATTTTTGAAGGACAGTTTTTCCAGATATGGAATTCTCTGTTGATAGTTCCTTTAGCACTTTAAGTATGTCAGCCCACTGCCTTCTGGCCTCCATGGTTTCTGAGGAGAAATTGAACCTAATTTTATTGAGGATCCTTTGTATGTGACTCACTTCTCTCTAGCTGATTTTAAGACTCTCTCTTTATGTTTGTTTTTTTTGAGAGTTTGATTATAATGTGTCTTGGTGTGGATATCTTTGGGTTTATCCTACTTGGAGTTCATTGAGCTTCTTAGATGTGTAGATTCATGTCTATCCTCAAATTTTGGAAGTTTTCAGCCACTGTTTTTTCATATATTTTTTCTGTTGTTTTCTCTCTCTTCTCCTTCTGTAACTCCCATAATGTGGATATTGATCTGCTTGACGGTATCCCATAAGTCCCTTAGGCTCTGTTCACTTTTCTTCATTTTTTTACTTTTTGCTCCTCAGACTTGATAATTTCAATTGTTCTATTGTTAAGTTTTCTAATTCTTTCTTCTGCTTGCTTAAATCTACTGTTGTGTCCCTCTAGCAAATTTTTCATTTCAGTTATTGTACTTTTCAGCTTCAGTATTTCTATTTGACTTCTTTTTATAGCTCCTACTTCTTTATTCTTGCTTTATTGATATTCTTGTTTTGTTCATGCATAGTTTTACTGATTTCCTTTAGGTCTTTTTTCATGTTTTTCTTTAGTTTTTTGAACATGTGTAATACTGCTATTTTAAAATATTTGTCTATTAATTATCTAAGCTTTCACAGGGATGCTTTCTGTCACTTTATTTTGTTGTTTTGAATAAGTCATCCTTTCCTGTTTGTTTGTATTCCTTGTGATTTTTTTTGTTGAAAATATGACATTTTAACATAATAATGTGGTAACTCTGGAAATCAGATTCTCCACCTTCCCCAGGATTTGCTGTGGTGGTGTTTTGATTTTTGTTTTTTTAATTGTTGAAGGATGTGGTAGTCCTTTTGTTTAGTGACTTCTTCTAACTATTTTTGCAAAGACTACCTTCGGGGTTGTATGTGGACACTGAAATCTCTATTCCTTTGCTTGCATTCAGCTACTGTCTTGACAGAGATTTTTTTTTTTTTTTTAATTCCGGGGGAAACCCTTCTCCCCCTCCAAAAAAATAAAAAAACTTCCCCCACCTTTGCAGATTGGCTTTGGGCTGGGGAACTCATTCAACATTTAGCCAGGCTTACACTGAGCCTTGGAATCAGTCTAAGGTGAATGCATAGGGTCTTAGGTGATTTATGAGCGTGTGTCTTGCCCTGGGTATGTATGTGACTTTCTCAATTCCCTCATAAATATAATCCTTTTCAATGCCCTAATTTCCCAAAGAAATTCTCTCCTTGCCTTCTCCTTCCAGTCATTAGGCACTTATTGTATGACTTAATTGCACTCTTTAGCCTCAGGTAGCTACACTGTTTTTGATTCAGTGTTAACTTATTAGCTATAACCCTTTGACTGGTTTCTAGAGTTCTGACAAAGTTGATTCTTCCAGTTTCTGGGTTTTTGTTTTGTTTTAGTGTTTTTGCTGAGGGAGAGGAGCATAAAGCTGCTCATTCTATCATCTTTCTCTGGATCTCAGTTTTATCAGTTTTTTTCCTCATCTTTTTAGGTGACTACACATTTAGAATTATTATGAACTCTTGATAAATTGCTCCTCTTTTTCTTTTAAAAAGGCCCTCTTTATCCCTGGTATCAGAGTAGATTGTTCTGAAATCTGCTTTATCTGATATTAATGTATACACTGCAGCTTTCTTCTTATTAGTATTATCATGGTATTACTTTTGCTATCTTTTTACTTGTAACCTATTTGTGTCTTTGTTTTTTAAAACAAGTTTCTTATAGGCAGCATATGGTTAGGTCTTGATTCTTTTATCCAATCTGACAATCTCTGTATTTTAATAGAGGTGTTTAGACTATTTATATTTAATATGATTATTGACATGGTTGGTTAAAATTACTATCTTGCTGCTTGTTTTCTATTTGCTCATCTGTGATTTGCTCCTTTTTCATACTTTTTCTCTTTTATTTTGGATTAATTGACTATTTTATGAGTTCATTTTATTTCCTTTTTTTGAAAATTAGATATAACTCTTTGTTAAATTATTTTAGTTGTATTTGTAATAGTATGTCCATTGCCATCAAGTTGATTCCAACTCATAGTGACTCTATAGGATACCTCTTTAATTTTTCACAGTTTATCTTCAAGTGATATTATACTATTTCACATACAGTTAACAATCTTACAACAATCTTATTTCTCCCCTCCAGACTGTTCTGCTATTGTTGTTATACATTTTACTTCTACATATGTTATATATTGCACAAAAGTTATTATTTTTGCTTTAAACAATTGTTTATGTTTTAAAGATATTTAAATAATAATAAAAAAGTATTTCTATTTACCCATAGAGTTACCTTTTCTGATGCTCATCATTCTTTTGTTTGGATCAAAATTTACATCTGGTATCATTTTTGTTCTATTTGAAGAATTTCCATTAACATTTATTGTAGTATAGGTCTACTGAATAAATTCTTTTAGCTTTTCATGTCTCAAACATCTTTCTTTTACATTCAGTTTTTGAAAGATATTTTTGATGAGTAAAGGGTTTTAGGTTGAGAGTTTTTTCTTTCAGTGTTTTAAAGATATTCCTCCACTGTCTTCTATTTTGGAGTGTTTCTGATGAGAAATGTGCTGTCGGTTTTTTTGGTGGTTGTTTTGTTTGGTGTGTTGTTGTTTTTTCATACATAATGTCTTTTTTCTCTGGTCACTTTTAAGGTTTTCTCTTTATTGCTGATTTTAAGTACATTATTTATGACATGACTTTGTGTGGATTTCTTCATGTTTCTTGTGCTTAGGATTCATTGGACTTCTTGGAACTAAGGGTTTATAGTTTTCATTGAATTTGGAAAATTTTTGCCCATTTCTTCTTCAATTATTTGTTCTCTTACTCCACTCTCTCCTCTTCTTTAAAGACACCAATTATACGGTGTGATGGTTAAGATTGTGTGTATTGAGAGAAGCCTCTATCCTGATCCACGGACTTGGGACATTCCAGCCTCTACAATCAAGTGAGCAGTTACCTTGATATAAATCTCTATATATATATATAAAGTGTATATATATATACACTTTACTGGTTTTGCTTCTCTAGAGAACCTAGCCTGAGACATATGGATATTCTGATGCTTGACACTGTGCTAAGTTCTCTAATGCTCTATTTATTTTTTTACTCCCTTTTCTCTATGTAGTTCATTTTGGTTAGCTTCTATTGCTATGGACTCAAGTTCTGTAATTCTTTCTTCTGTAATGGCCAATCCATTTTTAATCTCATCCAGTATATTTTTCATCTCAGACATGTAGCTTTTATCTCTAGAAGTTTGATTTAGGTCTTTTTTGTATCTTTCACATCTGTACTTATTATGTTCAATCTTTCCTCTAGTTTCTTGAATATATGGAATACAAAGATAATAACAATTTTAATGTCCTGTCTACTAATTTTTTCATCTGTGTCATTACGGGGCCAGTTTTGACTAATCTATTTTTCTCCTCATTTTTGTCTTATTTTTCTGCCTTTTTGTGTGCCTAGTAATTTTTGATTGGATGGCACACATTGTGAATTTTACCTTGTTGGGTGCTGGATATTTTTCTATTCCTATAAATCTTTTGAACGTTTTTTGAAACGCGGTTAAGTTACTCGAAGACAGTTTTATCCTTTAATGTCTTTCTTTTAAGATCTGTTAGGTAGGACCAGACCAAGGATTTTTTTCTCCCACTATTGACACCGTTCTGATTACTATATTCAGTACTCCATGAATTATGAAGTTTTCTAGTCTGATGGTTGGGAGCAAGTATAATGCCTGCCCTTGTAATAGTTATAGGTATTGTTCCTTCTAATGTTTTTGGTGGCTCTTTCATTGGCCTTGGATGGTGTCCTCACATATATGCGCTAATCATTACTCAGCTGAATACTTGAGTGGGATGCTTTACAAAACACCTGAACTCTCTGTGCAACTTTCTTTTCTTTGGTATTATTCCTTGCAAGCAACTGCCACATTGGTCTCCCT
Source organism: Dugong dugon (assembly GCA_030035585.1). NCBI lineage: Eukaryota > Metazoa > Chordata > Mammalia > Sirenia > Dugongidae > Dugong > Dugong dugon. The sequence continues at coordinate 125,584,644 of CM057462.1, read as the reverse complement.
GGACTTACAGCCTTGTATCTTTAACTCAAGAAGACTACCAGGCTCCAGATGGGCTCTCTCATCTCCCTACACTATAGCCAGGAAATCTTCAGACAGGAATCTGAGTAAATCATAATACTCATCTCATTTGTTTCTCATCTCTCAGGGATAACTCTCCTTCGTTGCCTGATGCCCAATATCATGTTTCATATATATATTTTAGTTGTTTCAGGAAGGAGAGTAAATTCAGTCCCTGTTACTCCTCTAGTTATTGAAGAATATATTGTTGCTATCCTGTCTTAATTTCCTTATATGCCAAACACATGATCACACATTGGGCACACAGTATCAGTTAAGTAAAAAACAAAACAAAAAAAACTTCAGCCTATAAATTTTGTTTCCTTCATTTTCTAGGAAAGCCAAAGAATATAGATAACATCTAACATTTCCCTTTATCCTATAAGCATTCGAGCCCACCCTGGTTTGATGCTGACTTACTTGCTTATGACACATCAAAGCAAACTTTAGCCCTGAAACATGGGCAAGATAGGCTTTCCTGAGCTGGGTAGTGTTTTGCCTCAGCATTTCCCTGGATTTTCTAGGTCCTGTTTTCCAACTACACAGAGCAGATATCTGTAGGTGAGCATAGGGTAAGGATTCTGAGCCTTTTGCTATGCTAAGACACAGAAACTGACACACATAAAAATATACTGGATTGGAGCAGATGTAATGAGAAATGTAAAATAGCTTGGCTTGCCCCTACAAAGCCATATAAAGTCACACGTTAAAGAGCAATTCAAATTTGGGGGAGCTGGGATCTTTGGCCACTTTTAGGCTTAGCAAAATATAACTTTTGTTGATGCTGTTTATTTTTTTTTTAATTTCTTTTAATTTAAATGAATGTGTCTCAGAGGTATATCCAAACTGTTCAGGGTTCTGTTTTCTCCCTCTCCTCAGCCCCTATCTCTGATATGTTTCCTGCTTGAGCGTATGCTTAGATCCCCCAAGCATACTGATAATTTCTCCTGACCAGCAGAGCCAGTCATTATTTATTATACTTTGCTCTCACTCCTTCTGATTCTCCTAGTGGAAACATTGCAGCGGATGCTGGCTAGAAAATTAGCCCAGGGAGCTTCTTCTGCTAGTCTCTTTCCTCATTATAGTAGTAAAAATTTAACTTTGACATTCTCTATCCTTATGTGCGTATGTGTGCGTGTATATATATATATATCTATATAATCTCCACATAGGTTGGAAGCACACTGTAGGGGCTAATAGTGAGTAATTTAACTGTGGCTTTCTCACACATTTTACTCTCTTCCTTTCTCTAGAGTGACGGAGAAGTACAGTGTGCTTGTGTATTGTTGCTCCACATTATATGCCGAGCTTGTGGGTTTATGTGTCATCTCACTGTTTCTACTGGGTTGTTTTCTGCCTGGATGTGATATTGTTTCATCCATTGTCAGGGGGCTGCCCCAGATACCTGGGATACTCAAGAGATGCGACACTTACTTGCCATGTGATAGCAAAGGCTTCTGTTTATTTCTGTGGCTGCTCCTTCTGCAACCCTCTGTGGGACCCCTGGATATCTAAGCTGATGGGGAAGCTGAAAATCATACAACCTTACTGAGGCTTTAAGGATTTTTGCTTATAGGTGTTTTAAAGCAAAAGCCAGGAAACTGTGAACTACAATTTGCAGGAATTTTTTTTTTTTTTTAAGTGACCTTTATTATTTTAAATCTGTTTCTGGGTCACAATTCTGCAGTTCCACAAACTTTTAACTAATGAATTGTTAGCACCACACAGGTTAGCTGTGGAAGGGACTAATAGTCACTTGAATAGGCTGGAAGAAGGAGCCGTGCTTCATACCTTCCTCTGTATCCTCAGTAGCATGTAGGTTGGTGCTGGACACTCTGAAAGTACTTGTTGACTGAGTAATTGATTTAGGACAAAATAGCCTATTTTCTTGGGATAGAGTTGTTGATCCAGCCAAAGGCATGAGTCTTTTACTTTTGCAATGGTCGGCTGTTTGAAGAGTTGGGAAGTTCAGAAATTTTAGGCAGGGTGATGAAGAACTGTTAACCCAAAAAGGTTTGTCAGTTTCTGCAACTGCTACAGTTTTGCTCTTAGTTTCAATTAAAAAGACAACTGGCTGTCTACCCATTGTTGGGAAGAAAAGGGCAGATAATGATGGAGAGCCCCTGGGTGGCAAACAGTTAACATGCTCAGCTGCTAACTGAAACGGTTCGAGTCCACCAGAGGCACCTTGGAAGGAAGGTCTCGTGATCTATTTCCAAAAAATCAGCCATTGAAAACCCTATGGAGCACAGTTCTAATTCTACTCTGACACATATGGGGCCACCATGTGTCAGAATCAACTCAGTGGCAATTGGTTTAATGAGGGGGGAAATATAAAAAATAATACTTTAAATTATTTTTGTCTTTTATTTTAGAAAAAACTACTCTGTATATACTACTAGATCTGAAGAGACACAAAGAGATTTTCAGAAGAGGTATTGTCAGTAATGACCACAGCATAGGAATGTGGGGCTATTTCAACTTTGGGAAAAAACACATTCCATTTTCCAATGTGCCTTAAAGTAATGTATTTAATTGACTATCTGACTATTTATCTTTCTAGGTTTTTCAAGTTGTTGTAACAAGACTCTCTATAATTAGGTCCAAGTGGTATAAGACTGGTAGAGATGCTACATTTATTATGTATTTGTATCTCATTAATGAGCCTTCAGATTAACATTACCAATTCATTTCTGGGAAGATGTCACCGTGGACAGGAAAACATTTGTTTCCACCTCTTCAGGCAAAGCATATGTAACCCTTAACTTAACCTAAAGCAGTGTCTTCCACTGGAGGCATGTGTGAACACCAGTCTTGTCTTCTTTGGGCCTTGTGCCTGCATGTGGGAAGTGCACCTTTGCCTGACCAGTTCCAAGGCAGTTGGTTGTTCCTGGTGGTACTTCTCAAGGAACGGGAAGCATGTAGCTGAGGAAAAGAGCAGCTGCTGACTGTATCTCCTATATTCCAGCCACGCTGGGGGAAGTCACGTCACTCTATGATGTGTGGTGTTTCTCTAAACTATTTGCAAGAGATAATCTAAATGTCAAGTTGTGGGCATCATAGGGCACTGCACATGTTGAGACAAACCAGAGTGTGAGGAAACTTAGAGTGACGTTGGTCTCAAAGGTTGTGTAAAAAACCAAAAAACAAACCCCTGTCATCAGGCACCCTGTAAATTCAAAGAGCCAAAAGAACCTTTGTTTCAGTCATTTCACAATCTAATCCATAAAAAGCAGAGTCGCTAACACCGGGTGCTTATCTGTTTCTTCAAAACAATTGGGGACATTCATCCAATAAGCATTTACAGAATGACTGCTTGTCCCAACGCTGTTTCAGACACTGTTTCAGACATGGGGACGTAGCCGTGAACAAAACAGAGGCCCCGCTCTCAGGGAGCCTATCTTTTTGAGAAGAGCGACGAATAACACACAAACCAAAGACCATACCTCCTCTCAGGTAGTGATAAGTGCTTTGAAGAAAATTAAAACAGGTTGGAGGGGGCATCAAGAGTGATGGGGCCATATGCTATTTTATATAGGGAGTTAGAGAAGGCCTCTGAGAAGGTGACTTTGAAGAGAATGAGTTCCCTCGAGTCCCAGTTCCCATTCCTTCCTGACCATTACAGCCTTTTCTGATTTATTACACTTTTCTTTGTCTGCACAACCAAAGCTGTGTCAATTTGGACATTTCTGTCAAGTTCATAATTGACTACATGACCAAGGATCAGTTCAGCTGAAATTCTCGAGAACCATGTTGGAGGTTAGTCAAGTTGGGCCCTTATCTCTCCCCACTTGCGCTACAGGCAACAAAGCACAGGCTATAGTCTACTCAAATGAACTACTAACTGGGAAAGAAAAAGAATTCTAAAGCCCTGGAGGAGCATTATAGGAAGTAAGTTTTAGTGAAAAAAGACCCTTAGAGAGAGCACAGGAGTCAGCCTTAGGTTTTAATCTTGGCTTCTGTACTTAGCCGCGGGGTAATTTTGAGAAAACTACTTAGCCTTCCTGTATCTGAGTATCCTCAGCTCCAGAGGATAAGAATAGTGCTTACCTCAATGAGGTATGCTAATCATTCAATGAGATCTTTACATAAAGCTCTTAGCATGGCTTCTGGGATGCAACATGCACTCAATTAGTGTTTGATATGATTATTATCATTATTGTTGTTACCAACACCAAACTTTGGCATAGCTATTTTTAAAACTAAATGCTCTGTGGCTATGTGTGAAGAGTTTCCAGCCATTGTTCTTTACCTAATTTCATTCACTCATTCATTGTATCATTCATTGAAGAAATAGCTATCGTATGACTGGCGTGTTGCTGAACACCACACTAGATGCTGTGGGGAGTAAAAGGATACAGATGTTTTTTAACTTGTTGCAGACAGTATTCAAGCATCAGAGAAGACTTCTTCCAGATGACCTTTAAAGTCTTTTGCATGCTGGTTGCCTATGATTTGAAGGCACTTACCATCTAACAGACAGGGAAGTGGGAGCTCCTGGGAGTGCGGAGATCTGCACCGGGTCCCAAAGACTCTAGCACAAGGCCGTGAGATGCTTCATGGGGCCTCAGGCAAGGGAATTAATAGTAACTTATTTATGGGATTGTCCATTTCTTTCCAATTCCTCACGTACATGGCACTGTATACTAACATAGTTAGAATCCTTTACATTTGCACACTGTCTTAGAATTTGTCAGGCATTGTCACATACATCATCTCGAATGATCCTTTTACTACAACTGGATAGGGCAAATGTTCTTATCCTTATCTTACAATGAGGAAACCAAAGCTCAGAGAATTGAGCTGAATCATCCAAGATACCACAGTGGCAAATCCAAAATTCCTAAAAATGGAGCTTAAGAGCTGGCTTAGGAATTCACAGGGAGTCCCCGGGTGATGCAAATTGTTAATGCAATCCAGCTGCTAACAGAAAGGTTAGAGGTTTGAGTCCATCCAGACATGCCTTGGAAGAAAGGCCTGGCCACCTACTTCAGAAAAATTAGCCATTGAGAAACCCTATGGAGCACAGTTCTACTTTGACACACATGAAGTCACCACGAGTCAGAATCAACCTGAGAGCAATTGGTAGGACGCAAGCGCTCCTAGATGTTGGAGCAGTTCTCCTCAGTTAGGAAAGTCCTCTTTTTATGCTTCGCCTGTCTCCTTGGGGAGGACAATTACTGACGAGAAGAAGAAAGGGGAATGTCTCATCTCACCACTTAAGCCAAACCAACCCCGGTGGTTCTGTGTGAAGAGACTCAAGTACAACCCTTTGGCCCTCTCCCTCCAGGCGAGGGCTTAAGACCAGGCCTTCTGAAACAGGTTCCATGCTTTTTACTCCCCACACCATGCTGCCCCACAGAATAAGGTATTTCCTTTTGGGGCCTTCAGGGGTAGATGCCCCCAAGGCTGTGAACCCATTCTCTTCTCCCTCCCCAGCTCACCTCCCTGTAGTCTGGGCCTAAGTGGGTAGCTGGCACAAAGAATGTAATTGTGTGATCACCAGGGTCACAATACATACCTCACAACCCAGATGTCAGAACTGCTTGTGCTCGAACGCAAGGAGGAAGAGGCCAGTAAACAAAGCTCTTGCCCTTCTTCATTTTGGGATGTCTCTTTGTCTGAATTGGAGTGGCAGTGCTCTGAGCTAGGAGAGGGGCCGGCTGGCTCCAACAGTTCATAGGCGTGCGTCCCCCGCCTTTCGGATGACCACTGGGATAATTCGAAGAGAAAGAGTAAAAACTCACCCCCAGGTATGGAAAGTGGAGGCATTTCATTCTGCAAGAGGCTGTGTGCGTGTTCTTCAGTATAACAAACTTCCCATCTCCACTTCTTCACCAGCTTGCTCACGTGACCCAAGAGGACCAGGGCCCTCTTTCCTGAATGGGTTTTGCCTGGGAGCACGCACAGGATTCTCTTCTGTTATCATGTCACAAAATAGCACGCTGCAGTTTGTCCCACTGTATCTTGCAAGAAGTTGATATTCCAATGATGTTATTAAAAAGTGGCACCTTTCACCACACTGCGAGAAAATCTTTCCAGTGGGGGCATGGATACTGTGATACATTTTCCCCAAGGAGCTCACTTCAGCCACAGTGTTTGATGTATGGTGACATCTCCCCCATGCCCTCACACACATGTCCACATACACACATACCCGACAAACACAGTTACTAGCTGGGATGAAGACGGAAGTTAGGGGACTTGTTCAAGGGCACACAGCTGGTCAAGAAAGTCAAGTCATTTACACAAGGGCGTAAAGCATTCAGCCCAATGCCTTTTGGCTCTTAGTCCTTCTCACTGACCTCTGATCGTCTACCACCTCACCTCCTTTGCAGCTAGATAAATGTGTAATGCACACTAGAAATGCCATTGAAATTCAGTATATCACTTACGAACAGCAGCTTTTAGCTCACAAGCGTGCTGTTAACTCTTGCTCCCTATGGGTATTTCTCAATTCAGGGTTGTGTGTTTTTAGTTTTGCTTTCTTGGAACTCAAATCTATGCTCAATCCAGCATAATATCCAGATCTGTGTACTAAGGAAAGCCTTGTATGAAAGGGCATGAGATATTTGTTCTCCTTCCAGCTTCACTACTGACTGGCCTGGGGCCTTGAGGCTATTGCTTAGCCTTGCTTTATTAAAAGTAGAATAGAAATGACAATATTTACCTGCCACTCTCACAAGGATTTTTGAGAAGCAAATAAGATTATGAGTGTAAACAGTTTTGAAATTATTAGAAGAAAAGTGACTTTTTTCTGTCTAGAAGGATCATGAAATAGTTAAGTGCTAGTGGCCTTGAGAGCCAGGCAGTGCTGAGTTCAAATCCTGGCCCCAGTTCTATGCTCTTGGGCAGGTTATTTAATCTTTCTGGGTCTATACAGAGAAGTAAAGCCTATTTGACAGACTTGTTGCTGTTATTAACTTCTGTCAGGTCGACCCCTGATTCATGGTGTTCCATACACTGCAGAATGAGACACTGCCTGGTCATGCGCCATCCCCATGATCGTTTGTGTGACAGACCATTGTGATCCACAGAGTTTTCACTGGCTGATTTTCAGCAGTAGATCACCAGGCCTTTCTTCCTAGTTCTTCTTAGTCTAGAAGTTCCACTGAAACCTGTTAAGCATCATAGCAAAATGCAAGCCTCCACTGACAGACAGGTGGTGGATGTACGTAAGGTGCATTGACCAGGAATCGAACCTGGGTCTCCTGCATGAAAGGTAAGATTTCTACCACTGAACCACCAGTGAGAGAGTCTATTTAAAGCCCTTGGCAGAGCACCTGGCATGGGGAAGGCAACTAATAAATGTTAGCTCCTTTCTCCTTTGTACCTCATGCCCTTCACTGACAGCATACAGACTCTGAGACCCTTGAAGAGAGTATCATGTCTTACTCATTGTTTACCACCAAGTATCTGTAGTCGTGTCTGTCACATTACAGGAAGTCAATAAATACTTGTAGTTACGAATGAATGTACAGGTTAGGCATGGAAATTCTAAAATAATTTGTTTAGTTTTAAGACTTCATTGTAATATTTGACACGGTCCACAGACCTGGCTTTCTAATTGGGACCATGGGGGTAAATTTGACAGTTTATTGAGACTGGAACAATTAGGTGGTAATTTGTGCATTTAACTCATAGCTTGGCATAGGATTATCCAAATCTAGCAGCAATTTTCTTCACACAAAACAAATCTGATTTATTAGCTGGCCCAACTCAACATTGCAATGAGTTTCACAGCAGGAATTCATGCAGACAAGTAAACACTTGGGGAAAATTCCCTTGTGAAGTAACCACGTGCCTAGTCAGAACTGTCCCATAATTTAAGAGCGAATTTTTAAAACAACTGTCAAATTAAGCTGGCTAATTGCTCTGGTTTCCATCTAGTGACTCACTGGTGGGGAGGAGAAGGCTGAGCTTAAAGGTAAAAGGAAAATGTAGAAAAAAAAAGGACCCAGTAGTGCCCTGAATGAAACTGCATTTGGCAACATGGATGACAACATGATTTTACAAAGTCCATGTTTACATTGCTTTTCCTGGCATTTTTGGAAAGTTCTTTTGCATGGATTTTTTTTTTTCCAGAGTATTTGATTACAAATGCATCACTATTTTTAATATTACTCATAAAGTTGTCAAACATAATTCTGTCCATTAGATTTATTCCTAAATTAGCTTTATATTTTCTAAATTATTTAAAAATAAGAAATCGTACTCAGTGAGATAGGAACCAAAGGATTGGGCACAAGAGCATAGGAAAAAGCAAGGGGAAAAATAGCTTAAAGCTTTGAGAACTATTGCTTGGATATCTTCTTTCTCCTGCTCCCTGAGAAGTTAATGAACAGACAGCCCTGAAACTTCAAAGCAGTAATTCCCTGCTTTGGGAATTGTAACTTCCATCGTGGTTGTTTAAAATTGAGCACACATGGAAGTGATGTATCAGCATATCTTTTCAAGATTTTTTTTTCCTGTTGAAAATTAATCAACAACCCTCCAGTTATTTATGACTTAGTAGATACATATAAAAAAGTCAGATCTGTCTAAATATACAACAAAACAAAAATATTTTTTAATCACAATAGTAAAACATGGTTATGGTAAAAAATTGTACCGGAAAGAAAGATGTAAGACTGTCTTAGTTTCTTAGGGCTGCCATGATAAAATGCCACGAAGTGAATGGCTTTTTAAAAACAGAACTTCATTTTTTCACAGTTCTAGAGGAGCCCTGGTGGCATAGTTGTTGAGCTCTTGGCTGGTAACCAAAAGATTGGCGGTTTGAACCCACCAGCACTCTGAGGGAGAAAGATGTGGCAGTCTGCTTCCATAAAAATTTCAGCTTTGGAAACGCCATGGGGCAGTTCTATTCTATTCTATGGGGTCACTATGAGTCAGAATTGACTCAATGGCAACGGGTTTGGTCTTTGGTTTTAGAGGCTACAAGTCCAAACCAGGGTATTTGCCCTGTTGATTCCTTTTCAAGGCTTTGAGAGAGGAACTCTTCCATGTCTCTCTCCTCATTTCTGGTAGCTGCCAGCAATCCTTGGTGTTCATTTGCTGGTTATAGATGAATCAGCCTCCATCATCCTATGGTGTCTGTCTTCCCCCATGTGTGACTCACTGTATCTGTTCTCTTCTTTTGTAAGACACCATTCAGAAGGGACTAGAACTAGCAAGCACTCTACTCCAGTGAGACCTCCTTAACATGTAATATCTGCAAGAAAAGTCCTATTTCCTCAAACAAAGTCACATTCACAGGTATGTGGATTAGGACTCCAACATATCTTTGAGGGGGGTGCATAATTCAATCCATAAGAAAAGTGAAAAGCCCACCTCCCAATCACAGTCTAGTACTACTCTGAAAAGACAACAATTGTTTTGTTTTATCTGTTTTTCCTTCGTGAAAAAGTGCATGTCTATGTAAGATTACATGTATCTGTTTCCTTTCCCTCTTGCATTTAAGGAGTACGGTGAAATGTGAGTGCCAGGGTCTGAGTCGCAATGGTTATGTGATCAGATGTTGAAGCCAGATTGCCCAGGCTTACAAACTGTATGAGCCTGGGTAAATTACCTAACTTAACTATGTCTCCAGGGTGGCACAAATGGTTAAGCACTGGACTACTAACTGAAAAGTCGGTGGTTCAAACCCACACAGAGGTGCCTCAGAAGTAAGGCCTGGTGATCTATTTCTGAAAAGTCACAGCCTTGAAAACCCTACTCTGCACACTTGGGGTGGTTATGAGTCGGAATTGGTTCGACAGCAGGGCAACTAACAACAACAACAGCTGTGTCTCAGCTTCCTCACCAATAAAGTAGAATGATAATACTGCCTACCTCACAGGCCTGTTACGAGGATTAAGTGAGCGAATGTAGTAAGGTGCCCAAACAGTGCCTGGTTCAGAGTAACCCCTCAGTAAATGGTAGTTAACATCATAGCCACGGCTACTCACTCCAAAGCTCCAAAATACTGCCTTCCTTTATTCTGCTTGCATATATTCTCGGCTTTACGTCTACTCCAACTCAACATACATATATTTTAACGTGGCACAAGAAGTGGGGTAATTGGTGGTTCAGTGGTAGAATTCTTGCCTCCTATGTGGGAGACCCAGATTAGTTTCTTGGCCAATGCACCTCATGTGCAGTGACCACCCATCTGTCCGTGGAGGCTTGCGCGTTACCTGATGCTGAACAGGATTCTGTGGAGTTTCAGACTAAGACAAACTAGGAAGAAAGGCCTGGAGATCTACTTTCGAAAATCAGCCAAGAAAAACCCTATGGATCACAACAGTCAGATCTGTAAGCAGTCACATCTCTAACTGATCATGGGATGGCACAGGACCTGGCAGCGTTTTCATGCAATTGTGATGAGGTCGTCACGCCAATTCGATGGCAGCTAACAACAAAGAGGTACATTTTCTCCCAAACTGCTCTTTCCTCTAAAGCAACAACACCCCCAAAGGCTGGAATGCTGTCCTCCTCCCCAAGCCCCGAGCTTCCAAAACTTAGAGAGAACTCAACCACTTTCTCATTCGGAATCTCTCAGGTATTCCAGATGAATACGGCCTATTTCCGACTGAGGAGCTTATATCTGAATCACAGCATTTTAGGAAGCTTCCGGCACAGAGAGAAAGACTTGGCTTCAGAAGGGATCATGACTGGTTGGTTGATCTGTTAAATAATATGCCAAATACCGAGGAAATAACGAGGAGGAGAAAATTACATTCACACTTCTTTATTGGTGCCATTAACAGTGTTTTGTCATCCAGCTGCTGAAGCAGTGCCATCTTCCCAAAAGCATCACGTGGCAAGACTACCGGGAGCCTTGTCCAGCCCTTCACTCTGCGTCCCAGCAACTCCTGCAGCTCCTGGTGGTGAGGAGGGGGGAGAAAGGGAGGACCAGAGGTGGGCTCTGTGAGGATGCACTAGTTTAGAGGAAGCCAAAAGACTGAGCCACTTTCCGTAAGAATCTCCTTGTGTGTAAAAGCCCTTTCCATATTGGTGTCGTCGGAACAGTGGTGAGCCCCCCTCCCCCCACACGCTGCCGCAGAGGTCAGGGGACCACTCTTTGAGCCAGGCTGCAGCTCAGCCCACTCAATTGCCTGCCTTTCATTGTGCGCGCTGCTTAGCTGCTGAGACCTTAACGAGAACAGCCCTCACCACCCTTCTGTCTTCTCCCCATGCTTATTAAAACAAACGCCTTCTTTCTAATATTGGACAAACTGGGGAGAAGACAGCACTCTCCTCTCATCCCTCCCCCAATTATCTTTCCTAGTCTGAAACTCATTTCTCTCTCTCTCTCTCTCTCTCTCTCTCTCTCTCTCTCTCGCTCTCTCGCTCTCTCTCTCTCTCTCTCTCTCTCTCTCTCTCTCTCTCTCTCTCTCTCTCTCTCGCTCTCTCTCTCGCTCTCTCTCTCTCTCTCTCTCTCTCTCTCTCTCTCTCTCTCTCTCACTCTTCTTTTCCTCTCCCTCCTACCCTTTCTCCTTCCTTCCCTTCTTGGTATCTCTCTAGAATTTTATTTTGTTTCAACAAAGGATAGCTATCTAGATGAGGACTATCTTACTCCCAAGAATGTGACAAAAGACTTATAAAATATAAGTTAGACTAAGTCATTCCCTTGTATAGAACCCATCGTATTTAGGATTCAAATCCAGTCTTTACCAAGCCTTTCAAAGTCATGGCTCCTATAACTACTCTCCAGCCTCATCTCTTTCGCTTTGTCTGACTCACCACACCCCAGCAGCCACGATCTTCTTTCCATGAATAATAGTAACTCTCATGAGCCAAGCACACTTAATCCTCACAACAGCCCTATAAGGTCAGAACTAGTATTATCCCCATTTTATGGATGAGGAAACTGAGGCAGAGAGTTAAGTAATGTATGGTTAGTACAGGATAGATCTAGGATTTCAATCCCAGCTGCCTGGCTCCAGGGTCTCTCTCTGCTCTTGACCACAACCCTGCACTGCTTCTCTCCAGCATTTCAAGCATGCCAAGCTCTTTCCTGCCTCAGGACTTTTGTACATGCTGTTCCTCTGTCTGTTATATTCTTCTCCCAGCTCGTTTGCTTTGTAATTTCTCTTCGTCTTTTAGAACTGAACTGATATACTACTTCCTCAAGGAAATCTTTCCAGAGTTATCACCACCGGTCTAAATCACTCTTCTTTGTCATTCTTATGCACAGCCCTCTGTTTTTCCCCCATAGCATTTCTTAGAATTTATTGACATATTTTTTGGTATGTTTTGGTTGATTTATATTACTGTTTCAAAAATATTTGCTGTTTTTTCCTACCTGACCCCTTTCTGTAAATTAGACCTCCCTACCCATTGGCATCAGATTTAGTCATGTGACTCGCTTTAGATAACGAAACGTGAATGGAAATGACCACTGCTCTGAGGGAATAATTATAAATGCTGGAGTCCTTGTGTGGCTCTGCCATCACTGTTTTCTTCTGCTATAAGGTGGCGTGTCTCAGAAAGGGGTTGCTTCTCCAGCCTTGGTCCAAAAGAGCACAAGAGGCAGAGCAGTAGTGGACGTAAGAAACCTTCGTCATAGTAAATCGCTAGGATTTGGAGCTTATTCGTTACTGCGGCATAAAAAAAAAAAAAAAGAAAAAGAAAAAAAATGTTGCCATCAAGTAGATTCTAACTCATGGTGACCCCACGTGTTACAGAGTAGAACTACTCCATAAAGGTTTCTTGGCTGTAATCTTTATAGAAGCAGATCACCACCAGGCCTTTCTTCCACGGCACCCCTGGGTGGGTTCAAACCACCAACCTTTGGGTTAGTCATTGAACAGTTTGCGCCACCCAGGGACCTTATTGCAGCATAACTTGGCCTAAATTGACTGATACGTGTGCTTACTGGACATGTACCTCCTTTCTAGACTGTGCATTCCTTCAAGGTAGGGACTGCACGCACTTCGTTTTCTTGTTTACTCGGTGTCTAGCAAAGTGCCTGGCACATTTAAGCACTCAACACGTATTTGTTGAGTGAATAAATGAGCAATAAATGAACACACAAACCAGCATTAGAGGGTTACTCTGTGCCGAGTATTGTTTATCATGCTGAATGAGTAGTTTTTTGTAAAGCTAATCGACTCTTAGCTTCCATTCAGTTGCGTTCTACCCGCAGACACCCTCCACACCTCTTCCCTTAGTCCATCTCCTAGCAGACATATAATTCTGACACCACTTTTAATATGTATGCAGTTGCTATGTAAAGTTTAATTCCTAGGAGAAAAGGTGTTTTACAACTTTTACAACAATCTAGTTTCCATAGGAAAAAAACAAAGAGTTCTCTGAAATATCTTCTTTCCAATAAAGAAGAGCTTGTCCCAAAATGGTCAAGGGATTTAAAAGGACCTACCACAGCTTTTGAGTCTGTTTGCTCTTCATTCAAGCAAGCTGAAATAAAATTCACATGTTGTGGGAGCATATTATTGAATTTATTTTGAAAATACAAAGAAATGCCCTGTCTTTCTCTGAGGCAGAATCATATTTTCTGTATTAAACTATCCCTATCTTCTATAGGGTTGCTGTGACTCGGAATCAACTCAACAGCAATGGGTTTGGGTTTTGGTTTATCTTCTATATTGTTATTACTAGGTGTTGTCGAGTTGGTTCCGACTCATAGCGACCTTATGTACAACAGAACGAAACACTGCCTGGTCCTGCACCACCCTCACAATCATTGCTATGTTTGAGCCCATTGTTGCAGCCACTGTGTCAATCCATCTATTGAGGATTCTTCCTCTTTTTTCGCTGACCCTCTACCAAGCGTGATGTCCTTCTCCAGAGACTGGTCCCTCCTAATAACATGTCCAAATTACATGAGACAAAGTTTCACTATCCTTACTTCTAGCGAGCATTCTAGCTATACTTCTTCCAAGACAGACTTAATTTGTTCTTCTGGCGGTCCATGATATATTCAATATTCTTCGCCAACACCATAATTCAAAGGCATCAATTCTTCTTAAGTCTTCCTTATTTATTGTCCAGCTTTCACATGCATATGTTGTTGTTGTTAGATGCTGTCAAGTTGGTTCTGACTCATAGTGACCCTATGTACAACAGAGTGAAAGACTGCCAGGTCCTGCGCCATCCTCACAATTGTTGCTATGCTTAAGCCCATTGTTGCAGCCACTGTGTGAATCCATCACTTTTAGGGTCTTCCTCTTTTTTGCTGACCCTCTACTTTACCAAGCATGATGTCCTTCTCCAGGGACTGATCCCTCCTGATAATGCGCATAACATGCATATGAGGCGATTGAAAATATCATGGCTTGAGTCAGGCGCACCTTAGTGCTCAAAGTAACATCTTTGCTTCTTAACACTTTAAAGAGGTCTTTTGCAGCAGATTTGCCCAATGCAATACAGCATTTGATTTCTTGACTGCTGCTTCCATGGGCTTTGATTGTGCATCCTAGTAAAATGAAATGCTTGACAATGCCATTGTTTTCTCCATTTATCATGATGTTGCTTATTGATCCATTTGTGAGGATTTTTGTTTTCTTTATATTGAGGTGTAATCTGTACTGAAGGCTATAGTCTTTCATCTTCAGTAAGCGCTTCAAGTCCTCTTGAAAAAAAAACCAAAACAAATCTGTTGTCAGGTTGAGTCCAACTCATGGCAGCCCCATGTGTTGCCGAGTAGAACTATCCCATAAGGTTTTCGTGGCTGTGACATTTTACAGAAGCAGATCACTAGGCCTTTCTTCTACATCACCACTGGGTGAGTTTGGACCGCCAACCTTTAGGTTAGTAGCCGAGAGCAAACCAATAGGTGGATACATGAGTAATTTCTTCCCTACAAAGGGCTGTGTAAAAGATTCCAAGTAGTGGAGGATATATGGACAGAAGATGCTCTCCGTTGTGAACAGTCTTCGGTGATTCTGTCCCTTTTCCTGACACATCAGGGAAGCCAGTTGTGTTAGAGCCTTCCAGTGTAACCCTTGACTCAGCAGTTGAGAGTAGGGACTATACCTTATTTACTTTTCTGTCCCTAGCACCTAACCTAGTGCCCAACACATAATAAACCAAACCAAAACCAAACCTGCTGCCGTCAAGTTGATTCTGACTCATAGTGACCCTATAGGACAGAGTCAAACTGCCCCACAGAGTTCCAAGGAACACCTGGTTGATTCAAACAGCCGACCTTTCGGTTAGCAGCCATAGCACTTAACCACTACATCACGAGGGTTTCCCGACACATAATAGAGGCTCAATAAATGTTTCTGGAGAGTATGAATGGTTTTGTTGAAATAAATTAAAAACTGGAGGTTCAGGAAGACCTGAGGCCCCTTCTCATTTGCATCTCTTCCAGAGAACCCTCCTCATAGTCCGAGCCCATCTTCCAACTTCCAATCAGTGCCAGTCTTTCAATTATTTGTATCCTGTCGATCAAACACAGTGTGGGTAAACCCCACCCCCGGGGGAAAAACAAACAAATAAACAATTGCCATTGAGTTGCTTCTGTCACAGAGTGCTCCATAGAGCTTTCTTGGCTGTAATCTTTATGGAAGCAGATCACCAGACCTTTCTCCTATGCTGCCACTAGGTGGATTCGAACCACCAACCTTTAGGTTAGTAGATGAGTGCAAACTGTTTGTGCCACCCAGGGACCTATAGTATGGGTATCAGTCAGTAACAATAATAATAACTTGTTCATGGGCTGAGAGATAGGTGAGAACTACACTCTAGTGCTAGCTCTACCACTGACCTTCTGTGAGCCTGGAGTTTGTCCCTTCACCGTCCGGTGTCTCATTTGCAAAATGAGCCCATGGCCTAAATGACCCCTAAGATCTCTTCCAACTCTAACATTCCGTACCCTTTCTTTGAAACACCCCAGTGTGGGCAGGACTTTGTTTCTGACCATTGTTTCTTACCGCCCGGTCTTCAGAGCTGTACATGCACTAGACCAATTAGCTCAGTAATTGTGCCCGAGTACAAGCTTATTCCTAATTAGACAGTGTCTAGGTTCATACAGCAGCAATTAACCCCCAAGTGGAATAACGGCTCTAGAATGAACACAGTGTAATTGTTTTTTGAGCTCATTCTTCCTTTTCACCATCTCCTATCTGGCTACAACAAGAGAGGAAACGTCTGCTTTGGGACTGCCACCTTCTCCTTGGCCTCTGCATGGTCTTTGGCATATGGTCCTCCATTCATCTTTGTGACTGGCTCCTGGGTGTCCCTGTGGCCTTTGTCAGGTCATGCCCCTAACCTATCAGATTGCAGCTTCTGTGGATTCAGTGACAATCTCACCTCTGCACCTACAGGAGTTCCTTCCATAGATTACTCAGGGACAAATAACTCATACCATACACAAAAATACCACCCCAAAACATGTAGAAAAGTAGGTCAGGAAATTAGGCGGCTTATTTTCAGTCTTCACATGAAGGCTTAACCACTTTTGTCTATATGCAAAATTTAGGAATATAATTGTCCCTGGGTATGTCTAAGAGATTCGTTTCAGGACTCTCCGTGGATACGAAAATCGGCTATTGCCCAAGTCCCTTATATAAACAGTGTAATATTTGCATATAACCTATCCACATCCTCCTGTATGCTTCAAATCATCTCTAGATTACTTAGCATGCCTCATACAATGTAAATGTTGAGCAAGTAGTTGTTATACTGTATTGTTTAGGGAATAATGACAAGAAAGTAAGTTTGTATGCACTTAATACTCAAACAATGAGAGCTGGAGTGAGACTGAGGATCTGTGAAATGGTGGGAGGCTACAGCAGGGTATGCCCACACATCATTTCATTTGTGTGGAATCAGCATAGTGCTTGGCTTGAGGCAAATTCAAGTTTTGCTTTTTGGAACTTTCTTCCTTCATCCCCCACTCCCCACCCCCCACCCCCCACCCGCCCCGAATATTTTCCGTCTGCGGTTGGTTGAATCCAAGGATGTGGAACTCTCAGATATGGAGGGCTGACTGAATACAAGTAAGAAAGAGAAAGAGTTGCTAATATAACCCACAATCAGTCAACCCCATGCTTCTGAAACAGGTTGCGTTTAATACAGCACAAACGGAGCAAGCAGTGATAATTTCCTGTTACTAAATTTGTTAAAGCGATTTGTAAGTATTTAAACTTGACTATGTTTTTACAGTTTGAGGTAATTGACCTATTTTAAATAACTGGCAACACACAGGCACTGTACTTTTTTCCCTTCCTTTTCCCCCGCTAAACGTTTCCTGGCATGCTGACAGCTCCCATGGAGCTCAGCAACAGGGCAGTACGCAACAGTACATTACCTCCAGCCTGCCACAGGGGCCTGACCAGAGCTTTGCCTTCAGAGTAGAAAAGTTGGTCCAGGGGTAGGGTACAGGGCTCAGATCTGTGTTTATGACTCTGGGCCCAGTTCAGTGATGGGTGAGAGGTTTGTCAGCTGACAAAGGAGGAACTAGCAGTAGAGCAGAGTGTTTGAGTTCCATCTCAGAGGCAGGCCCTGCCTAGCCAGCACTTACTGTGTGTCTAAATCCTTTAAGCCTCAGTTTCTTCAGCTGTAAAGTGGGGATATACCTACCTCATGTTGTGTGGAGCAAATACAATAAAGAATATAAATCATCTCACATAGTCCCTGGCACACAGTAAGTGCACAAGGAATGTAGGCTGTTATCAGTAGTAGACTGAATATTTGGTCCTGCCTCCAGCTAAATGTGCATTTTGAAAAATTACTCCTTGTTCAAACACTTGAGTGCAGTAAACAAATTTTTTTAAAAAATTGTAAATATACCAGTTGCTGTTGAATTGATTCTGACTCACGGCGACCCCATGTGTGTCAGAGTAGAACTGTGCTCCACTGGGTTTTCAACAGCTGATTTGTCAGAAAGTAGATCACCAGGCCTGTCTTCTGAGGCATCTCTGGGTGGACTGGAACCTCCAACCTTTTGGTTAGTAGCCAAGTGTGTTAACCGTTTGTACTACCAGGGACACTACGATAAACAGACTACAAATCTACAGTGTGGATCAAACTTAATGGCACCCCCCAGACTCAGGGAGTGCACAGTCCACATACCTGGAAGCAGCAACCATGAATAGATTTTTTTTTTTTTAGCAATGGTTGTGCCTCTTCTTTTCCTGCTCATTTTGATGCCTCAGACACTGAAGACCTGAATAGACCTTGTTTTGTTTAAATTTGCGTATTTGTAAGCACCTCAATGGAATACTGGAAATTCTCAGGACAAATAAACGCATTAGGTCCCATTCCCATTCCTTCTACTAATTCCTAGCAATCATATCCCCTCACTCATGCAACCAGTGCAGAGGCTGTTCTGTTAGCCACTGCCCACAGCATGGGAGAGGCCTGCTGGGTAAAATTCCAGGATATGGCTTTGACAGTTAGGATGTTTCTGTTGGGGAAGGGAAGAGCACTAGATGGAGGCAAATCAGTGTATGCTTCCTTTTCCTATCCACCCACCACCTGACTCTCCATATTGTTAACTAGTAAAATGGGATTCCAATGAATATCCTGGGCAACCTTGAAAAAGGAAAGTTGTCACCAAAGGACAATCTGAAGCCTGATATGGGCAGGTGGGTGGAGAGCAAAGACCATCCACTTCACTAGTGGGAGAGTACATAGACTGAGCACCAGGGACATCTTCCTTTTAGTACCTTTCCTCTGCAGTCTTAGCTGCTTCTCTGGGCTCCTTCCTCAAGAGCTCAAGACCACTAAAAAGAGGTGGGGCAGTGGGGGCTGACGGACTGGCTTCTGTTGTAGTAATCTTGACATGGCTGTGAGAAATGGCCCAGTACTCGGCTGCTCAGTCTCACCCTCTGGAAAATGGCTATTTGCTCCATGTACCCACCAGGCTGGTAAGAGGATCAGTGACATAATGGTGCTGACAGAACTTTGAGAAGTATCAACGTGGCTTTCTGACCTTGGGCAAGTATGCTTGGTTATCAGTAAAATGAAAGATTGGACTGAATGAACTCTGGGCTGTTTGGTAACAGTTAAGAACTTGGGCTCTGGTGAGAGGCTGCCAAGTTTGAATCAGGGCTGCGAACCTGTTGTCCCAGTTTGAACCTTGCTGAGAATTTGCATTTCTAACAAGTTCCAGGAATTTATACGTAAGAATCAACTGGGGATCTTGTTAAAATGTAGATTCTGATTCAGTATATCTGGGGTGGAAATGCAAATTCTCAGCAGGAACCTTGTTAGAAACACAAATTATCAGCAGGAGTTCAAAACTGAACCAGTTAAAAGCCCTGGTTTAAATCCTATCTCCATCACTTCAGATGTGAGTGACCCTGGTGTGGGAGACAGTATTAGTGTGCACTGACAGCTGCTTCTCTTCTGAACTCACAGAGAACGGTACTTCCCAGCCCCGTGATATTTAAGCAGGGCCAAATGACTGTTGTTTTCAGGTGCCTCTGAGTTGGTTCCGACTCATCGCGACCCTACTTAAACACTGTCCGGTCCTGTGCCTCCCCCACAATCATTGCTATGTTTGAGCCCATTGTTGTAGCCACTGTGTCAATCCATCTTATCTTCCTCTTTTTTTGCTGGCCCTCTACTTTACCAAGCGTGATGTCCTTCTCCAGGGACTGGTCCCTCCTGATAATACATCCAAAGTACGTGAGATGAAGTCTCTCCATCCTCACTTCTAAGGAGAATTTGGCTGTACTTCTTCCAAGACAAATTTGTTCGTTCTTCTGGCAGTTCATGGTATATTCAGTATTCTTCACCAACATCATAACTCACAGGCATCAATTCTTCTTTGGCTTTCCTTACTCATTGCCCAGCTTTTGCATGCATATGAGGCGATTAAAAATACCATGGCTTGGGTCAGGCACACTTTAGTCCTGAAAGTGACATCTTTGCATTTTAACACTTTAAAGAGGTCTTTTGCAGGAGATTTGCCTGATGCAATAAGGTGCTTGATTTCCTGACTGCTGCTTCCATGGACACCGATTGTGGATCCAAGTACAATGAAATCCTTGACAACTTCAGTACTTTCTCCGTAATCAAGGTGTTGCTTATTGGTCCAGTTATGAAGACTTTTGTTTTACATTGAGGTGTAATCCATACTGAAGGCTGTGGTCTTTGATCTTCATCAGTAAGTGCTTCAAGTTCTCTTCACTTTCAGCAAGCAAGATTGTGTCATATGCATATTTCAGGTTGTTAATGAGTCTTCCTCCAATCCTGATGCCACATTCTTCTTCATATAGTCCAGTTTCTCAGGTTATTTGCTCAGCATGCAGATTGAATAAGTACGGTGAAAGGATACAATACTGACTCACACTTTTCCTGATTTTAAACCACACAATATCCCCTTGTTCTGTTAAAACAACTGCCTCTTGTCCTATGAACAGGTTCCTCAAAAGCAGAATTAAGTGTTTCCATTTTTCACAGTGTTATCCATAATTTGTTATGATCCACACAATCAAATGCCTTTGCATAGTCACTAAACACAGGCAAAATTTCTGGTATTCTCTGCTTTCAGCCAAGATCCATCTGACATCAGCAATGATATCCTTTGTTCCACATCCTCTTCTGACTAGATCTGTGACTAGTTGTGGCCATTGATCTGAGGGCAAAAGTAAGCTGTCTTTCCTGGGCAAAAACATTTGATTGTTGATGTGAGATCCTCAGTTTTCTCCCTTCCACTGCAGCATCAACTAAGGAGGCTGTTTGTTCCAGATGGTGCAGCTACAGGATGTTGATTGTTGTGCCAGCCTGGAATGCTGAGGCACTGTATAGTGATTTGAGTAGTGGAGTCATTCCTCATTGTCTGTTTTAAAAGAGAAATTTTCTTTGGAGACAATGGAGTACCAAGAGTATTTTTAATTCTTGCTTAATATTCTTGTCTGAAAAAATAGTCAGGAGAAAATATTACATTGACACATTTGGGTACCTATCATTTATACAGTCCCAATTTGTATCAAATTAAATCATAGTAAGATTTCCCATTTCTATATTTTTCCAAGAATTTCACATGTATTGTTTTGCAACGATCATCAAAAATAAGGTGAAGCGGAGCCATCATGGAACTATAGACAGAAGCACCGCACCGTCCCTCCACAGCAAAGACCCAAAAAACTAAGTAAAACAGAGACAAACATCAATCCTGGAACCCTAAGCATCAAATGAAAAGATAAAGAACTCACCCAAGCACCAAATGGAATAAGAAACTGACAAAGAATAGAGAGTGAGGAGAGTTATGAGCAAAGGTCCCCTATCAGCTAACGCAACACGGATCCACTATCTTGGACTCCTGACCAAGATCAGTGGACAGGGAGTACGAGAAAGCAGATTCATGGAGCTCCCATCAGGAGACAGAGCACCCAGTACATGCTTTCCCAGCCCCCAGCCTGCCTCCCCCTGCTCAGCCTTTGCCACTTCCTGGTGGGGCAATCTGCTGCTTCCTGGTGGGCCGATATGTGGCTTCTCAGCAGGCCAATCTGCAACTTCTCAGCAGGCTGATCCTTGGCTTCCTGGCAGGCCAATCCACAGCTTCACGGTGGGCTGATCCACCACTTTCCAGCAGGCCACGACCCTGGCACAGGAGGTGCCAGTTCCGTGCTATGAGGATTCACCCCGCCCACACCGGCCAGCTTCTTCAGTGCCATTTCTTTGTTGCTGGTATTACTTTTGTCGGCCTCTTTTGGTTTCTTCCCTGCCTCTCACCTCCTCCCCCTCGTTTCTCTCAAACACCTGACTCCATATGCCATCTTTACTTCTTCTTGACAGGCTGTGAAGTGCCGCTTGGCTGGGAACTGCATCCCCGGTCTGTGCTGCCCCACTGATGGGATCCCTGGGGGCTTTTTTCTTCTTCTTTTTTTTGTTTGTTTGTTTGTTTGTTTTCTCTTTCTTTTTTCCTTTTGGTGTTTCCTCATTTTTTTGTTTTCGTCTCTTTCTACTTACCTTCTTTTCCTGTTGCCTGAATATTTGGTGCTGTGTATCCAACCCCTTTTAGCTGGGCTGTACTGTGCATCTTGGGAGCTACTTCCTTGGTCTGTGAAGCCGAGCTGGTGGTATCCCTGGGGGCATTTTTTTAAACATTTTTATTTGTTTTATTTTTTCTTTTTGTTTTTCTTCATTTCTGCTTCTCATCTCTCCTCTCCAATGGCAGGCTCCCTCAGCACTTTTTTTTTCCTCCTGTTTCTCTCTCCTGTCTCCTTTCTTTCCCATACCCAACCTAGTTCCACACATCACAACCTCCATCTCCCCACCCCTTCTGCATATCTAGCACCATGTGCTGAACATTGCACTCCCAAGCAGAACAGTCATGGGCTACCAGATCCTACCCTGCACTGACCCTCGACTCACCTTGTCAGCCCCAGTATGTGCCACAAACAACCCATCCCAGCCCTTACCCTTCAGCTGGACTTGCCCTGCTGCACCATAGCTGAGCAACTGACCCTGCCATTTGGACAAGGAGGTGAAAAATTTCGTGTCCGCAGATCAGCAAACAACAAAGAACGCACAGACCTCCTGCTCACACATAATCAAATAAAACAAAAAAGAAGGATGAAACAAACAAATCTACAATTAGTAAAGAAAGAGAATACCGAATTCCTGAAGACAGCAGACAATATCAAAACATATGAAAAAACAAGACAGGATGGTTCCAATGGGCATCCAAAAAATACACCAGAAGACTTTCCAGTAGAAGAAAAGGCACTAGAACTACCTGATAGGGAATTCAAATCTCTAATATTCAGAGCTATCCAAGAGTTGAAGCAAGAAGCAGACAAAAATGAGGAAAAAATAGACAAATTCATGGAAAAGGCAGATAAATTCATGGAAAATACAGACAAAAAATGGAAGAATTCTGTAAAATAATACAGAAAAAATGCCAAAATAAATTCACAACTAGAAATCATACAAAAACAACAATTAGAAATCCAAAAGATAAACAAGAAGATTTCATAAATGGACAGTGTCATAGAAGGGCTGAGAAGCAGTTTTGAAACAATGGAAGACAGGATCAGTGAAATTAAAGAGAAACACTTGGATACAACTTTGTTTGAAGAAAAATCTGAAAAAAAGAAAAAAAGGAAAAATGAAGAAACCCTGAGAATTATGTGAGATACAATCATAAGCAAAAATCCTAGCGTGATCAGAGCTCCAGAACAGGGGGAGGAAACAGAAAACACAGAGAGAATCATTGAAGAATTACTGACAGAAAACTTCCCTAATATGATGAAAGATGAAAAGCTAACCATTTGAGACACACAACGAACCCCATCTATGATAGACCCCAAAAGAAAATCACCAAGAAAATCACTCGCTAAAACCAAAGACAAAGACTCCTGAGAGCAGCTCAAGAAAAACTAAAAGTCACATACAGAGGAGAAACAATAAGACTAAGCTTGGATTACTTAGTCGGATTACATGGCAGAAACCATGCAGACAAGAAGGCAATGGGATGACATATATAAAACCTTGAAAGAAAAAAAACACCAACAAAGAATAATATATCCTGTAAAAGTCTCATTCAAGTACAATGGTGAAATTAGGACATTTCCAGATAAACAGAATTTAAGGGAATATATAAAAACCAAACCAAACTTACAAGAATTATTAAAGGGAGTCCATCGGTTTGAGAACAAATAACATCAGATGACAGTCTGAATCTAGGACACAAGATTGCACCAGCAAGACACCAACCTAGGAAATGAACTCTCAAGGACTATTCAAAACCAAAAGATTTACAACAGGGAACCAGAGAGGTTAATCTGCAAATGACAACAATGTCAGAACAATAAAAGAGGGAATAAATGGTGTAGGTATAGAACTTTTTAATGGAAAAGATGGCAAGAAAATACCAAGTAATAATAGACTTGTTCAAACCTAGGAAGATAAGGGTAAATTTCAAGGTAATCACAAAAAAAGTTAACAAACCTACTCATCAAAATAAAGAAGAAAACACACAAAGTCTCAGTAAAAACAAAATCTACAAAAGCAAAAGAAATGAAAAAAAAAATCCACAAACAAAAGGAATTTGGCACAGGAGAATAAGAGGGACAAAGAAATCATCAGCACCACAAAAAAGCACTACAAAATGAGAGCAATAAACTCACACCTATCAATAATTACACTGAATGTAAATGGCCTAAATGCACCCATAAATAGACAGTGACAGAATGGATAAAAAAAAAAAAACAGGATCCATCAATATGCTGTCTACAAGAGACACACCTTAGAAACAAAGACATAAATTTATTAAAAATCAAAGGATGGAAAAAACTGTATCAAGCAAACAGCCACCAAAAAAGAGCAGGAGTGGCAATACTAATCTCAGATAAAATAGAATTTAAAACAAAATCCACCATAAAAGACAAGGACACCATATAGTGATTAAAGAGATGATCCATCATGAAGACATAACCATAATAAACATCTATGCACCCAAAGACAGGGCTTCAAAATACATAAAACAAACTTTAATTGCACTGAAAAGAGAAATTGATAGTTTCAATATAATAGTAGGAGACTTTCAACACAACACTCTCGGTAAAGGACAGAACATTGAGAAAGAAACTCAACAAAGATACAGAAGATCTAAAGTCCACAATAAGCCAACATGAACTCATAGACACATATAGAACATTCCACCCAACAGCTGCAAAGTACACCTTCTTTTCCAACACACGTGGAACCTTCCCCAGAATAGACCACCTCTTAGGCCACAAAGCAATCCTCAACAAAATCCAAAAGTTGAGATAATACAAAGTATCTTCTCTGATTACAACACCATCAAAGTAGAAATTAACAACAGGAAAATCAAGGAAGAAAAATTAATTACATGGAAATTAAATAACACCCTGCTTAAAAACCAATGGGTAATGGAAGAAATCAAAGATGGAATCAAAACATTCTTAGAATCTGTGATGGTTAACATTGTGTTTCAAATTGGCTGGGCCATGATTCTCCATGTTTTAATGTAATCACTCCCATGATTGAATATACTGTGAGTAACCAATCAGACGAAAGGGAGTCTCCTTGGGGGTGTGGCCCATATCTGTATATAAGCAGATGTTCTGGCTTTTTGTTCTCTCTGGATCCTGTGGCGGCTTCCTGTCGTCTCATCTCCCGTTCTTGGGACTTGAGCTGTCAGCTTATCTGCTAAACCTGGGATTCGTCGATCTGCACAGCCTGTGAGTGGGAGCCCTGCTCTCCGACCTTCTGATCTTGGGCTTGCCAGCTTCTGTGGCTGTGTGACTTGGGAGAGGCCTCTACCCTGATCCACAGACTTGGGACATTCTAGCCTCTACAATCACGTGAGCTGTTTCCTTTATGTAATCTCTCTCTATATATATATTTATACACTTTACTGGTTTTGCTTCTCTAGAGAACCCAGCCTAAGACATGTGGTACCAGGAGTGGGGTGCTGCTCTAACAGATACCTAAAATGTGGGAATGGTTTTGAAACTGTGAATGAATAGAGGTGCAGCAGCAGCAGAGAACCAGCAGCAGCAGAACCAGGAGACCAGTGCGAGACAGTGCTAGAGCTGACCCACCGAACGAGAGAGCTGAGTGCCTGTGCACCAGAGGCTTCCTGGTAGAGTGGGGTGCCTTCAGGCACTTATTGGTGGAGTTAGGCTTGCTGACCCACAGAGGGAGGGAGCTGAGTACCTGTGTGCAGGAGGCTTCCTGGTGGAGTGGGGTGCCTCCAGGCACTTAATCAGTGGAGCTACTGAGCTTTGGAACGCTTTCCCCAGCAGGGTAGATGCGGGCGTGAGGCCTGAGGACCAAGAGGCCACAGAAAGCAGAAGATGAAGAGGCAAGGAACACAAGAAGCCAAGCTGCCTCAGTCTCAAAAGGTATGGTCATGACCTCAAGGGTTTCAAAGGGTGGATCCATGGCCTCTGGTGTCTCTAAGGGTGGACTTGTAACTCCGAAGGACTAGTAGAACAGTACGCCTAAAGCCGAGGGAGCAGAGTTGCCATCCCAGTGGTCCTGGAAGGCAGAGCTGAAGCCCAGGGCTGAGGGGCCTTCACTCAGAATCCGGAGACTGTGGCCAATACCTGGAGTCTGGAGAGCAGGGCTATTGTGTAAATTGTCTCAGAGAACAGAGGATTATTTTCAAGCCTTGAGGGCTAATGTAATGTGTTCTGCTAACTTGCTTGGTGCCTGTTATTCCTTCTTTCCCTGCAGTTTCTCCCATTTGTAATGGAAATGTCTAGCTTGTGCCTGTTCTTCCATTGTACCTTTGGAAGCAGATAACTTGTATTCTAGATTTCACAGATGAAGAGGAATTTTTGGATTTTGGACTTGGAGTTAAGACTTTTGCTGTGATATGATGAGATGAATATGTTTTGCATGTTGCAAGGATGTGATTTTTTGTGGGAAAAGGGTGGAATGTCATGGATTGAATTGTGTCCCCCAAAAAATGTGTGTAGCAACTTGGCTAGGTTATGATTCCCAGTATTGTATGATTGTGTTATCTGATGTGATTTCCTTATGTGTTGTAAACTCTACCACTATGATGAGATTATATGTGATCTCCTCATGTGTTGTAAATTCTATCACTGTGATGAGTTTATACTGATGAGGTTGACAAGATTAGTGTCTTAATGCAATCTCTTTTGAGATATAAAAGAGAGAAGCGAGCAGAGATACATGGGAACCTCATACCACCAAGAAAGCAGTGCTGGGAGCAGAGTGCATCCTTTGGACCTGAGGTTCCTGCGCAGAGAAGCTCCCAGACCAGAGGAAGATTGATGACACAGACCTTCCTCCAGAGCCAACAGAGAAAGGGTTCCCCTGGAGCTGATGCCCTGAATTCGGACTTGTAGCCTACTGGACTATGAGAGAATAAATTTCTCTTTGTAAAGCCATCCACTTGTGGTATTTCTGTTGGAGCAGCACTAGATGACTAAGATAGAATTAAATGAGAATGAAAACACATCATACCAAAACCTTTGTGACACAGCAAAGGCAGTGCTCAGAGGTCAATTTATAGTAATAGATGCACCCATCAAAAAAGAAGAAAGGGATAAAATCAAAACAAAAGCCACACAACTTGAACAAACAAATAAAAAGAGAACAGCAAAAGAAGCCTGCAGCCACCAGAAGAAAGGAAATAATAAAGATTAGAGCAGAAATAAATGAAATAGAGAACAGAAAAACAATAGAAAGAATTAACAAAATGAAAAGTTGGTTCTTTGAAAGGATCAGCAAACTCGACAAACCACTAGCCAAAATGACAAAAGAAAAACAGGAATTGGATACAAATAACCCAAATAAAAAATGAAATGGGGGACATTACAATGGACCCAAATGAAATAAAAAGGATCATAACAGAGTATTATGAAAAACTATACTCCAAAAAATTTGAAAATCTAGAGGAAATCTAGATCAAATTTCCAGAAACACACTACCTACCCAAACTATCACAAATCGATGCTGAAAAATCTGAACAGACCCATAACAAGAGAAGAGATTGAAAAGGTAATACTGAAAAAAAAAAAAAACCTCTCAAAAAAAAAAAAGCCCTGACCTGATGGCTTCACTGGAGAATTCTACCAAACATTCAGAGAAGAGCTTATACCAGTACTACTCAAAATATTTCAGAACATAGAAAAGGAAAGCATACTAACAAATTCATTTTATGAAGCCAGTATAACCCTGATACCAAAACCAGGCAAAGACACCACAAAAAAAGAAAATTACAAACCAATATATCTCATGAATATAGATGCAAAAATTCTCAACAAAATTCTAGCCAATAGAACTCAGCATCATATCAAAAAAATAATATGCTATGACCAAATAGGATTCATACTACGCATGCAAGGATGGTTCAACATTAGAAAATCAATCAATGTAATCAACCACATAAATAAAAGAATCACATGATCGTCTCTATTGATGCAGAAAAGACATTTGACAAAGTCCAACACCCATTCCTGATAAAAACTCTCAATAAAATAGGTATCGAAGGCAAATTCCTCAATGTAATAAAAGGCATGTATACAAAACCAACAGCCAACATCATTCTTAATGGAGAGAGACTGAAAAAATTCTCTTTGAGAACAGGAACAAGACAAGGATGTCCTTTATCACCACTCCTATTTAACATTGTGCTGGAAGTACTAACGAGAGCAATAAGACAAGAAAAAGAAATAAAGGGCATCCAAATTGGTAATAAAGAAGTAAAAATGTCCCTATTTGCAGATGATATGACACTAAAAAGACTCCATGAGAAAAGTACTGGAACTAATAGAAAGATTCAGCAGAGTAGCAGAATACAAGCTAACCATACAAAAATCAGTTGGATACACCAATAAAGAGAATGACGAAAAGGAAATCAGGAAAACAATACCATTTATAATAGCCCCTAAAAAAATAAAATACTTAGGAATAAATCTAACCAGGGATGTAAAAAACCTATACAAAGAAAACTACAAAACACTACAGCAAGAAACCAAAAGAGATCTACATAAATGGAAAAACATACCATGCTCATGGATAGGTAGACTCAACATTGTGGAAATGATAATTCTACCCAAAGCAATCTATGAATACAATGCAATCACAATCCAAATACTAACAAAATTCTTTAAAGAGATGGAAAAAACAATCATTAACTTTATATGGAAAGGGAAGAAGTCCCAGGTAAGTAAAGCACTATTGAAGAAGAATAATGTAGGGGGACTTGCACTACCTGATTTCAGAACCCACTATATATCTATGGTAGTCAAAACAGCCTGATATTGGTACAATGACAGATACATTGACCAATGGAACAGAATTGAGAATTCAGTTGTAAATCCATCCACCTACGGTCACCTGATCTTTGACAAAGTCCCAGAGTCCATCAAATGGGGAGAAAACAGTCTTTTTAACAAATGATGCTGGCAAAACTGCATGTCCATCTGCAAAAAAATGAAACATGACCCATACCTCACACCATACACAGAAAGTAATTCAAAATGGATGAAAGACCTAAACAGAATACCAAAACCTATAAAGATCATATAAGAAAAAATAGGATCAATGCTAGAGACTCTAATATAGAGCATTAATAAGATACAAACCATAACTAACAATATACAAACTCCAGAAGATAAGCTAGATAACTGGGATCTTCTAAAAATTAAACACTTATGCTCATCAAAAGACTTCACCAGGGACTTCCAGCAACATGGCACTCTAGGCAGAAGCACCACGCTGTCCCTCCACAGCAAAGATCTGAAAAACTAAGCCAAACAGAGAAAACAGCAATCCTGAAATCCTAAACAAAATGAAGAGATAAAGAACTCAGCCAAGCACCAAATGGAATAAGAAACTGACAGAGAACAGAGAGCGAGGAGACATACATGGAGAGGTCCCCTATCAGCTAATGCAGCACGGATCTGCCATCTTGGACTCCTATCAGAGACTAGCAAATGGGGGTACGAGAAAGTAGCTTCACAGAGCTTCCAGCAAGAGACAGAACAACCAGTAAACAGCGATATATGCTTTCCCACCTCCTACCCTTCTTCACCCCCGCTCAGCCTTCTCTGCTTCCCACAGCCACAGTCCCTTGGCTGGGAAGCACTGGCTGCTTGGATTCCACCCGCCCACACTGGCCAACTCCCTGAGTGCCATTTGTTGGCTGCTGATGTTGCTTTTTTCCACTTCTTTTGATTTCTTCCTTACCTCTCACCACCTCCCCCTCCTTTTGCTCAAATTCCTGGCTCCCTGTGCCATCTTTGCTTCTTCCTAAGAGGCTGCGGAGCTCTGTTTGAGTGTGGAACTGCTTCCCTGTCCTTGCTGCCACGCTAGTGGGATCCCGGGGCTTTGTTTGTTTGTTTGTTTTCAATTGTTTGTTTTCTTTTTTTTCTCAAGTTGGGAGCCCGTTCTGGCTGGGCGGTGCTGTGTGGCTTGGGACCTACCCCCTCAGCTTGCGCAGACATGCAGAGAGATCCCTGAGAACATTTCTTTTTTCGTGGGGTTTTTTTTTCTGTTTTTTGGGGGGTTTCTTGTTCTTTTTTTTATTTGTTTTCTTTTCTTTTCCCTCTTTTTCCCTTTTTGTCTTTCTTCATTACTCAGTTTCCCATCTCTCTATAACTTCCTTCTCTTCCTATCCCCTGGATACCTGGCACTGAATACCTCTATACCTCCTAGCCAGGCTGTACTTCAACACCTGGGAATAACTTCCCCAGACCTCGTAGCCACACTGGTGGGATCCCTGGGAGCTTTGCTGTTCTTTTTTCTTTCTAATTTTTATTTATTCATTCTTTTCTTTTCTTCTTCCCCTTTTTGTTTTTCTCCATTTCATAGTCTCTCATTTCTCCACTCCAACGGCAAACTCCCCTAGCACTCTTTTTTGTTTTTATGTTTTTAGCTCCTGTTCCTCTCTCCTCTCTCCCATACCCATCTTAGCTCCACACATCACACTCTCCCCCCTCCATCCTGCCTACCTGCACCATGCACTTAACATCACAACACCAAGCAGCACAGGCACGGCCTACCAGAACCTGCCCTGCACTGATTACCGACCTGCTAGGTGGCTGTAGTAAGTGCCACAAACAACCCATCCCAGCAACTCCTCTTCAGCTAGACCAGCCCTGCTGTACCATATCTGAGAGACTGGCCCTGCCACTTGGAGTGTCATTCCCACAGATGAGCAAACAACAAAGAACACATAGCCCGCCTGCTCAGACATAGTCAAATAAAAAAAAAAAAGGATGGAACAAACAAATCTGCAATCAATAAATGAGAAAAATAACTACTGAATGCCCTGAAGATAGCAGACAATATCAAAACATTTACAAAAACAGGACAGGATGGTTCCAGTAGGCGTCCAAAATAAAACACCAGATGACTTTCCAGTAGAAGAAAAAGGCACTAGAACTACCTGATAGGGAATTCAAATCTCTAATACCAGAATTATCCAAGAGTTGAAGCAAAAAGCAGACAAAAATGAGGGAAAAATAGACAATTCATGTAAAAGGCAGACAAATTCATGGAAAATACAGACAAAAGAAGAAGAATTCAGGAAAATAATGCAGGAACAAAATGCGAAAATAAATTCACAACTAGAAATTGTACAAAATCAACAATTACAAATCCAAAAGATAACCAACAAGATTTCAGAAATGCACAGTGTCATAGAAGGGCTGAGGAGCAGATTTCAAATGGTGGAAGACAGGATCAGCGGAATTGAAAACAAACACTTGGATACAACTCTGTTTGAGGAAAAAATCAGAAAAAAGAATGAAGAAAAATGAAGAGACCCTGCGAATTATGTGGGATACAATCAAAAGCAAAAATTTTCAAGTGATTGGAGATCAGAACAGGGGGAGAAAACAGAAGACACAGAGAGGATCATTGAAGAATTGCTGACAGAAAACTTCCCCGATATCAAGAAAGATAAAAAGCTGGCCATCTAAGAAGTTCAAAGAACCCCATATAGGATAGACCCCAAAAGAAAATCACCAAGGCATATCATAATTTCACTCACTAAAATCAAAGACAAGCAAAGAATCCTGAGAGCAGCTCAAGAAAAACAAAAAGTCACATACAGAGGAGAAACAACAGAACTAAGCTCAGATTATTTGGCAGAAACCATGCAGGCAAGAAGGCAATGGGATGACGTATATAAAACCTTGAAAGAAAAATATTTCCAGCCAAGAATAATATATCCTGCAAAACTCTCATTCAAATATGATGGTGAAATTAGGTCATTTCCAGATAAACAGAAATTAAGGGACTATGTAAAAACCAAACCAAATTTATGATACTTATTAAAAGAAGTTCTTCAATCTGAGAACAAACAATATCAGACCACAGGCTGAATATAGGACACAGGATTGTACTAGCCAGATACCAACCTAGGAAATGAACTCTTAAGGACTATGCAAAATCAAAAGAATTACAAAAGGGAACCAGAGAAGTTAATCTGTAAATGACAACAGCATCCGAACAATAAAAGAGGGAATAAACTGTGTAGATATAGAACCTTCTAATGGAGAGGAAGTCAAGTGATACCAAGTAATAATAGACTGGTTCAAGTCTAGGAAGATAAGGGTAAATTTCAAGGTAACCACAAAGAAAGTTAACAAACCTACTCATCAAAGTAAAGAAGAAAAACATAAAGTCTCAGTAAAAACAAAACCTACAAAAACAAAAGAAATGAAAAAAATCCACAAACAAAAGGAACTCAGCACAGGAGAGTAAGAGGAACAAAACTGGAGGACATTATGCTGAGTGAAATAAGTCAATCACAAAAAAACAAATATTGTATGAGACCTCTACTGTATAAGTCATGTAAAACTTTACACACAAAGAGAAACAATCTTTGTTGGTTATGAGGGATGGGCAGAGTGGGGTGGAACTAAATAGATAAGTGGTAACTTTGGTGAAGGGTAAGACAGTACACATTACTGGGGAAGCCAGCACAGCTTGTACAAAGAAAGGTCATGGAAGCTCCATAGACACTTCCAAACTCCCTGAGGGACTGAATTGCTGGATGGAGGGCTGTGGGGACCATGGTCTCGGGGAACATCTAGCTCAACTGGCATAACAGTTTATAAAGACAATGTTCTACATTATACCTTGGTGAGTGGTGTCTGGGAACAAGGGAGAATGAAGAGAACAAGATACAAGGAAAAGATTAGTCCAAAGGGCTAATAGACCACAACTACCATGGCCTCTACCAGACTGAGTCCAGTACAACTAGATGGTGCCTGGCTACCACCACTGACTGCTCTGACGGGGATCACAATAGAGGGTCCCAGACAGAGCTAGAGAAAAATGTAGAACAAAATTCTAACTAACAAAAAGACCAGACTTACTGGCCTGACAGAGACTGGAGAAACCCCAAGAGTATGGCCCCTGGACACCCTTTCAGCTCAGTAATGAAGTTGCGCCTGAGGTTCACCTTTTAGCCAAAGACTAGACAGGCCCATAGGACAAATCGAGACTAAAGGGACACTCCAGCCCAGGGGCAAGGACTAGAAGGCAGGAGGGGACAGGAAAGCTTGTTATAGGGAACCCAAGGTTGAGAAAGGATAATATTGACAAGTTATGGGCTTGTTAACCAGTGTTATAAAACAATATGTCTACTATCTGTTCAATGAGAAGCTAGTTTTTTCTGTAAACCTTCATCTAAAGTATAATAAAAAAAAAAAAAAGATAGGACAAAAATAGGTGTGGTAGGCACCAATTATATTGTCTTCCCAAAATTGCTTGCCTGTATCTTTTCCCTTTGAGGGTGAGGGGAGGGGATATGCCTCCTTATGTTATGGAACATTTCTTGAACTCAATCTTATAGTTCTAAGGAGGTTTACAACTATAGAACTTGTCTTAGTTATATAGTGCTGCTATAACAGAAATACCACAAGTGGATGCCTTTAACAAAGAGAAGTTTATTCCCTCACAGTAAAGTAGGCTAAAAGTCCAAATTCAGGGGGTTAGCTCCAGAAGTCTTTCTCTCTCTGTTGGCCTTCTCATCGATATTTCCCTGGACTAGGAGCTTCTCTGTGCAGGGACCCCAGGTCCAAAGGACACGTTCTGCTCCTAGCACTGCTTTCTTGGTGGTGTGAGGTCCCCCTGTCTCTCTGCTTACTTCTCTCTTTTATATCTCAAGAGATTGCCTCAAGGCACAGTCCAATCTTATAGATTGAGTCCTGCTTCACTAGCACAACTGCCGCCCATCCTCCCTCATTAACATCATAAAGGCAGGTTTTACAACACATGGGAAAATCACACAATACTGGAAATCATCGCCCAGCCAAACTGAGACACACATTTTTGGGGGGACATAATTCAGTCCATGACAGAACCCCACCCCACTGGCCAGAGAAGGACACCTGACCCAAGACAGGCCAATTAGATTCTTCTGCAGGAGAGTTCTCACGGGAACTAAGGAAAGAGTGTGACTTTCTTTCTGGAGGTAGAACTGGAATAAATAAGCACGGGAGAGAACAAAGCCAATCTATATAGAGAGAATCAAAGGCTGCCCTGAAGAATCTTTTGGTTGCAAGTCATAGAAACCTAGCTTGAAACAACTTAGGCAAATAAGGGAATTCATTGGCTTATTTTACCAAAGGATGGAAAGAATTTTGGTAAAATTGAGCCTTAGAGATAGCTAAAACCAGGGACTCAAGCCTATTAGGACTTTTTCTCCATTTTCCAGATGTAACTACTAAGGCCCACAGAAGTTAAATGACTTATGCAAATTGAAGAGGGAATGCAAATTACATTTAATGAACACTTACTATATGCCAAGAAATGTATTTTATGCTTTATATACTTGCTTATAAAACAAAAAAAAAGACCAAACCACTTGCCACTGAATCAATTCTGACTCATGGCAACCCCATGTGTGTCAGAGTAGAGTTGTGCTCCATAGGATTTTCCCGTTTTGCAGGGAGCAGATCTCCATTTGTTTTTTCCCACGGAGCTGCAGGTGGGTTCAAACTACTGACCTTTTGGTTAGCAGCTGAGCACTTAACAATTGTGCCACCAGGGCTCCTGGGGAAGCTAAAAGACACTCCAAATGTGGTTAATTGCTAAGGTTTGTTTCATTTGCCAATACACACCACCAGGTGGAGGTGGGAAGTGGGACATACTTCACAGTTACTTACAACTGCATTCCAAGGACTTCACAAAATTGGAAAATATCTGCAGAAAACTTACCACAAGTTATATAAATTCAACAATTATAAATTACGAATGAGTAAATAACAGTGGCAGAAAAAATAAAGATCAATATCTAAGAAAATCAAGTTGGGACCATGAGAAAAAAGTGAAAGGAAATAAAAAGAAAAATGTTGTTATTGTTAGCTGCCTTTGAGCTGGCTCTCAAATCATAGTGACCACGTGCACAACCGAACAAAATGCTGCCTGGTCCTTTACCATCCCCTTGATCAGTTGGGGATCAAACCATTGTGATCCATAAGGTTTTCATTGGCTGATTTTTGGAAGTAGATAGCCATGCCTATCTTCCTAATCCATCTTAGTTTGAAAGCTTCACTGAAACCTGTTTTGCATCATAGCAACACACAATCTTTCACTGGCAGATGGGTTGTGGCTGTGCACGAGGTGCATTGGCCAGGAATCGAACCTAGGTCTCCCGCATGGAAGGCAAGAATTCTACCACTGAACCACCACTGCTGCCAAGAAAAGGAAAAATGGAGACTTGTTTATCAACAGAAGATGCATTTTTTAAAGCTTTAAGCTGAAATCAATGCTTCTTATGAAGCGTGGGGAAAAGAGAAGCCCCATGAAGTGGAACTGGATCCAGAAAATAGAGTGGAACTTTCCAGACCCTACTTCCTAAAATCAAAGGTGTGTTAAGAACCCTAAGGTCAGGAAGGGAGGGATTCCTTAGGATTAGAATGTCCGTTAGGTGGGTTTAAGTACCCCACCACAAAGACTGCTTCCAAGAGCAGACATGGGCTGTTCCAGCCTCCGTCTCAGGGGCTGCTGCTTTATGGCTCAGTTAACTCTAGTACTGCTCAGAAATGAAGCTCATCTTTCCAGGGCAAGTCGCTTCATTCATTGCATGTCCATTAAATTAACATCAGGACCAGACTCCAAGTCTCCTGATGCCTAGGTCAGTGTTCTTGAAATTTTAGGGCACTCAGAACACTATGTGTGCACACTGAGAACATACGCTCTTAAAGGACTTGGAAATGTCAGTAGAAGAGCCCATATTTCTATCTTTAATTACTTTAACTTTTATTTAATCACTCTGGATTATTCTACCTCTTATAGACAGCAAAATATTAGTTCTCACATTTGCTTTGAATTCATGTCAATTAACTTTAAATCAAATTTGACTTCACATATTCAACAAATATTTGTTTACTGAGTGACTACTATGTGCCACGTGCTATGTTAAGCTCTGGGGATATAATGTTGAGCATGCACTCCCAACTGAGAGGAATATCCTAAAGGAAAGTACCTTCCTTCTTCAGGATCACAGTGAGTATAACCAAGGAGCCTAACTCAAGCTGAGGGATCAGGGAAGGCTAATCTGAGGAAGTGGTGTTTCCCTGAGACCTGAAAACATTAGCTAGGAAAGGAACAAAGGCAGACAATCTAGGGACTAGCATGTGCAAAAGCTATGTGGTGTAAAAAGACAGTAAAGGAAGTAAAGAAGCCAGTGTGGCTGGAGTGCAGACAGACAGTGCTACAAGATGATGCCTGAGAGGACAACAGGGGCCAGACCATGCAGGATCCGGAAAGCAGTATTAAGGATTTCAGTGTGTATACCAAGATCAGCAGGAAGCTACTACTGATCTTGGGGGAGGGGTGTGATGGTGCGATTGAGGGCTAACATAATTAGATTTGCATTCATTTTGAAAAGATTGTTCTAGATGGAGTGTGGGGAGTGGAGTGGAAGAGGGCTAGATTAGATGCCAGGAGATCAGAGAGAAGGGTACCACAAATTGTCTAGATAAGAGTTGATGGTGGCTTGGACTAAGGTGATGGCAGCAAAGAAGGAAAGAAGTGGGAGAATTTGAGAAATATTTAAGAGATAAAATAGATAAAACTTCATGATGTGTTGGATATGGAGAGAGAAAAGAAGGTGGTGAGGAAAAACTTAACAAGACTTTTAGAATAGTTTTGTCATCCGGTATTATCCAGGACTCTTTAGGTTGTAATGGACAAAAATTCCAACTCAAAGTAGCTTAGACCAAAAAAGGAGATGTACCATAGTCCCTCCTTATCCTCAGGGGATATGTTCCAAGACCCCCGTGGATGCCTGAAACCACAGATAATACTGAACTCTATATATACTATGTTTTGTCCTATAGATACATACCTAAGATAAAGCTTAATTTATAAATTAGGTACAGTAAGAGATTAACAATAACTAACAATAAAATAGGATAATTATAACAATATACTGTAATCAAAGTTATGTGAATTTGGCAGGACGGAGCCAGAGGGTGTGAGACGCAAGATTTCATCGTGCTACTCATTTAACATTTTTGGACCTCAGTTGACCGCGGTTAACTGAAACCTTGGTGAAAACGTGGATGGGGGGAGGGGGGACCTACTCTATTGGCTTTTTTACCTGAAGAGTCCAGAAGCAAATCTAAATTCAGGTGCAGCTTAATCCAGGAGCTCAGATGATGTTACAGGACCCAACCTTTTCCCAGTTCTTAATTCTACTCTCCTCCAAGTTGGCTTCATTTTCAGACCCCCTGCATGATAAGAGGAACCCTGGTGGTCTAGCGGATAAGAGCTCAGCTGCTAACCAAAAGGTCAGCAGTTCAAATCCACCAGCTGCTCCTTGGAAACCCCATGAGGCAGTTCTATTCTGTCCTATAGGATCACTGTGAGTCAGGATCGGCTTATGGTTTACATGGTAAGAAGTGACGGTCAGTAGTTCCATATTGACACATCCAAAGACAAAGTTTCTCTTCACAGGAGACACCACGCAGCTCTGGATCCATTCTTAACAGATCATGAAGAGAAGTGGGGGGAGTCCCGCAAAGGAAATTCAGGGTACTGCTATCAATGCAAGGGGAAACAGAGGCTGATGGCCAAAAAACAGTGATCATTCATCACACATTTCCAATAATGCCGTATCAGCCTAGACAGATGCTTCTGTCTTTGAAATCACAAATTAATTTAAAGACATATACACATTCAGATATTGAACTGATACGGTTTATAACCGGACCATTTTCCTCACACAATATAGGGCTACTTAAGGTTTTCAAAACTGTCAGAGATT
Organism: Dugong dugon; assembly: GCA_030035585.1. NCBI lineage: Eukaryota > Metazoa > Chordata > Mammalia > Sirenia > Dugongidae > Dugong > Dugong dugon. Next base: position 125,546,945 of record CM057462.1, on the reverse strand, counting down.
ATGAAATTATTTATGGATTTAATCACTTACTTGGAACCAATGCATAACTTTGCAATCTATTTGTTATTCTCACTGAGCAAGTGAAATCTTTGAAACAATTTTGCAGCATCATCTTATTCTTGACAAGAAATTATTAAATTGTGTGAATAAAACATAAATGCAGTTTGTTTAATATTTAAAATATTTGGTAGTTGCAGTGTAAATCTGACCACGTAGCAAAGAAGCTGAGAACAAATTAAGCTTGTGGTAAATCAGGCAACCTGGGTTAGATCACAGCTGGGTTACCTAGAACATGCTGCCCCCATTGCATAGTGGTAGCAGAGCATCTTGCCTCTGCCACTTACTAGCTGTGTGACCAAGTTACGTAACCTCTCTGTGCTTCAGTTTCCTAATCTATAAAACGGGAATAACAATAGTACCGCTTTACATGGTTATTACGAGGATTAAATGAGTTAATATTTGTAAAGTGGCTGCAACAGAGGTTGGCACATAATAAGTGCTATATATGTATTTTATATATATATACATATACGTGTGTGTGTGTATAATATTGAAGTTGTCAAGGATTTCATTTTACTTGGATCCACAATCAACACCCACGGAAGCAGCAGTCAAGAAATCAAACGCTGTATTGCATTGGGCAAATCTGTTGCAAAAGACCTCTTTAAAGTGTTAAAAAGCAAAGATATCACTTTGAGGACTAAGGTGCACC